>OX421406.1:28997379-29597379 GCA_949126875.1 Lochmaea capreae
AAATCGTTTAAAAACGAAAGAAATTGAAATCTAGTTCAATTTTGTAAAAAGCATGATTAATTTTATTCATAAATAACTATTACTATGAAGTTCTTAGTAACATTTGTTGCGTACGTAACTATTGAAATGTCAAACATAACATTTAGAAGTTTAATTACTGGTTTTCGAAGTTCGAAAAACAAGTATGAATTTCTGTTTCTGGAACTGGTGAAGGCCGTGACCCTTCCTTATTAGATCTCATGGGACAATTATTAATTTTCAAATAAGACTTTACAATTAAACATGATGTAGATATCAAGATTTTAACGAAAGAGGCAACCAACAAATTCATCCAGTTAGCTTTAGATAAACGTGTTTCAATCATTTTCTTAGTACATAAACGATGACTGTAAGGAAGTAATACAGGGTGATTGATTAGTGTGATAAAGTTCAGTGGCTCCTTTGTCCTTTGAGATATCAATTTGAAAATTTGAGGGTTTATAGCCATCGTCAGTCTTCACATTTTAAAATTATTTACAATCTTACAGGGTGTTCTAGAATGCTGTGCCATATTAAAGTTACATTTTTTTAAATGGAACACCCTATATTTTATTGCATATTTGGTATCAGCTTGACCTCCCCATTACAATAATATAGGGTTGTGATGTGTTCTACGGGGAATTTAAAAAGTTATAACCAATTTTCCATAAAAATCGTAACAAGTTCAATACCCTGTACAATGTAAGAGACATTCAAGAAAGAACATCTGCTGCGGCCAAAACATTCGAATATTAGTAAAAATTCTGGAAAATTATTTATTTCGTTAATATTCATTGAATCTGATACAGGGTGAATCAAAATACTAATATGTACATTATTTTCTCGGTTTTTTCAAATGGACCACCCTGTATTTTATGTGAGTATCGAAAAGTACTACCAATATACTTCTTTTTTTATAAAGCATTCCCTATACCTAAAATTATTAGTACTTGAGATATTTTGATTCTTCTATGCAAAACATTGGTTATATCTAATTATTTAATTGTGGGTTGGCTATGATTTATTTGTCAAAAACTGATATTTGACAATGACATGACATGACAGTAAGTACATTATTGTTTTTTGATTTAGCGGTTTGGTACATTTTTTGGTGTTTTGAAGAATTTGAAAAAAGACTAGCATTTTGTAGGTGGGCTTTCCGAAAAGTTAATCAACAGAGAGACTTTTTCGACTATGTCCTATTTGGAGATGAAGCCACGTTTCATAAAAATGGTTGTGTCAACAGGCATAACTTTCAATATTATTCATCAAGTAATCCATATCACACAGTCAAAATAGATGGTCTTTGAATGTGTGGGGAGGTATTGTTGGTGAATATTTAGTAGGACCATATTTTTTTGAGAAACATTTGAATGCTGAGATGTATTTAAATTTTCTAATAAACCAATTACCTCTTTTATTGGAAGAAGTCCCACTTCGTACACGTCAAAGGATGTGGTTTTTGCATGATGGTGCGCCTGCTCACTCTAATCAATAGTGAACTGAATGAATGATTTCCTGGAAAGTGGATCGGAAGGAATGGGCCAGTACAGTGGCCACCAAGGTCACCAGAGTTCAATAAAATGGAC
This sequence comes from Lochmaea capreae, assembly GCA_949126875.1. Classification (NCBI taxonomy): domain Eukaryota; kingdom Metazoa; phylum Arthropoda; class Insecta; order Coleoptera; family Chrysomelidae; genus Lochmaea; species Lochmaea capreae. Next base: position 28,998,987 of record OX421406.1, read on the forward strand.
TCATTTTTATGGAGTCACATTAAGAATGAGGTGTACAATAAAATACCTCCAACAACAAGGGATGACATGATGGAGAGAACACGGAATGAGTTTCGGAATGTTGCTATAGAAATGCTTCGTAATGTGAGTAACTCTTTCAATTATCGCTTTCAACCAAGCATAGATGCCTTTGGAGGACATTTCGAACACCTATTATAATAATCAAGACGTGTACGTATACTGTAGTAAATAGGATAGTTTTTTATTGTTTAGTTCCTGTAATTTATTTGTAATATACTCGTTTTTTCTTTTTATTTGCAATTCAACCTCTACAGTACCAAACAGCAATGATAAAATGTATGTTTTAGACAAATAAATCATAGCCAACTTACCATTAGGTGATTGTTAAATGGTTAAATCATTGTTTTGCATAGAAAAATCAAAATATCTGAAGAACTAATAATTTTAGGTATAGGGAACGCTTTATAAAAAAAGAAGTATGTTGGTAGTACTTTTCGATACTTATATAAAATACAGGGTGATCCATTTGAAAAAACCGAGAAAATATTGTATTCGTATGTTGATTCACCCTGTATCAGATTCAATGAATATTAACGAACTAAATAATTTTCCAGAATTTTTACTACTATTCGAATGCTTTGGCCGCAACAGATTTTCATTCTTGAATTTCTCTTACATTGTACAGGGTATTGAACTTGTTACGATTTTTATGGAAAATTGGTTATAACTATTTAAATACCACGTAGAACACATCACAACCCTGTATTATTATAATGGGGAGGGGTCAAGCTAATTCCAAATATGCAATAAAATATAGGGTGTTTCATTTAAAAAAATGTAACTTTGACACGGCACAGCATTCTGGAATACCCTGTAAGATTGTAAATAATTTTAAAATGTGAAGGCTGATGATGGCTATTAACCCACAAATTTTCAAATTGATATCTCGAAGGACAAAGGAGGCACTGAACTTTATCACACTAATCAATCACCCTGCAACGACTAAATGTCAGGAAATCTTGACTTTTGCTTCTAAAAATTTTGGCTGAAATATAAATATTTACGAACGATCTTCGGAAAAAATATTATTTTTCTATGACTAGTACCCATGATATATTCCACTATTTTCTGGAGCCATACGCTTGTTTATGGTAATAGAAAAAAAAATGCATTGACGGGCCAATATTATGTCACTACATGCTCTTTTGAATTGTTATGGTCAAAGCTGAGATTAGCAATAATGATTCATATTAATGTAGATATAAGTTAACACGGATTGGCGACTATGATCTCCTTAACATTGAATAATGTTTCTTATACATAATGCTTGGTAGAATAAGCCAAGTTCCAGATTGTTTTCACAATGACCAACTTCATTATTGTCAATAATTTTAGTATTCTATAGATCTTTACACCTTCAATAATATGATTAAATAAGAATGGTTTCATTAACAATAATTTGAAAAAACTGCCGTTCAGTTTTGAAACACCTAAAAATTACAAGTTTTCAATCTGGCGTTTCCCGACTGCTAATAAAAAATTTTGTGTTGGTCTGATTATTTACCAGAATTTACGTTCGAATTAATTACGAAAACACCTTACAATTGTCACAAAAAAAATAGTAAATGAAAAATACATCACAAATTGTTGTTTATATTTAATCACTTATTGAACTATGATAGTTGATGGTAGAATTGTGCCTAGTTTTTCTACAACCTTCTTCTACGGTCATATTAGGATTTATTGACTGTGATAGCGCCGTTGTTTTCTGAAAATCGATTGTAACGTATTTTTCTTTTATACTAGGGACATCTGGAACCACCTGAAAAAATCATTTGCAGTGTTCAAATTTTAGTGAGAGTCGTATTACACGGCAAAGAATTATACCGAAAATTTCACACCACTACTTTTTAACCAATAAGATGCCTTAATTTTGACTAGTTACCATGGCAACTAAAAACATTTCCGGACATTTTTTCAAGGTGCCAGGATGTTTAAGTGGTCATTTTTTGACAGTTGAAAAGGTAAACATATGATCTACAACCATTAAATAATGTATAACTGTGAATAACGCAAGATTTCTTGTCTAATTAATTGTTGATTTTCTTTACCAAATCGCTTCATTTTGCTATACACTTTATTAAACTCAACATGCAAACGTTTTAAACTAGTAATTATTAAGCTTTGTGATAGAACCGGTTAAACAAAAGAGACAAATCAACATTATGTCAACAATACCCTGTCCAACCTGACGAGCAGTGAAATTAATTCAAAATATCAGGTTGAATTAATAATTTTTTCTTCATACCTCGGTCGAAAGTACGCACTTTCGTCCCTCATAGCAGGGACGAAAGTTCAACATTTACTCCCTGTGAAAAGTACACGCGTTTCCTCTATAACAGCGGGAGGAAAGAGTTTCTCATGCGTATTTATACTCGTAACTACGACCAGCGGCACTCGCTTCCGACCGGCTATGAAGAAAAATAGTATACACTCCACGACGGGCCGAAAATTCAACTTTCGGCCCGTCGTGGAGTGTAATATACTATTTTTCAAATTGAGTGTGAAATTTTCTTACCGAATACCACGCAAGCTTAAATTATTTCCGGAAATTTTCTTTCGGGTATGAATACTTTAAGAAAATTTCCGGAAATAATTCAACCTATTGTGATATTATAAATGAAAATATATCACAAACATTTTTCTTAACATTTTATAACATATCTGTATTATACGCGGGCAATAAATCTTCAATAAATTTTAGGAATAATTCATGTGGTCCGCGACGGGTTACTTTGGTAATAGGTGATGTATGCCAGTGGCAGATTGACTACTCTTCTTTTCAAAATTGGTGAACAAGAACTGTTAATGTTTGATGTTGCAGCAATTTGTTTTTTTGTTAGCTTACAAATTACGTAAAAAAATTTACCTACGACCCACCCTGTAATCAGTCAATAACACACAGTCGGCATCAATGTAATGACGTCTATTACGCACGGTAAAAAAAACGCACAGCTGTAAAGTAAATCGCACGGCTTCCCTAGCAACATCTTAGCAACTGTTAATAGACGTCGCCATTTTATTCAAAATTTGCTATTTGAAAACATTCGATATTGCCACGTTTAACTATGAAAAATGTCAAAAACAAGACAAGTGACATTGAATTGACAGGTTTTGTCCATGCAGCAAACACGTAAATATTCAAATCCCCTAGGTTATTTTAGTTTTTTCAGTAACAATATTAAACGCCCGGTTCAGATATTCGGGAAATCTTTGAAAACAAAAATTATTTCTGTTTCGACTTTGAATCGTACCCTGAAAGGCCTAATAAATGTCAGTCATTTTAGACGTGAAAATTTTGTAGTGGCAACACTGAATGGACTACTGGAATCATCCATTGTAACTATAGCGACAATCTACTCCAAAATTATGTACAGCATATACGAGTCTATCGCTATCCATTTCATTTTCAAGAACAAATAGCATGCGCACTCTCTTTCTTGAAATGTGCGGACTTTAAACAGCTGCTATGCTATGTCCTCTTCTATTGCATGGGATGGCTGGTTGGGACCTCTCAGTCGCACACATTCACTACCAGCAATATTTCAATTTTTAAAATTCGACAACCGGAATTCGGGACTGATTTTTCGCATGCAACCCTATGCCACCGTGTTCATAATTAAATAATCTATATTTTCATATAATTTTCAATAATCAGACTGGTGCAACGATTTACCTGTTTATACCTGGCAACCTGAGGGTTGTGACCGGAAAAGAATAGGCAACCTAATGTTTGCATATTTTATGGGCTTCATACTTTCGATTGGTATAGAATTTGTCTAATAATCAAACCGGTGAATTGTTTAAACAAAAAGTGTTTTATAATAATTAATTAATCATATCCTGGACTGAAATTTGTTAGGCAGCCCATATACAATATATTTATTGACATTAAATTAAATAAAAAATACGTTTCATTAAATAAGCATATCGGCGAAGGTCGTTTTATATCGGGATCCTATACTATAATCCAGGGTATGATAACTCTGAACGCGCGATGGTACGGCCACCTAGGGAGTCGGAAAATTTACTAAAATTGCGGATTTAATGAGAGCTGTAACCCTGCTGGAAGTTATTCTAGATATTTGCGCATGCCTCACATTGTCGTTTTACGCCATTTTACGGTTCATGTATGTGCCTTATGTGCCTCGTGCTTCATGTTTGTCGTGGAAGTTTGAATTAGTTAATATTATCTATCAATAATAATTATCGAAGAAAACAATGTCCAAATTTATTGTGAAGGAATATAATGTATAGTGCACTCGGTAAGTTCCTTTTTAGTAAAATAAAACAAAACATCTTTCATAACATAAAAAGCGACAAATTACTAAAGTAGTTTTTTGTTTATACAGCTTTATACTTCTAATCCAGAAAGAACAGCTTTTAATTTGGTTGGAACGAAGTGGGAACACATCTTTGGATTTGAAATGGTAATATAAATCTCATATAGTATAAAATTATATTTGCAAATAATAAAACTGTTTACAGATACCAGGATCATTATGAAACGATCTATGGGGACTACTTCCATAATAAGTGCCAATAAAAGTCTACTGGAAAAAAGTCGAACAATTTTCAAAGGTAAATAGTTTCGAGAAACATATATTCAAAATTTCACAGTACTATGTGTTTGAGCTAATTAAAAATGTTTATAAATATATTGATAATATTAATATATTTTCTTTAACCATTGATTATAATTCTTATTTGATTTTTGTTTCTTTTGTAGCAATCTGTGAAAGTTAATGTGTTTTTTCTTTTTTTAATGTTTGTAGCTGCCAACTGTTCAAGTTTTAAAAAAAATCCCGATACAACTGTTTTCCTTGACACTTTAAGAAAATTATTACCTATTGTAGGCTCCTGTAGGTATATTTAAATACATTTGTGTGTTTACTAATATCACTTTTGTTATTTGTAGAATTTTTACAAAACAGTTGATTCTGAAATAAAAAATAAGGTTGAGCCAAAAGATATAAAAATATCAGTCCCATTTTATCATTTCTTTGATTTATTATTATTTATTTTATCCTTTTGCTTTTTACATCATTGTATTATATTTAATTATTTCTGCAATCCACTATTTCTATATTTGTTTTTTAAACACTGTTGATGAAAATGATAATCGTATTATATAATTAAAAAGTTTTCATCATCTTACAGCGCATGCTGAGCCTTTTCAAAATTATTTAATCAATTTTATTTATTAACTATTGTATTGTTAAGCTCTTATATTATGTCTTTCTGTTTATCTTGAAATAAATGAAAAAAAAAACGATCTGTTTATTGTTATTTTTGGTAATGAATAAAAGTATATAAACTGGTTGATTATTGTTTAATTTTTCCCACTTCAGGCATTGTATGGTCCATCTGTTGACATTCCATATAATTTAACTTGGCTATTCGATTGTTATGAAAAACCAAAAATTGACCATAAATGCCATCTTACAATAAATGAAACATTACAGTAATTTTGAATATGCCACCAAAAACTTTTAAATTATAGGAATCTTATTTTTCGGCTGTTAGCGAAGACCACAACCATGTAAAAGGTGTTAGAGCTTACTTTTCCGACTCTCAAGGTGACACCCATTTATAAGTAACCTAACCCATAGATTATGTATGCACTCCTTACGTCATCAGTCATTTTGGTTGAGCGCGAATTTTAAAATAATAACATTTTTATTCAAATAATTTTATATTGTTAGGTAATTTCAAGCAGCAAATATGTTAAAGACAATCTCCTGGGAATACAAAATTATGTTGCACAAGTTTTTGTTAAACTACTATCCCTGGATTATCAAAACATTTAAATTTTTTCCATTATTGACGTAGGTTAACAATAGAAAACATTATTAACCACTAATAGAGAAATTCATCTTCTCAGTTGGCTAGAAGACGCAACAATTGTCAACTTCGTAGCTAGTAGTGGAAAAAATATTTTATTCATCAACTACCATAGGTCGTAAACCTACAGTAACTGATGCCTCATTGACTTCTGTCGCTTTGAAATTAAGAAACTTCCAGAATAAAATTATAAATGAAATTGGTATGAAGAATACTAGACTACAAATTCTAGCCTCAAAACTTGTCCTGCGTACAAACCCAGTAAACGTTCATTAAAATTGATTACAAAAAGAAGAAACACTCGCGAACAGAATTTGTTGACTAATGATATGTGTTACGGTCATTTCATGTCCGCAACGACGTTTTAAGATTAACTGGCATTTCTCTGTTTTTTTTTACATAAACAAAAAATTCACGTTATTTAAAATTATAATTTTTAAAATTTAGTTCCCACCTCTAGCTTAATTTGCAATAAATTCAACAGGTATTTTAAATTATTGATTTTCTTAGAAGTGAGAAAGCTTTATGGTAATATATGAATGAAAGAGAGACAGGTATGTAAGTTCTGGTCAAATAATTCCAAGCGTTAGTTTTTGAAAATTAAAAGGATTTTTGGTTCCTCTCTCGAACCTCCAACTTTGAACGAGAAGCATGTGTCCGAAGAAAATGGAAATTATTACCTAGAGAAGCAGAACAGATTAAGTATCAAGGTATGCTAATTTATATTTGATGATATTACGATTACATTGGATTCATTTTGTTGCAATCAATAGATACAGTTTTTATAAGCACGTTTTTTTTTTGGTACAAAGAAACCTTAGTTTTTGTGGGACACATACTTTTCGGCCGAATGTGTGGAAGTTGGTGAGCCCTATTTTTGCCTTAATAAAAAAAGGTAATAATTATCGTGTGATACATTCAGTCTCACAACATTCTTTTATTTAGGAATACAAGTTTTGTTATATTTTGAGTAGCGAGGTATTTTTATTTGATAAAAATATATCCTTGATTAAAAAGTTTCTTTGGGGAATTTATACAAGAAATAAGTGGGTAAATTCAAATACACAGTTGCCTTAAGGCATTGGTACTTTTACATGCTTAAGATATTAAAGTTGATTTATGGAATTATATATAGAGGATAAAATTTACGAGGAGCAACAATTACTCGACGTTTCTTTTTGTTAACTGATTTATAAAAAAATAATAAGACAATTCTTATTATTTTTCCAAAATAACTGTTTAATTTTTTTATATATATATTTGTTTTCTTCTTCCTTTGGTCCGTGCTCTTTGTTAAAGGAAGAAGAGGCATATTTTATGGAAGCTTCGTTCTGGTAATGAGAATTAAACTAAACCATAAGTTGTTCTAGTAAATTGACCAACCAGTTTGTTTTCATTTTTATTTGCTAATTTTATTTTAAATGTCGATTTGCACAGTTTTTTTTTATCCAAATTCATCCAGTTCACTTTTGAGATACAAATTGAGTTTAGTCTCATCACTCTTAATTTTTGCATGAAATATTACAACTTATAGCATTGTTCACTTGTAACATGGCCTAAGTTTGGAACAAGTTCAAGCATTTTTACCAGAACGTTGCTATCATTAGTATTCTTTAGGGTGATATCAGATTCTCCTCGTGTGTGGTGTTTTAGGCACATTTACCCTCTGGCACCTAGTAGTCGTCCTAACCTGACGGAGCTCCGTGAGCTGAAATAGGCTCATCCTCTAGAATAGTCCCTATAAGATCCCAAAGACCATGGAAGTGTGGCCGAAAACACAAATACCAATCTGAACCAAAGGAGGAATAGCACGGAAGAGAATATTACAAAGATAAGTAAAAATGATTTGAATAGTCACCAAATTAAAGGCTCTTTAAGAATTCAACAGTCAAAAAAAATTTCTTCATTCTGTAAACCAAAACATCAGAAATTTGTTATATCTAAACCTTTGTAAAACTCAATATTGTAAGTTTGTATTATCTGATCCAATTTATGGATTCAATCTCAGATTGAAAATCTTGTAACAAAAATTTTTTTAAAGGAGAGATAGGAAATAAAAAACTGTGATATATTTTTTTTAAATCTTGTATTATTCTTTTTACAACCTCTAATCAACGAGCATCGAGTTTAGATAGGTGGCGCCCATTATTTTGTAATTTTACTTTCTTTATAGCTTATATTACCTTAACTAGTTCATTAGTTGAATAGATCAATCCGGGAGAACAGCGACGCAACAGTTGTTCTCTTCCTATCTAAGCTCTTTGTTAAATCTGCTCCAAGGTACGAAACCTACTCCCCTGAGTAATAGCTGGACATCACGACTTACATCCAAGAGTGGTACAATTTTATAGTCCACCCTTGAATGCTGAGGTACAATGCTTGCATGAAGCATAACACCTTTGAGAGGCTTAACATATGGAAAATACGATTATTATCGTAGCTTGTGTACTTAGCACTGTTTATCATGGGAATTTACTTCCTCGTAAAGAAATGTACCGACCTTCGTTTAGAAAACTCTCTGACAACTACCTGACATTTCTCGAAAGGTCAGGAAAAGAGTAGCCATTAATTAATAAGCATATTTCATAAAATACCGCAACACTATTCTTACTTTAAAACATACTTACAGGCGAAACTTTTCCATTACCATCTCCACCTCCATTTAAATCCAGCTCTGCATAATTTACTTCTTCGACTGTGGTTGAGTCTACACTTAAACAGGGCACTAAAGGTGTATCTGGTGGTCTTATAGCTTCTAAATCTTCAGTATCTATATTGGCGTAGCAATGACGTTCTTCGGGATCATCCGTTACAGCCTGAGGCAAATCGATGTTCATGTACACGTGAGATAAACTACTGGAAGTGAAAACATGTATTCAAAATACTACCAATCAATATTTCATTTTTGTGATCAGATACCTATTTTCGATAATAAGATAGATACTTCAATGTTTATTGACCATAATTTTTAACAGAGGCTTTAGACTCATAATATAATCCATTATTCCTACAATTTTTTTGACACTGGCAGAGCCAACAAAGTAATAATATACCGATTGTCCCATTGAAAAAAATTATGTTCACGAGACACGAAATAAAAAAAGGAATATGAAAGTATCCGTATTTATACAAACCAAAGCTGGCAAATAGTCACGGCTGGCTTGTTCAAAAATAAACTAAGAAAAAATCTTTCCACCAAAAAAAAAATTGTTTCTTCATTCACATTGTCAAGGATGAAATGTTACAACAAAGGAAACCAGGTCGAAAATTTAATTAAAAATTTTAAATTTACTTGTCCAGATTATAGACTAAAACTAAAGTAACACAAAAATAAAAGAAAACAATTCATTTTTAAAATGGTTTTTAAAGTTAATGCTATGAATTCATCATAATAACTAAATTATAAATCTATTTTAACTCGTGAGGTTCTAATTTCAATCAATAATTGTAAAAAGTGATATTTCGTTTTTAAAAATACGAATCCATCTTGTGGCGTTTCGACTGAAGCTCTTGAAAAATAATTTTTATCCTACACTATGAGAAAGTTGAACTTTACCAGCTTTACGGAGACGAGAAAGTTACCTTTTCAACGGCTAGCCGAGAAAATAAATTTTACGTTTCCACACTAGCTGGCGACCTAATTGACAAATAAACACAACCATTAAACGTCAGTATGAAAATAAATTGTTAGCAATTGTCAATGTCAATTCAGTTGTCAAATTCAATCATAAGTTGTCGTATTTTGATGTTTGTTTGAAGTTAACTTGTCAGTTATGGCCTGAATCAGATGAGATAATTTATCTCACTCGGCCTGAAATAACAGTTAAAGCTAACCAGGTCACGCTTGACTTATTACCAGAAAAATCGAAAGCGAAATACAACCTCCAATAAAAGCTATTTATAGACCTCCAAGCAAGTGAAAAAAAAATAGCGAAAAAGTAATTTTAACGTATATTTCCGAATTATCCAAATAATACAAATCGCCAACACTGTGGTCAATAAATTCTATGCTAAAATCTACATTACTAGTGAAAGATAATGTTAATATTGGAAAGTAAACAAAAGTGATAGCTTTTTTAAAAAAGCAGTCAGTCGGGCACATTCCAAAATATCTAGAATATTTGAACAGCAAGAAATTGAGAAATTTCTCCGTGTAGCTCCTGATGAAATATATTTATTGATGAAGGTAAAACGATTTATTATTATTATTATTATTATTTGGTAATATCGTACTAATATTTTTTAGGTAATATTAATCATTGGTATTTTCGGTGCATGCAGAACGGACGAACTTACAAATATGACGATAGATGATGTTGTGGATGACTGATATATTAATAATACATGTACCGGATACAAAAACATACAAACGGCGAACTGTTACTGTGTATAACGTCGAGAAGGAACATTTAATTGATGTTGCAATTTGCAAAGACTACTTCAACCTTCGTCCCCCTAATATCACTTATAGGCGATTATTTGTGAGATATCAAGGTGGAAAGTGTGCAGCACAAAACGTGAGACACCACACTATTAGACCATGGTCGATTATTTTTGAAACCAAAAAAAATAATAGTAGGATGAAACCCATTGGAAAAGGAGGAGAATGTTATAAAAATGAAAGGAAAAATAATTTACGGGCGATCTGAAGTCGGGAAGGGAAAGGGGGTGAGTTTTTAAGGGTAAATAGTTATTTATGCAACAAGTGCAAAAAGTTAGTGTCCAACGAGGCCTTTAGGCCGAGTTGGACAACACGTCGATTGTAAAAAACACGTTTTGCACGAGTTGCATACAATATTTTTTCTACATTCATGCAAAAACTGGAAAGTTAGAATAAAGATGTTACTTTATAATATTACTCTGATATTCAATAAATATCATTTACCATGTCATAACTCAGAATGTATTTTAACCGTTCTTCTTTTTTTGTATCTTTATGGCCTCCACCTTGTCAGTACTTAATCATAGCTGGTTTTCGCTTCGACCATTTAAATTTTAATTAATCAAAGATTTTTGCAATAATTGTAACTCGTTGAGACTAAGTAGTAAGATATACATATATTATTGCTGTATTAAAGCAGGATCAGACATTTGCTCTGGATTTTTATTTTATTTAAATGTTTGTGTTTGTCATAAATCATCACAAAACTGACAAGAATGACAGATGAGTGCAACAAAAATTTTGTTGCACTAGTGCAAAAAAGAACCACTTTTTCCATTAAATGTGATTCACAAAAGTGTTGTTTTTTGCATGAATGTAGAAAAAAACGGTTTATCTCGATTTCCGGCAAAACTCCTAAAAGTCCTATGGAAAAAGTCAAAGGGCAGAGCTGTAGGTAATAAAAATATCTACAACTTTTGTATCTACACTTTGTTCACCTAACCTCAAAATGTATGTGGAGAATTTAAAAAAACAAGCTTCTGGTTTTTAATTTTCATTTTTTATAAAAAAATTATTTTTTCCACGAAATTTGGTGAAAACTTACCTTTTTATGTCCCAAATATACTAATTTATTTGATTTAAAATATTTATTTTTTCACCATATTTTGACTTAATATCGAAAAAGCACCCTAATTTTCAATCGAAAATTCACCCGTCAAAATATCAGCTTTTTTCAAAAAGTTGGTGTGCTTACTGTTCATTGAAATCTCTACTTCCCGATGGTGTGGAAAAAAAAATATATTACTATAGTTAATCTTCTTAGAAAATGCAAAAAATCGAAAAAGAATTTTTTAATGCCATTTTTATACAATTTCATCTAAAAAATGCGACTGTTGCAATTTTTTCCAATTTGATTTATTAAACTCTAATTACATTTAAGCATGTCATAGAAAATCTCATAATAAATGTGAATCGTACTATTCAATTTAGATACTTTATTCTGATTACGTTATTCATTACAATATTTTTTTGTATTTTCTGAGAAGATTTACTTCGTTTTTGAATTTACCACATAAATTTTGAGGTTATGTGAAAAAAGTGTGAATACAAAGTTGTAGATCTTTTTATTACCTACAACTTTGCCATTTGACTTTTTTCCATAGGACTTGTAGTTTTGCCGGAAATCGAGAAACCGTTTTTTACCCTTAAAAACTCACCTCTTCCCGACCACAGATCGCCCGTAAATTATTTTTCCTTTCATTTTTATAATATTCTCCTACTTTTCCAATGGGTTTCAACCTACTATTATTTTTTTTCACTTTTTATTATTTTTAAAGGCTTCTATCCTGGTCTATATTGGGACAATGCTATTTAAAATAGCCAGTTAGGTACCAAAAATTAAGTAATGCTAAAGAAAATACAGGACATGCGTTTAGAAGATCATCCGCCACTCTCCTTGCCAATTCAGGAGCAGATATTCTAGCATTAAAAAGGCTCGGGGGATGGAAATCCACCAGCATAGTGGAAGGCTACGTTGAAGATTGTTTAAATAATAAAATAAATGTCGCTAATAAACTTTTCAACACTATCAACAATATGGCGGGGTCTTCTACTATGACTATCAATGAATCTACATCTACTGAAACTGCTAAAATCACTACTCCTTTAATAGAAAATATAGCAGACGTAGGGGCAACAGCTTCAACTACTTCATTTTATGAGCAAGTACAGTTATCAAATTTATCCAAGCAAGGAATCTCTTTTGTTAACTGTACTATGCATAATCCGATTTTTAATATCACTTCAAAAAATAATGACTCTTAGTAATGAATTCATATTATAAATAAAATTTTTATATAAAATATTACCAACAATAATTATTGTGTAGGATAAAAACAGTAATGAATTTCATATTATAAAATAAAATTTTTATAGAAAAATATTACCAACAATTATTGTGTAGGATAAAAAATTATATGTAAACCACGGTAGTAAAGTGCTTCTTTTCAGGCCTCAAGAATTGGCCAGGCTCAGCTGCGCCTCGCCTCTCCATGTCTTCTTTCGGCCACTTTACCACCTAGGTATACAATATACTATTGTTTACAAGGGGTGTTGATAAATGTCTAGTAATGTCTATTATACAGGGTGTTTTCAAATGACACTTACAACGTTTGCATGAAGATACCTCTCATAAAACTGAACAAAATGATATGAGGAATGAGGGGTCCAGCTCATTTACTTTTCGAGATACGGGGTGTTGAAGTTACGAAAAATTAAATGTTTTCATTTGATAACTTTAAAATGGATGGATAAATTGATTTGACATTTGGCAGGTTGTTTTAAAATGTAAAAATGCATGTTTTGATGGAAAAACAATTTTCAATTCTTGATCCAGTGGTGTACATTTAAAAAAATATGTCACCTTTCCCCTCCCATTTTTTACGCCACTGGCATTTGAAGCAATTTTTATTCAAATTTGTATTCCTTGATGGTTTTCACGTGAAAAACGCATAACCTTTACATATCAAAAGATGTATAGTTTTCAAGATATTTAATGTTTTCATGAAGTCTGCAAGATCACTTTTTAATATTGAAATAAAAAATATTTTTCTTGAATTTTTTTTAATGACTACCAAACTAGTTATGGTTAGAATATGTAACAAAAACTATTCTGTGAAACAGCAATGCATCTAAAACATTGTTGAAAATACTTTTCCAAACTTGTGATTTTATTAACATAAGAATTGATGACAATAAAAAATAAGATAGGTAATTACAAATTTAAGCAGTATACATAATTTTTCACAAAGCAGCCAACAAATCACAAGAGATGTTCAAAATTTTGTCCATTTACATTTAAACATAAACATAACAACGTTTTCTCATTGAAAATCGCATATTTTGGAAAGACTGGGTGATTACCGTAAATAATTTCTGTAGCTGCATGGATTCTTGCTATCAGTTCCTCTTCTGTTTCTACTATTGTATCGTAGACAAGGGACTTCATGTAACCCCACAGAAAGAAGTCGATAGGATTTAAATCCGGTGACCTCGCAGGCCACATATTGGGTCCACCTCGGCCTATCCAGTTGTTTCCGTAATGTTGGATTATAAGTTGTTTGGCCGCAATCTCCTGTCAATTTAAGCAAATGTTGTGTGACATGGAAATTTAGGTCGATTTGGATATCTTTCTCTATACAAGCGCTCGGAACGTCTACCATTTTTTCTGGCTTCCCCGTATATTAGCTGCATATCAGCCATTTCTTCAAAAGTGTAATCCATCGTATGAAAGTTGCACAAACAAATTTAATCACAAATGATTTATTTGGATTTTGACGTTAAACAAATTGACATTTCTCATTTCATCCTACTAGACAATAGTAGAAACGGAGGAGGAACTGATAGCAAGAATCCATGCAGCTACAGAAATTATTTACAGTAATCACCCAGAGCCTTCCCAAAATATGCGATTTTCAATGAGAAAACGTTGTTATGTTTATGTTTAAATGTAAATGGACAAAATTTTGAACATCTCTTGTGATTTGTTGGCTGCTTTGTGAAAAATTATGTATACTGCTTAAATTTGTAATTACCTATCTTATTTTTTATTGTCATCAATTCTTATGTTAATAAAATCACAAGTTTGGAAAAGTATTTTCAACAATGTTTTAGATGCATTGCTGTTTCACAGAATAGTTTTTGTTACATATTCTAACCATAACTAGTTTGGTGGTCATTAAAAAAAATACAAGAAAAATATTTTTTTATTTCATTATTAAAAAGTGATCTTGCAGACTTCATGAAAACATTAAATATCTTGAAAACTATACATCTTTTGATATGTAAAGATTGTGCGTTTTTCACGTGAAAACCATTGAGGAATACAAATTTGAATAAAAATTGCTTCAAATGTCAGTGGCGTAAAAAATGGGAGGGGAAAGGTGACATATTTTTCTAAATGTACACCACTGGATCAAGAATTGAAAATTGTTTTTCCATCAAAATATGCCCTTTTACATTTTAAAAGAAACTGCCAAATGTCAAATCAATTTATCCATCCATTTCAAAGTTATCAAATGAAAACATTTAATTTTTCATAACTTCAGCACCCCGTATCTCGAAAAGTAAATGAGCTGGACCCCTCATTCCTCATATCATTTTGTTTAGTTTTATGAGAGGTATCTACATGCAAACGTTGTAAGTGTCATTTGAAAACACCTTGTATATGCATGGAAAATGTCCATTCTACAAAAACAAATTAACAGTGATATTACCATTATATTGTTGACAGCAGCCACCTGTCATTTGTAAATTTATTAATGGGATGACGAAATAAATCAATAGACAAGGAACACTCCAAAACCTCTCACGTAAGATATCCCCAAAGTAACAATCCATTCCAGTATTTTATTATTGCGATGAAAACCAGGAAAATCCCGAAGTAATTCAAAGGATTTCCACTCATGTCTGATTTATTGTTCCAATTTTATAAATTCATCAAAAAAAAATAGGAAAAATTGTAATGGACTTCAACTTTTCACATTGAGGCCCGACTGGATGGAAATCATTTGCATCCCCACTAAGCTAAGAGAAAACTTTACTAGTCAGTTTTAAATAGAATAATTAAACGATTAAATAAAAAAATTTAATGTGTTCAAATCTTCATCATATTAGAACTACGTTCAATATATATTCGTGACGCGTTTCGCTAACACAGTAGCTTTCTCAAACGAGAGGAGGTATAATGAAATTTTTTTAATTTATACAGTGCATTAATGCGGAAGCAAAAAAGTGTCTAAATATGGGACCAAAAGTCGTCAATTCCAACTTACCTCACATCTCCAGTAATATCAACACTTCCCATATTTATAGACTGTGGTAGCATTAAACTACCATCTAATACCACACTATTCGTATATGTAGGCTCAGAGACTAAGCTACCTCTTTTATTATTGTTATGTTCTGTAGGAGTTTCAGATTGTGGAGGAGGAGACAATGTTGGGCTTAAAGGACCATTGCTGCCAACTGAACCTGGCCGACTATTTCCAACAATAGGCCTGGAAATTGGTTGGACAGATACTGGATTCAAATAGCCCTCTGTTTGAGATTGGAAAATATTGTTTGAGTTTGGCCTCCTTGTTCCTAAAATGTGGCCATTGGCAAGGAAGTCGTTATGGGTGGTGTTGGTATCCTCAGAGAGATTTCCTTAAATATAAACATCATTAGAAGTTACAACTTAACTGATCTATGAATTGGTATGGAAGATTGGATTTGTAAACAAAAAATATATTGAACCATATACATAAAAGCCAAGGATAAGGTTATGATTTAAAGCACAAGGTAGAAGTACAGGTATTTTCTTAATTCCTTAACTGCATGTAATAATATCAGAAAAATGGCTCATTTAACAGAAATGCACAAAATAACCATTCTACCAATGATTGGTTATGGAGATAACACACGGACACAAATGGAAGTTTCTCGCTTATTTCACGAAAATTTTCCAAATTTGCCTCCTGAATCCCAAGGAACAATTAGCAAAATAAATAAGCAGTTTCGCGAGCTTGGTCATGTAAGACAGATAAAAAAAGTCGCTGCCAATGCAATGCAGTGACGATACGAAATTGGATATTATGCTTGAGTGTCAAGAAAACCCACATAATTCTGGTCGAAAAGTAACCCCACTCTCCAACGTTAGCCACACATCAATTTTTCGAATATTAAATGAAAGTAAAATGCATCCCTATAAAATGATGCCAACTCAGGAGCTAGTGGAAGACGATTTCGATATAGTCTAAGAGCCGGTGGGAGGTCGACCTTCACCGATCTGATTACTCGATGAGACATATTTTTTATCAAATATAATTTATAAACACATATGCCTATGATAACTTGCCTATCGAAAAGTGTTCATAGCTATTTTCAATTTAATTAATTTTTTTTTCATCACCTTCACTCTTGTGATAACCAAATGAGTTTAGTCTCAATTGATAGTTTTTAACCCACAGAATATGCCTAGGTACGCTTGCCTACTCATTTCTGTGCACGGCTACCTGGCAAGTAGATGTAAACAGGTAAGTCAATATAGGTAACTACACCGATCTGTTAACCAATCGAAATTGATATCAGAGGCAAGATCTTTTAATTACGAAACCAATCATATAGGCTTGCCTGCAAAAAATCGTTCATAAAATATTATTGCCAACCTATAGAATTTTAGAATTTTAGCTATTTAATAGGTGCGAGAGAGAAAGTAGAGCGTCCGAGATCCGCGTGATAGAACAGGGCACAACATAACTGCTGCATGCGACCTGATCGTTGAATGTATCAGAGTGCGCATGTTCGCATTTATTAGTGACAACAACTAATATTAATTGTGATTTTAAAAATGAGTAAACAGTGTTTTTTGTGTGGTACGAAAAAAGAGATATTGACTTGGATGAAAATTCATTCAAAAGATGCCATTTAAAATTGGCTTTCCGTAAAAAAGAAAACTGTATACTTTGTAATAATAATAAACGCTTTTAACAGCGTAAATGTATTAAATTTTATTTTTCTATATTGATGAATTTTTTTTATTTATTATAATATAATTTTAAAAGTAACACTTATTATGTCCCGCTTTACGGCATTTATTTAATTTTAAATAATAAATAAATTATTCTTTATTAAATTTGAATTAAAGAATATAGATTTTTTTATAATTTTGTAAATATTATAATTTATATTTAAAATGAAAAAAAAACTGTTAAATTAATTTGTTTTTTATTTATTAACATATTAATTTTTTTTTATTATTTCATAGCTGTACTAAGATGGGATGAGGAGTTTGAAAGATTCAATCACCATCTTACGGGATGTGGGGGGACATTCATAATGGTACCACATCTAGAATTTTTTGGACTTCAGTTGAGAAGTCAAAGGGCATTGAGAGTCTAGGTAGGGTAATTCGGACTTTTTTCTCGGATTTTGAAGGTAAGGTTTATTGTTTGGTGCATTCAGGTTCGTAGGTGGCTTGCGAACAACTGCAGTTCTTGCACCAAAGTTTTTGTACCTTGTCGCATTTGTCTGTTTGTGGTTGTGACCACCGCAGTTAGGGCAAATGTGAAGCCTAGCTTTACATTCATTGGATGTGTGGCCAATCTCTGAACAATAGGTGCAGTATTTGGGAACTGGTGGAAGAGGATTAGAATTTGATAGCTCACATCTTTGATTGGGGCCGTAAAGGAAGATTTCTTTAGAAAGGGCCTGGTGGTAGTGGGTTTCAGAGTCGGTGATGAAGGAGGTGGGTGAGTTAGTGGCTTCGGAGATTATTCTCCAGTACTTCTTGAAATTAAAGTTATTTGTCAACATTAAAAATTACAAGGGAGACGCTAGGAGCATGTTACAGAGTAGGCTGGTTGGTTTTGGGAGCTGTGGTGTTGTTGAATGGGATACATAATATTACGAGTTTGTCGCCGGTGGCTTTCTGGATATTTTTCTCGATAGATTTGGAAATCATTAAAAGGCAGTGTAGTTAGGAATTGAATTTCGCCTCTGAGGAAGATTCCTGAGAATGAGGGTTTATAATGCAAGTTTTGAAGGTGTAGATGTAGCAGTTGGAGGAATGGACGTCCGGAAGATCTGGAACACACGAGAGTGAAAACTTGATCTGCTTCTCAGTTTGATGAAACACTTCGGATTGAAGCCGAGGGACATTTGAGTGCCTGTGCGAAGGAAGTTGCAGCAGACAGAAGAGTGTCGGTTACGCCATTTTCAAAGTACACATACTTAGCACTGCCTTTTTGAAAAAATGAAAATTTTGTGTGTGCTGTTTTGTGCTATTCTGTGCCGTTAACAAGAACTTTTTTATGCATTTTTTCCCTAGATATAAAATAAACAAAATAGGGGTAGTTTTTCGTATCTACTTCGCACTGCCATTTTGCACCACAAATAAAAAAAGTACCGAGCTATGTTATGCTAAGCTTGTTCCATCATGCCTTTTTGCATAGTAGCGGATTAAACTATTGTGCTGTGTTGTGCCCAACTTGTTCTATCATGTGCCGTTGATAAAAACGTTTTTTATGCATTTTTCCCCGAGATATAAAATAAACAAAATAGGGATAGTTTTTCTTACCTACCACCACAAATAAAAAAAAGTATCGTGCTGTGTTGTGCTCAACTTGTTCTATCATGTACGGTTAATACAATTTTTTTTAAATGAGAAGAACCATTTTTTACAAAAAGTTGAGCACAACACAGCATAATAGTTTAAACCGCTACTATGCAAAATGGCAGTGCTAACTCAGTTGAAAAAATGTTATTTTTTTGTAAAAAAATTGTTCTCATTTAAAAAAACTTTTATTAACGGCACATGATAGAACAAGTTGAGCACAACACAGCACAATAGTTTAAGCCGCTACTATGCAAAATGGCAGTGCCAACTCAGTTGAAAAAATGTTTTTTTTGTAAAAAAATGGTTCTTCTCATTTAAAAATTTTTTTATTAACGGCACATGATAGAACAAGTTGAGCTTAACACAGCACAATAGTTCAAACCACTACTATGCAAAGTGGCAGTGCTAACTCAGTTGAAAAAATGTTTTATTTTTGGTAAAAAAATTGTTCTTCTCATTTAAAATTTTTTTTATTAACGGCACATGATATAACAAGTTGAGCACAACACAGCACAATAGTTTAAACCGCTACTATGCAAAATTGCAGTGCTTACTCAGTTGAACAAATGTTTTTTAGTAAAAAAATAGTTCTTCTCGTTTAAAAATTTTTTTATCAACGGCACATGATAGAACAAGTTGAGCACAACACAGCACAATAGTTTAAACCGCTACTATGCAAAATGGCAGTGCTAACGCCTTTTAAAAATTGTTTTTTTTTGTAAAAAAATTGTTCTCATTTAAAAAAACTTTTATTAACGGCACAAGAATGAACAAGTTGAGCACAACATAGCACAATAGTTTAAACCGCTACTATGCAAAGGGGCAGTGCTAACTCAGTTGAAAAAATGTTTTATTTTTGGTAAAAAAATTGTTCTTCTCATTTAAATTTTTTTTTATTAACGGTACATGATAGAAAAAGTTGAGCACAACACAGCACAATAGTTTAAACCGCTACTATGCAAAATTGCAGTGCTTACTCAGTTGAAAAATGTTTTTTTAGTAAAAAAATAGTTCTTCTCGTTTAACATTTTTTTTATTAACGGCACATGATAGAACAAGTTGAGCACAACACAGCACAATAGTTTAAACCGCTACTATGCAAAATTGCAGTGCTTACTCAGTTGAACAAATGTTTTTTTAGTAAAAAAATAGTTCTTCTCGTTTAAAAATGTTTTTATTAACGTCACATGATTGAACAAGTTGAGCACTACACAGCACAATAGTTTAAACCGCTACTATGCAAAATGGCAGCCCTAAGTTGAAAAAAGGGATTTTTGATAAAAAAAGTGGTACTTCCCATTTAATAAAGAATTTATTAACGGCACATGATGGAACAAGTTGAGCACAACACGATACGGTACTTTTTTTATTTGTGGTGCAAAATGGCAGATACGAAAAACTACCCCTATTTTGTTCATTTTATATCTCGAAAAAAAATGCATAAAAAAAGTTTTTGTTAACGGCACAGAATAGCAGAAGAACAGCACAAAAAAAATTCTCATTTTTCCAAAAATGCAGTGCTAAGTATGTGGACATTCCATTTTCAGATATAGGCGTGCTGTTCGCTGGTGAATGTTACTTCGATTGAAGTGGAAGAATATGAAGAGGTTAATGTAGAGCTTTTAGCAGATCCTGTTCTTATAGTTATGGTGGTGTTTTTTAGTTTGTTTTGTGGGGGTTTTGCATTGGAAATGCTTCTTTGGTCAAAATTTAAGTTTTAGCAGTTGTAGGTGATCCATTGTAATTAATTTTGTAGGTTGAGGATGTTTTAGAAGAGATTTGCGATCTGGAAGATCGCATAGTGGGACTAGAGGAGTGTTTTTCACGGCGTAAAAGATTATTGATAGTTGTCAGAAGTCATCATAACCGGTTACTGCCGAGGAACGGTCACTCTCCCCGGTTAACAGCCTTGGCTAGCTTGGCCAGTAACTGGGTGCTTGGTGTTTTACCTTTTAGTAGAAACATTTTTTGAGAAACACTAGAGCGATTTTGAAAATTTATTTTTCGGCGCCCCTCGTTAACGAAGATTTCTCGACACGGTGTGGACCAGGGATAGTATACTGAAACGACGTGGAGTTTGCGCTGCGATGTTGCTATTGCTGATTCTGCATTATTAGCACATTTATCACCAGTTTCGTAGTGTAGTTTAAAGTGCGTTAATTGTGACTCAAGTTACCTACCACCCATCGTGTGCTCAAAGGGTGAACGTGAAAATATACTGCTGTAAGAAATCAGGATCAGCAGAAAACGAGGAATCAACAAAAAAGTCTGTGATTTAAATGAAGAAACCTTTAAGTACCTTAAATTGCTGGTAAGCGAACAGCAGATTTCAAATAAATTGATGTTTGAGAAAATTGAATATTTAGAAAATAAATTAAAACTTGAAAGAAACAAAAATGATGATTTGCAACATAAATATGATTTGTTAAAAAATAATAATTATGGACCAAAAAATTTTGAAAAAAATCTGACAAGAAAATCGGCAAGTGAAAGTGTACCGCCGAAGTCGAGGCCGGGGCCGAGCGGAAAACACCCTGCGGCAGTGAGGAGAACCAAAACTCCTCACAAGTTTAGGGGTAGTGTACCGCCGGCACGTAGCCAAGGCACCAGCCAACCAAAAGCTGGGAAATCTGGATTTCCCAAGAGAAAGACGGCTATCGTCTCCTCTGGGAAACCGGCAAAAGAGACTGGACCTGGTGTCCTGAAATCGAAGACCGTCATGGCCTCGACAAAGGCACCAAAAAAACCATCTGGGCCGGCGACGAAAGGTGATCAAACCTCGTCGACTGCACCAATCACAGCCTCATCATTGGCAGGAGCAGATGGTGGCGTCTTAATTGATCTACCGACTGATCCTTCCAATATTTGAGGAGATATAAGTTTGCCTGCGGCACGCAACACTCTGCCACATTCAATTGTTTACAGGCAAACTTACAGCATGCCAAGGCCGCTTCTTATATCCTTGGCAAAAGGTTCAAGGACGAATTAATCGACCTTGCCTTCCTGCAAGAACCATGGACAGGAAACACAGACCGAGTAACCGGTCTCAGCAATATTCCTTGTGAGGTAATAGTCTGCCTTGGGGTGAAACCTAGAGCATGTCTACTCATCAGGAAAAATATTAATTATTTTTTGCTTACAGGCTTTTGCACTCCAGATGTAGTAGCCATCTAGATGTACAGGGTTATTCATTATAAATTACCCACCCCTTATCATCGTTATTATTGATCGTAGAAAAAAAAGTTATT
This sequence comes from Lochmaea capreae, assembly GCA_949126875.1. Taxonomy (NCBI): domain Eukaryota; kingdom Metazoa; phylum Arthropoda; class Insecta; order Coleoptera; family Chrysomelidae; genus Lochmaea; species Lochmaea capreae. The sequence continues at coordinate 29,021,176 of OX421406.1, forward strand.
TATGAAAGTTATATGGTTTCAACTGAATTTTCTAAAAATGCTATCAAAAATTCAGTTACTCACCGTATACAGGGTGAAATAAAAATGTGATGTATTTTTTTAAATATAACACCCTATATATTATTACATTTTAAAAAAGATATTTTTTTTCTGATTTCAAAAATATATCATATTATTATGTTACCCTTATCTTAAGCCGGTATTGAGTTATTAACCCTCGAGTAGCATAAATAGTATAATTACGGAATCATTTGCATTTTCAAAGAAGGTCATGAAAATGACAACTGTCTGTTTCAAAAGTGAAATTTATTTTAATAAATCATCAAAATGGTGTATAACAGCGAAGAAAAAGTTAAAGTTTTTATTTAATAAATTTAAAAAATAATAAACTCATAAAATATGTTCAAAATGTCCACCATTATTTTCTACACATAACTGATAACGTCTTCTTAAATTAAGGAATACATCCGGAATGATGTTATTATTTTCATTATTAACTTTGTTTATTGCCAGTCGAATTCGGTCTTTAATTTCTTGAATATTATTATTGTTATAATTATTAACGATATCTTTTAAAAATCCCCAGAAAAATGAATCCATGGGAGTTAAGTCCGGACTATTAGATGGCCATTTAATAGTTCCATTATTTCCTATCCATATTGGAAACACATTGTTCAAATGTTCTCTAACGGGTTGGACATTGTGGGGGGAGCACCGTCCTGCATCCAAATCATATCGTCGAGTTCGTCTCCCGCAAAAGTGTTTAAAAGAATATTTTCAACATCTGGGATAATTGCTTCTAGATAGGCAATTCCAGTTAATTTATAATTATAAAATATGGGACCAACAATTTTATTTTTAAATATTCCGCACCAAACACTGACTAATCTTTTCCTATGCATCTGATTTTCCCAGGATCTTCTATTTTTTCTATTGAAGATTCCTGCCGTAGAAAACGATGATTCATCCGTCCAAAATATTTTGTAAAAATAATCAGGATCTTCATTTAGCTTCTGTAGCATATATCGGCAGAAGTCTAGTCTTTGCTGTTTTTGATCATTAGTTAAATATTGCAAAGGTAAGATTTTATATGGTCTGTAATTATTTTTTCGTGCAATCGGACGCGAAGTCAGTATTTCGCGTTCTCAACACAGTCCGCGAAATTCAATTTCGCGGCCGTTACCCATAGCAACGGCTGCGAAACCAAACGTCACTTCCAAATTTGACATTTCTCAAATACTACAAACACAAGGATTATTTTTTATTGAATACCAACAAATACATAAGTACTTATATTATTTAGGATGAATATCAACATTAATTGTACAGTTTGTATTATTACTTATATTTACTCCAGAAGTTGAAACAAGAACTGTCAAAATATTTTGTATATATTGAAACATATCATTTCCATAGCACACATTGTTAAATAAATTAAACTGCTGTCGATTTTAGAGCAATGATATATTTATTTACAATTATCTAGTTTAATAATTTTAACGATTGCACGAAAAATAGTGTGTATGCCATGGCCGCGAAACTTTTTAACGACCTCAAGATTATCTTGCATCGGCCGCAAACGGCCTCGGCGATAACTGTTCTTTCGGTACGTTAAAAAGGTATTTCGCGGCCTAAGCATACAAATAACTATTATTCAATGTTCGTTGGATTTTCGAATAACTTTTATTTAGTTCTTTACTAGCATTATTTATGGAAGATTCAGAGTTTTCTAAAATATAATATAATTAAATATAAAATATTAAAAAATCTAAACTATGCATCAGGTTACCTTCGAAATGAAGCAGTATATCCAATTGCTCGTCTTGGTTAATTTCAACTTCTCGTTTTTTCCTATTTAAACTATAGGTATTATTCACTTTTCTGTAAATGTTATAGAAAGTATTTTCTGACGGGGTAGGAAAATTAGGATATAACACCCTGTATGCTCGTTTGGCAGCACGTTTGTTTTTGTTATTTTCAATAAAACAGGTAAATATGCGAACTTTTTCTTCGTTGTTATACACCATTTTGATGATTTATTAAAATAAATGTCACTTTTGAAACAGACAGTTGTCATTTTCATGACCTTCTTTGAAAATGCAAATGATTCCGTGATTATACTATTTATGCTATTCGAGGGTTAATAACTAAATACCGGCTTAAGATAAGGGTAACATATGATATATTTTTGAAATCAGAAAAAAAATATCTTTTTTAAAATGTAATAATATATGTATAGGGTGTTATATTTAAAAAAATACATCACATTTTTATTTCACCCTGTATACGGTGAGTACCTGAATTTTTGATAGCATTTTTAGAAAATTCAGTTGAAACCATATAACTTTCATAAATAACTTTTTTTTCTACGATCAATAATAACGATGATAAGGGGTGGGTAATTTATAATGAATAACCCTGTACTTACCGGAGAAGGTATGACAAACATAGTCACCTGCTATGCCTACTTCGCAGGAGACATGCGATTAATTGGCTATAGCAAGAAGAACAGACTTCAGTTAGTCATGAACTGTGACGCCAATTCACACCATACATCGTGGGGCAGCACGAATATAAATCGCAGAGGTGAGTTACTCTTTGATTATATACTAGGGGAAGGGCTATCTGTTATTAATAAGGGCTCAGAACCAACCTTTGTAACTAGAAACAGATCAGAGGTGTTAGATTTAACTATCAGCTCAAACTTTCTGAGCAATAAGATACAGCATTGGGCTGTATCTACTGAACCTTCGTGTTCAGATCATAGACATATTCAATTCAACATTGAAATAGGCCAGAGGCCAGTAGTGGAATATCGCGACTCAAAAGCTACTGATTGGAGTGGATATAAAAATTCCCTTCAACTTTACATTGAGGACGGTTTCACCACAATTAACAGTTGTGATGGGATAGATACTGCAGCGGAAAAACTTCGCGAAGCAGTGATCTCCTCCTATCATGAAAACTGTCCACTCAAGACTAAAAGAGATAATCGCAACTCTACTTGGTGGAACAGATGCCTAGAAAAGCGAAGAAAAGAAGTTCGACGACTATTTAATCGAGCTAAAGAGCCAGGCAACTGGGAGCTTTATAGAACTACTCCAACAAGTTATAATAAAGAAATCAGAAAGGCAAAGCGGGAGTCTTGGAAAAAGTTCTGTGAGAGTATTTGTTATACCTCATAGTACTAGAATTCACAAGATTCTCTCTAAAGAGTCGATTGCCGAGATTGGGTCGATGAAGCGACCTGATGGCACTTTTACGACCTCTAGAAAAGAAACGTTAGAGCTTTTGATTAAAAATCACTTTCCTGGAAGTTTGACTCTGGATAACAATGGACCTCCACTTTTTGAGGGCGCAAGGCGGCCAAAAAATATCGATTGGGAGGCCGCCAAGGAAGTTATCAACCGTTCAAATCTCCCGGTGAGGATGGAATATTTCCAGCTCTGCTTCAAAACGGACTGGAATTACTTTTACCCATCCTCATTAAACTGTACAGAGCTAGCCTGGCGTGGAATTACGTACCACCCAGTTGGTTGGCGGCTAGGGTGGTATATATACCGAAAGTGGGCCGCACAGACCCACACCCTAAATCGGTCAGACCAATTAGCGTAACATCTTTCCTGTTTAAAGGACTTGAAAAAGCACTGGATTGCTACATCAAGCGGGTAGCTTTATACCAATATGCTTATCAAACTGGCAAATCAACAGGTGGCGGTGGCCATATTTCTTGACATTGAAGGAGCATTTGACAATGCACTACCGACCTCCATTGGTTCAGCTTTGACTGAAAAGGGCATCAAACCAACCATTACCGGTTGGATATATGCCATGCTCACTAATAGGACAGCCATTACATCTCTTCAGGATGAGACCATTAGCTTTAAGGTTTCCAGGGGCTCCCCTACTATAGTCACTCTTGATGGATAACCTGCTTAGCGATCTCGAAAAAAGAGGGGTAGAACTGCAAGCGTATGCAGACGACTTTGTCATCTTGGCAAGGACCAAGTCAGGAAGGGTAGCTTATAATATCCTCCAAAAGACGTTGGACGATGTCCACAGTTGGTGTCAGAGGGAACAGATGTCTGTTAACCCAGGTAAAACTGTAATAGTTCCCTTCACTAGGAAAAGAAAGTTGGAGGATCATCCACCACTTTCCTACAATGGTGAGGTTATTCCATTTGCAGCGGAAGTAAAATATTTGGGGATTATCCTAGATATGAAACTTACTTGGAACGCTCACTTGGAAAAAGTTATCCATAAGACCAGACTATCCTTGTGGAAATGTCGTAGGATCTATGGAAAATCTTGGGGCATGGGACCCAAACAAATCTATTGGATATAATATAATGTGATGATTGTTAGACCAATGATCACATATGGAGCTATTGCCTGGTGGCCAAAAGCTTTACAGCGAACGGCCCAAGCAAAGCTCGCTGGTTTACAGAGACAGGCTTGCCTGGCAATTACTGGTGCTATAAGCTCCACACCGTCAGCAGCCATGGAAATCCTTCTGGACCTACCTCCTCTCCATATATTTTTGGAAAGAGAGGCTAGATGGACAACATACAGAATTGCGCATATTTCCAAATGCACAAATCAGGCTTATACAGAACGAAGCAGAGTGCTAGTGGACACTGAAAGTCACAGTATTCTGGGAATGACCTCTGACATAATGCCTCCAACAGTAAACTACGACCTGCCTTATACCGACCTAATTCCAAATAGAGATGAATGGGTCCTCCATAAGGATGAACTATTAAGAGCAGACAGCTGTTGGTATACAGACGGTTTTCAAAAACACCCTCAGGCTCTGGTGCAGGTGTATAAGGGCGCAGACCTAGGACAGAAATTTCAACCTCTCTAGGATCCTATGCAACCGTATTTCAGGCGGAAATTTACGCCATTGTTTCATGTGTGGAGAGATTGGAGCAGGCCAATCTCATACATAGATCAATAAAAAATTTTCTCGGACAGCCAAGCGGCTTTGAAAGCACTTAGCTCTAACTGTGTAACGTCGAAATTGGTATTAGACTGCCAAAAAAGACTCTCCTCAATAGGAGAACTCAATAAAGTATTGCTGGTCTGGATCCCTGGCCATTCTGGCATGGAAGGAAACGAGAAGGCAGACTCTCTAGCAAGGGAGGGTGCCGCACGTGTTTCTATCGGACCAGAACCTACAATTGGCATCGCAATAAGTTTTGCCAAACAAACACTGAATACCTGGACGGCAAGAAGAGCATTAGACTTCTGGCATAATTTACCAGGATTGGTTCATTCAAAGGTTTTCATACATCCTTCGAAGAATGTCTCCAAACAAATGTTAGACTATAGCAGGCATGACCTACGCTGTCTAACAGGCCTTTTAACAGGCCACTGTCATCTGAATCATCATATGCTAAAACTTGGACTGTCGGAGGATCCGACCTGCCGTCTTTGTCTGGAAGATGATGAAACAGCAGAGCATATAATTTGTGCCTGCCCCGCCGCGGCTCGAATCAGGTATCTGATGTTTGGCAGGGATGCTCTCTCGCCCTTGGACCTGAAAAATCATTCACCAAATAAGCTAATCGGCTTTGTTAAGAAGCTGAATTTGTTTGGTGAAATCTCTTGCGAGTCGCAGTGGAGGACCTTATAGACCCACTCACCATAAAACTAACCCTAACCTGACTTAACATCAAATTATAGGCCAATTTCAATTATACCTGTAATTGGCAAAGTTTTCGAAATCATATTAAAAGAAAGATTGCTTAATTTCTTTGAAAGGCAGAATTTGTTATGCTCTAGTCAGTTTGGCTACCGGAGTGGGAAGTCAACGGTAACGGCAATTAGAACACTTTATGATAAAATCTTGGAAGGTTTTGAGGGTCAAGAAATAAGTGTGGGAAAATTATATCACTTATCAAGAGCGTTTGACATGGTACATCATGATATCTTGCTGAGAAAACTTGAAAGATATGGAGTCAGGGGCATCCCTCTGAAACTCATCTGTTCTTACTTGACCAACAGGATACAGTTTGTATGTCATAATGGCCAGAATTTGGAAACGAACTCTGTTCCTTATGGGGTACCGCAAGGATCAGTGCTTGGCTCTCTATTCTTCATCATTTATTTTAATGATTTGGCAACTAATCTTGGTCAGAAAGTCAAATCCGTTTTCTATGCTGACGATACAACCTATTTAGTTACAAATAAAAATTATCTTGATGCTAATATGCTGTTAAGTCAATCAGGTGATATTTCAAGGGACTGGTTCAGTAGTAACTATATGACTCTGAATGATACCAAGACTCAAACTATATGCTTTTCAACCACTGCCTCTAGGGGTGATTGTGTGAAATTTTTAGGTGTAGGTATATTTAGATCCTAAATTAAATTTTGATTTTCACTGCAAAGATCTGTGTAAGCGTTTAGCAAAAGCAACTTTTGCCATCAGACAACTAAGATTCCAGCTTGACATTCAGTACTTAAAGATAGCATATTTCTCAATATTCCATAGTGTACTAACCTATGGCTTAATAGTGTAGTGTACCATTTAGTTGTTATGGATTATATTTAGATATAGTGTTTTAGCTTAGATACATGTTTGGCAGTTCAAAAATGTCAGGTTGTTAATGAAATGGATTGATAAGAAAACGTTAATAAAAGTCTTTAAAAGTACAGTCTCTGCGTCTGGTTTAATACATAACAGTTTGGCGACGAAAGTGGAAACGATCCTGTCAAGTTCGGTCAAGTCAGCAAGTCCCTGTGGATAAAAGATATACAGTCAAGTCTAGGTCTCATAATGTCGAAATTTAAAACGTTTGACGAAGAAATTGAGTCATTTGAGTCTTGGGAAGAACGATTACTAAAGTCGAATTCTTAGGCCATATAATAGACAAAGATGGAATCCACCCGACAGATGAAAAAATCGAGTGCATTCAGAATGCACCCAAGCCTGAGAATTTGACACAATTAAAATCATATTTGGGTCTATTAAATTATTATGGAAAATTTTTGCCAATGTTATCTTCAGTTTTAAAACCTTTATATGATCTGTGCAAAGGAGGCGTACCGTTTTCTTGGAACAGTAAGCACGATGAAGTATTTGAGTATAGTAAAAAAATGATTATGTCAAACAAAGTACGCACTCATTATAACCCCAAATTACCAATTTATGTCAGTTGTGATGCTAACAGCTATGGAGTTGGTGCAGTATTGAGCCATAAAATTAACGGCATAGAACGTCCAGTTCTTTTCGCGTCCAGCACCCTCTCTTCAGTTGAACAAAAATATTCTAACATCGAGAGAGAATCTTTAGCATTAATTTTTGCTGTTAAACGGTTTCACAAGTACATTTTTGGCAGAAAGTTTATTTTGCTTACGGATCACCAACCCTTGCAATTTATTTTTGGAAAGAAAAGGGGTATACCTGTTACAGCTGCTGCCCGAGTCACTAGGTGGACTTTAATTCTTTCTGGGTATGATTATGAAATTGAGTATCGCAAAGGGTGCTTACTTGCTAATGCTGATGCGTTGTCTCGTTTACCAGTAACGGCAAGGACCAGAGTCTCAGACGAACTATATTCTTTCGGCGTAATTAATTCTATTCCTGTAACTTTTGTGGAAATCGAAAAAGAAACAGCCAAAGATAATATTTTATCTGAAGTAATAGACTTCACCAAAAAAGGGTGGCCAACGAAAGTTGAAAATCCTCTTTCAAGTTCGTATTTTGCCAAGAGGTTGGAACTTTCAGTAGAAAATAATTGCTTGTTTTGGGGCAGTAAAATTATTATTCCAAGTTGCTTGAGATCCAAAATTTTACAACTTTTGCATGAGGAACATATTGGGGTGGTTCGATCTAAAATTTTGATTCGTTCTTATTGTTGGTGGCCTGGTCTAAATAGCGATATTGAACATTTTATTCAAAACTGTTTAATCTGTCAAAAAACTCAAACATTTTCTAATTCAGTAAAACCCATATCGTGGCCTTGTGCTCCGATTAACTTTTATAGAATCAATATAGATTTTTTTTACAAATACGGCTTTACATTTTTTATTTTGGTTGATAATAAAAGCAAGTGGATTGATGTGAAATTAATGTCAAAAAATACCACTGCCAAAGAAACAGTACTTGCGCTGAAAGAATGTTTCTCGTTTATCGGCCTACCTTATGAATTAGTGTCTGATAATGGTCCACCATTTAGTTCTTTAGAATTTTTAGATTTTTGCTCTTCTAATGGAATAAAATTAATCAAATCGCCACCATATCATCCTCAAAGCAATGGAATTGCAGAGAAGGGTGTTCAAACAGTTAAAAAAAGTTTGGAGCGATCACTTTTTGGTTCAAATACAAAAATAAATTTGGAAACTTTGCGCAGTAAATTGGTAAACTTTTTATTTAATTATAGATATACTCCCTCAAGTGTAACCGGAATTTCACCTTTTGAAAGTATATTTCAAATGCGACCAAGAACCAGGTTTGATTTGTTAAAACCAGCAACAACAGAACAAGATTTATGTTCTGGACATAAAGATTTTGTTATAAAAACACCTCTATTTAATATTGATGATAATGTTTTTGTAAAAAATTTTAAAACTCACCAATGGGATCTTGGCAAAGTCGTTAAAGTTCTTAGTTTTTGTACTTTTTTGGTAAAGGTCGGTGAAGTCGATAAACATGTCCACGCCGATAGTTTACGCCTAAATTTTGCTAAAGTTAAGGAAAGACAAAGACAAAGCCTAGGCTCACCAAAAGTATTATTAGATATTCCAATAAATGTTTCCAATAATGGTTCTGAAACAGTGTCTTATGATTCGGAAACTGGAAGTAACGGTCAACAATCCGTATGTGAAACTGAGGGTTGTTCCGAAAATACTCATGAGTCCATAACTGTTTCAGATGATATTAACAATGATCATCCAAGTTGTACATTATCCTTGCCTGAAGCCAATGTACAAAGTAATGGAGGTTATACTAGATCTGGTAAGCTTTTTAGGGCACCCCCAAAACTAGATTTGTAAAACGGGGAGAAATGTAGTGTACCATTTAGTTGTTATGGATTATATTTAGATATAGTGTTTTAGCTTAGATACATGTTTGTCAGTTCAAAAATGTCAGGTTGTTAATGAGTTTGATTGATAAGAAAACGTTAATAAAAGTCTTTAAAAGTACAGTCTCTGCGTCTGGTTTAATACATAACAAATAGTTTGGGGTGGTAGTAGTTGAATAGAAAAAGTGTTTATTGCACAAAAAAAGGTGATTTGAATAATGACTTTTAGTAAATTCGACAGCCACTGTAAACCTCTTTTCAAGAAATTAGATATTCTACCTCTTCCTTGTTGCTATATTAAGGAGTGTTTGATGCATATTAACAACAAAGTTGCAACTAATGATATTATTAAGCTGAATAATATTCATACCTATGAGACAAGAAATAACGCCAGCATCTATTTGCCTCAATGCAGGCTAACAAAAACGCGGAATTCATACACCATGTGGGTATGAATCTATATAATGCATTACCACAGACATACAAAAACCTACCGTTCACCACTTTCAAGAAGAAAATACACATGCTTCTATTGGAACATAACTTTTATTCAGTAAATGAGTTTCTTATACACATGCCTACTCAAGTTAGTGAATAATTACCAATGTGCAAATTGTGCCTCATAATGGTTTATCTCACTTTCATTATTGATGTTTACTATTTATCTCTTTTTAATTTGTTGTAATTGTACTTATTTTGTATTTCATAATTTTTATATTTACATTTAATAACTGACGATTGTACTATTTCTACTACTGTGATTACTTGAATAAATTATCTATCTATCTATGAAAATATGATATTCAGAGATAGTGACTAGGCTATCAGGAATGTTCTTAGTTAACCATGTTTCAGTGACTTAAATAAGACCAGGTTCTTTGAATTGAACAAGGCAGACAAATACATTAAAACTTTTTGGTAAGAGAATCGAGGTTTGTATATAGAAGCAGTCAGTTATTGAATGTTGGAGAGGAGCAGGTTTTTGACGAAATTTTTTTTCAATAACCTTTGATATGTTTAATGGTCCATTTTCCATTTTCATTACGATTTTTATCATATAATTCGAGTCTGAGTTCATTCAGGTACTTAGGTGGTTTGAGCCAGAATTTTATCATTAATGATACTAAACTTTTATTATGCGCAGGTATTTGTTCGAGGAATTTGGTTTTCCAAGTATGTAGAAAATGACTATTTTAGATTAAATTTTTCCATCTATTTTGACGGGAAATATGGTTGTCAATTTAAAAGCAATACATACATGTCAAATGCATGAATTGTTTACATTCATCACATTGATATGTATTTGATTCATAATCAGTAATCATTTTAAAACAATTAGATTATGAAGACATGACTACTTTTTGTAGTTCATTTAAATGGTAATTAGATGTGAATAACAGTATTTGACAAAGGAGGAGGCAGCCGGCTTATGGAGAAATGAGCTTCGGTGAAATTTCACGAATTGTTAGTATATTGTAGTTGACGACTTTCTGAACAATAGTGTCCATGGGCCCAACTCAATCCTATGACTAGTTTCAGAGATACAGGGTGTTGAAGTTGGAAAATAGCCATTTTTTAAAAGCATGTATTTCCTATTTGATATATAAATCGTTTATTTAGTCAAAAAATAACTAATTTTACATAGAAAATTACATGATAATACATTCACATTTAATATTAAAAATACATAAGTATATATTCAAATACATTTAAAATGATAAAACAAAGTCAATTTTACAAAACATAACACAAAAAAACATTAACTAGTCAGCAAGTACTTAATCACTCAATTTTCTCTTAAATATTATTATGCTTGTAGAGCATTTAATATCTTCAGGCAAATTATTAAAAGCCTGTACACCTTTAAAAAAAACTGAATTTTGTGTACATTTTTTCGAAAATTTTGCTTATATCTAGTATTGTGTTCATGAACATCCTGGTTATAACTTAAAATATTTTGTAAATATACTGGGGAGATTCCTAATTTAATCTTAAATACAAATAGCACGGAATAAAAAAGTAAATACTTTTTAACAGACAACCACTGAAGCACATTTAACATGGAGTTGATTGGTTCCAATCGCGAACAGTTCAGTATTATCTTCATACCCCTATTCTGCAACCTTTGCAATCGCTGCAACTCATTTTGGTTGAGCAAATACAAAGTAGTCGCATAATAATTAAAATGAGGCAATACAAGAGTATTATAAATAACTATTTTAGCCCATTTTCTTCAATGTATCAAGAATTTTTCCTGTGATATTGTTCTAATTACACTAAATATCAGTCGATTATGAGAAAAAGTTTCATTTGCTACAGGGATACTCAAAAATTAGAAAAACGGAACGTTGACTTGAAATATAATTCAACTTTCAGGAATTTCAATATCTAGCTGGGTTTGCTTCTGGTTGGTTTGTAATAATGAGATATGCAAACATTTTTTACAAGGCAAGTCATAAAGTTGATAGACTTGTATCCTACATTTAATAAAATTTTATATACTTTTTATTGCATGTTAGTAGGTGACATTAAGTCATTTTGAAATATATTTAATTTATATATAATATATAGGGCTATTCAAAAGATATGTATGGAAGAAAATCCGAGAATCGATTTTTTTTGAAATCTCCCTGTGAATTTTTGTGATACTTTCATATTACCTTTGCTTTGAGTTTGTTGGTCGGATGTAATAGTTTTGTCAACTTGCTATGTTCAGTTTTTTTTATCCCGGCAATATGATGACAAGCCTATCATTATTTTCTTTATATATGTATATCGGTATTTTCGATGTTGTTTACGTTATACCATGATTGATGAAAGAAAGAAAGAAAGAAAGAAATTTATTCATCCACAAAATTTACACAAATTTTAAGAACAAAAAAAATGTATAAAACTTATCGGACTAGTCACATTATCACAAATGGCAAATTCAAATATAACATTAACATATAGGTATATATATATAAAAAAAAGTCTAAAAAGTAATCTAACAGTTGCTACAAAATTCCTAAAAATGTAAAAACTCATTAACACTGTAGAATGTTTTATCCATTAAAAATGTATAGACGGTTTGGCGGAAACATCTACTCGAAATATTGTTTATTGAGATTGTTTTTAAAATTTTATTATAACATTTTATTCCTATAAAAGATGGCGCATGCTTAGATACTTCTAATCTAGAGAAAGGTTGTCGTAAATTTGATTTACCTCTAGTATCGTGTAAGTGCATGTTCTCATTTCTCTCAAACCTGTGCTTATTATCCTCAATGTACAGGATTAATTGGAAAATTAAAAGGCTAGGAAGTGTTAGGATATTTGATTTCTTAAATAGTGGTTTGCAAGTAGCTGAACATGGAATACCGTACATATTCCTTAAGACTTTCTTTTGAGCTATAAATGCTCTTTCAAAATAAGATGAACAACCCCAAAATATTAACACATACTGAAGTACCGACTGGACTAAACCAAAGTAAATCATTCGTAGTATTTCAAATGAGACGGTTTCTCTTAGGTTCCTTATTATATAACAACATGTGCTTAACTTTGCAGTTACCTGATTTATGTGTGTTTCCCATGTAAGTTTAGAATCTATGGTTATACCCAAAAATTTTGTAGTAGTATAACTTTCAATTGATTTGCCATCCACATGTAAATAAAAGTCATAATTTGGAGTTATATTTTTTGGTAAGAAACGCATAAAATGTGTTTTTGTTACATTAAGTTCAAGTCCATTCTTTTTACAGTATGTAGTAAATTCAGCAGAGGCAGCATTAGTATTATCCACTAGTTGAGTGGTTTCACTGTGGGCCATGATGATGTATACATAAAAAAAAACAAAATAAATATAAGCTGATCTTGATATCGGAATAAACAATTAACATAAACATGTGGAAACTAACTGAAGTTACTGAAGGAATTCAAAGGTCTACAATATCTGGACCATGATCGATGTTTTCTGGTAGTATCCTTATATAGTTATATTAACGACATACTTAAACGAGAAGAAACAAATATTGTTCAATTCGATGAGATGGTGGAGGAGCAAAACATTTTACGAATGCGAGTTTACTCTAGGTTTCGTAATTCATGTAAATATAAGATGATATCGAAAATCAACCTTCACTATTATTGCACTTGTAAGTCGGGAGCTGGAACTTTAGATACATGTGCTCATGTGGCCAGTGTTTTATGGTTTTTGGGTTATGCTAGATATGAACAGAATGAGAAATATCCATCTACTCATCTCCTAAATGAAATAACTGATGCAGCTGAAAGGATAGTACCAGAAAACATAGATCATGGTCCAGATATTGTAGACCTTTGAACTCCTTCAGTAACTTCAGTTAGTTTCGACAAGAATATGTTAATTGTTTTTTCTGATATCAAGATCAGCTTATATTTATTTTGTTTGTTTTTATGTATACGTCGATCATGGTATAACGTAAACAACATGGAAAATACAGATATACATATATGAAGAAAATAATGATAGGCTGGTCATCATATTGCCGGGATAAAAAAAACTGATCATAGCAAGTGGACAAAACTTTTACATCCGACCAACAAACTCAAAGCAAAGGTAATATGAAAGTATAAAAGAAATTCACTGAGGAAATATTTAATTAGAGGGAGATTTCCAAAAAAAAAACGATTCTCCGATTTTCTTCCATACATATCTTTTGAATAGCACTGTATATTATATATATTTCAAAATGACTTAATGTCACCTACTAGCATGCAATAAAAAGTATATAAAATTTTATTAAATGTAGGATACAAGGCAATCAACTTTATGACTCGCCCTGTACAAAATGTTTGCATATCTCATTATTATAAACCAACCAGAAGCAAATCCAGCCAGATATTGAAATTCCTGAAAGTTGAATTATATTTCAAGTAAATGTTCTGTTTTTCTAATTTTTGAGTATCCCTGTAGCAAATGAAACTTTCTCTCATTTTGGACTGATATTTAGTGTAATTAGAACAATTCTTGATACATTGAAGAAAATAGGAAATACATGCTTTTAAAAAATGGCTATTTTTCAACTTCAATACCCTGTATCTCCTCGTGTATCTCTGAAACTAGTCATAGGATTGACTTGGGCCCATGGACACTATTGTTCAGAAAGTCGTCAACTGCAATGTACTAACAATTCATGAAATTTCACCAAAGCCCATTTCTCCATAAGCCCGCTGCCTCCTCCTTTCTGGTTAAAGTCTATATGTAAAATTGAAAAAAAAAAGAAATTCCTGACCTATATTTTGTGGTTTTCCAATTTTTGGCAACTGAATGTGCAACAAACAACTCAATGCAGAATTTCTTTTTTTCTTAAATTGATAACTGCAGTTGACTTTCAATTCGCGATAACGAGCAAAGGGTGCAACACCTACCGTCAAATTTTTATAGCTTTGGAATGGGGAAAACAAACCAAATCCCCATTAGAGTACGTGTATAGTGAGCAAGGTATTAATATCGTTTTCTTGATTTCTAGAAGAGTTTGGTGAAGTTTATTTTATCAGAATACTTATTTAGACTCTAATAATGACCATCAAGTGCAAGAGGTATATTGCTCTGTGCCGCAATGTAATCAGTAAAAAGATGCAAATGTATCAATACATAACTGCCCAACAGATCCAAAATTATGCAAAGTGTGGTAAAACATTTTAAAAATTAGGAAACATATTTCCGAATACTTGTCAGTGTGTATCAGGCACTGCTTAGAAATATATTATAAAGGTAATTTCACTCATTTCAATAAAGTATTTTGATGTTCAGTGTTATTAATGCTTTGAAAACCTGTCCGCCTTCTACCATCGGCCAATTTCTGTCTCCAATGTATTTTAAAATGTCCACCAAACCAATTTTAACAAGCACCATCTCTCACAAAACACCTTTATCGCCCAAAATTCGAAATTTAATCAAATGGGCAGAAAACCAAAATGGATTTGTTTATTGTTTTCCCCATTCCAATGACAGCTTTGACATATACTGCAACGCCCGCTATCGGAAAAATTTCCGCGAATAATAGTAATATAGGAACAATTTAAACATGTATTCTCACTACCTGTTCACTACTCAAATTTCTCAAAATATCATTTAGAATTCAGCTTTAGCATTAGACACATTATGTATCTAAGAAGGATATGTCATAAAATATTAGAAATATAACAAAAATATGATAATATAGGTATAGTTAAAAATAAAAGTATACAATACCTGTTATATATTGTTGAACAATATTAAACAATTGTTCTGCTTTCCTACATTTGAAAGCATAGATACCATGTCCTGTTGGACACCTTCTTCCACATTCAAAACTGAAAATGTCTGTATCACATCCATATTTTCTGAGAGCTCTTAATGGCCATTTGGTTGGTTTCTTTCCTCTTTGGTAAAAAATCAAATCTTTATCAGTAACCTGTAATTTTCCTGGCTTTATCTTTTTTCCTTGATCATCAACATTTGTGACTTGAAATATATTTGGGTGTCTATCATTTATATCACTTTTACTACTTATACAACCCATTTTCATACTATAAACAAGAATAAAATTAACACCATATTTAGGAACTAAGTACTCAAATATTAAATCGATTAATTTTAGAATTCAAGCTTAACAAAGACAAAAATACAATTTAAGGAATACATAGAAATGTACACTTAAGTTTGTTTTCTTCAAACCTCTTTATCGAAAATATAAAAATTATCACATTTCACTACTTATTAAAGTGTTACCTACTAATAATTCTGTCATTAATTATTGACATTTTCTTGTCAGTGTATTTCTATAACAAATCAATTGTACAATTCTATATTCAACTTTTTGTTTTAATCACAATTTTATAATTTAACTATACCATCAGGAGTTATTTAGTTTCACATAAACGCCCTTATTTACAAACAAAAAGAGAGGTTAACATTTTCATCAAAACTCACCTAACATCTAGGATTTAATAAACCAATTTCAACAGAATACCTTTAATCATACTTGGAATATTGCTAAATGTTATATTATTATTTAAATTATTCTTGCAAAACTTATGAAAAATACATGACATGATAAACAACACCCATTTTTCTTTGAACTTAACCACACAACACGCAGACCGGGTTAACAATACCATGACGTAACGGTTTGTGGAAACCCTGTAGTAAACAAACACTATAACTACTCTGTCAAACTATCTCAGTGAGCTGGTGTGTGTGGTTGGTTAACTGTTACGTCATGGTTTGGAATACAAGTCGAGGAATATTGACTGGTTAACTTATAGTTTACCCGGTTTGTGTGATCAAGTTAAAAGAAAAATGGCTAGTGATTAATTGGTCAAGTATGTCAATGTCAATCATAGACAATTATGTTTTGTGATCAAAGATTACACGGAATACACTTTACACCAGAAAATAATACACAACAACCACAGTATACCAAAACTGTTCAACAACCCAGAGATCCCACAGACATATAAATTATATTTTATGCACGACCGGGCGAAAAAGCCCAGATTATAAATACGTTTAGCGGGCGTAAAGTGTCACTTTAACGCCCGCGGACTACTTTACCGCCCCCCGGGCGGTAAAGTAAATCTCTTTTTTTTGGCGGGTAGTAAACTTAATTTTGCATCTTCTGCTGCTTTAAAAATTTCCGGTGGTGTTCCGGAAACTATTTCATCGTCACTACTGTCCATTACATAAACAAAATATATAAAACTTCTTCGAAAATATACTAAGAAACTTGCAATACGTGAAGTCGACTGTAAAAAAAATGGCGTCTACCTATTCTTGTCCTATTGACTTGGTTGCTATGGTAACGCGTATAGGTATATAGATTATTGTTTTATCATCTTATTAGTTTCAATAAGACTTATTTTTATTTAACTATACAAATGATTTGGTAGATTGTTATCCAGGGTGAGTTATAATAATATCGAGGTATAAAATGTATCCAACTTGAAACATTTATAATAACCTACTCACAAAAGGTGAAAAATAGAAAATAAAACATATTTATTAATAAACTATCATTAATACGGTCGTGCATAAAATTTTGTATGTTTATTAATAAATGGCTATTAAAACGGTCGTGCATAAAATATTGTATGTATTTCAGGCGTAAACAGCGTTTATGGACCTTACGTGTTAATAGCCCTCGCCTCGCGGCTCGGGCTCTTACTTACACGTTGCGGTCCATAAACGCCTGTTTTACGCCCTTGATACATAAATAACTATTATGTCTGTGAGAGATCCTCACACCCAAGGCTCACTCCAACACACAAAACAACTCTCGTCTGTGGCCCGTATACGTGGTGCCGATCGAGTATCTCCGGCGCTCGGCTTTCATTCGGGGCGCGCACGGTTCAAACACCCCGTGTCGTTCTCTATGAAAAGAACATCTCCTCGCTTTCCATACACTTTTTTAACTAAACCACCCTACCTTACCCCCTACCCTAATCCGAATCGAAAAATTGAATTGTGTAATTGACAGATTATTATAATAATTTTCAATAATAACCCAACCAAAACCACCCTACCTTACCCCCTACCCTAATCCGAATCGAAAAATTGAATTGTGTAATTGACAGATTATTATAATAATTTTCAATAATAACCCAACCAAAACCACCCTACCTTACCCCCTACCCTAATCCGAATCGAAAAATTCTTCGTATTTTTAGTCAATTTTTGAAAAAAACAATAAGAAAATAAAAATAAAAATATCTTGACTCGGACACGACTCGAAACTGGTACCTCTGTGTTAAGAGCCCAGCACGCTTACGCTGAGCTAATCTCTGCACACATTAATGATATCGTATAGAAGGTTAAAAGCTTTAGAACCGTGCGCGCTTCGCATGAAAGCCGAGCGCCACCGGAGATACTCGATGGCGCCCGAGGTCGGCA
The DNA here is from genome assembly GCA_949126875.1 of Lochmaea capreae. Taxonomy (NCBI): domain Eukaryota; kingdom Metazoa; phylum Arthropoda; class Insecta; order Coleoptera; family Chrysomelidae; genus Lochmaea; species Lochmaea capreae. The sequence goes on from OX421406.1 coordinate 29,039,104, forward strand.
CCATCTATACGGGCCACAGACGAGAATCACAAAACATACCCCCTTAGAAATTACAGTTAAATGCGCACCACTTACCCTATAGACCCCCGTTATTGGGAAAAGTAGAATTCGATAGATGGCGCTCTGAAATGTCAATGTCACCTTAGCAACGAGTAAAACAAATCAGCTGCCGTATAAGCCCTTTGATATTTAAGTGGTTTTATTTTGCTGTTTTAGTTATTTTCAGTGTGTGTTTTGTAAAACTTTTGCTTTTTCTTTGATTGTGCTTTAGTAATTTGTGTACAGGTGTGAAGCTAGCTCCTAGCTCCAAACGGGTGAAATTGATCTGGCAACACCGCTCGACCGCTCAGCCGCTGAGATTCGACCGTATTTACGAGGGGCATATGTTATGGAACTTATGGGTTTATATTTTACATATGAAATAATTAATTTTCTCTGCTTTATTTTGAGAAAAAATTACCAGCAAACATAATTACTGAAGTATTGTTTTGTTTCGCCATACTATAGTTGCTCCGAAACAATCGTATGAATTATTACATATTATATCGATGTTTACTTTATTCTTTCTCCTGTATCTACATATAATGATGTCCATGGAAAAATAAATCAGAAATAGATTGATAAACCGATAGTCTTTAACGTAACATATTCAAAAATTACTGACAAACGTTCCAAGGGTGAGAAAAAAAATTAAAATAAGTTTTTTTAAAAATTATACTTTACGTTATTTTCTCTCCTGTATCTACATATACTGATGTCCATGGAAAAAAAAATCAGAAATAGATTGATAAACCGATAGTCTTTAACGTGACACATATTCAAAAATTACTGACAAACGTTCCAAGGGTGAGAAAAAAAATGAAAATAGGTTTTTTTAAAAATTATACTTTACTTTATTTTCTCTCCTGTATCTACATATAAAAAAATCAGACATAGATTGATAAACCGATAGTCTTTAACGTGACAAATTCAAAAATTACTGACAAACGTTCCAAGGGTGAGAAAAAAAATAAAAATAGGTTTTTTTAAAAATTATACTTTACTTTATTTTCTCTCCTGTATCTACATATAATGATGTCCATGGAAAAAAAATCAGAAATAGATTGATAAACCAATAGTCTTTAACGAGACGTATTAAAAAATAACTGACAAACGTTTCAAGGGTGAGAAAAAAAATTAATTTTATTATTGATATTATACTCGTCGGTCTAAAGACAATACACTGGGGCGAACCCCAGTAAAACCCTTCTTGACTGTTATCGGTGGATCAGGTTACACTGATAAGATTGAGAATATTGAATAGGGGTAGGTATGGTAGGTATATACCGTGTACTTTTTTACACTGTACATTTAAAACGCAAAAAGTTTTAAAAATCATTTGAAACATCAAATGGCATTTTGTATTTTAAATAGCTATTTCAATAATTTAATTTATTTGAAACGGATACCCAACACCATCCGACTTTAGTGATCTCCAGTATCTATTGTTCTCACATGAATTTATATTTCCTTTTCCTCGAAAACTGCAAATACTGCACTATCAGATTCCTAATAAATAGATCCATTGTATAATTGAAATGTAACTTGGTTCTTGAGAAAATTGTTTTGTTTATATACATTAATTATTTGCAAAAGTTTATCCAAAATAAATTTCAGAAGGTTTTACTTATGCAGGGCGCGGCTAAATGGTGGAACAAATTCATTATTTTGCGAAAAATCGGTGGAGGATTGACATCATTATTTATGTAGATACAGGAGAGAAAATAAAGTAAAGTATAATTTTTAAAAAAACTTATTTTTATTTTTTTTCTCACCCTTGGAACGTTTGTCAGTAATTTTTGAATATGTCACGCTAAAGACTATCGGTTTATCAATCTATTTCTGATTTTTTTTCCATGGACATCATTATACCTATGTAGATACAGGAGAGAAAATAAAGTAAAGTATATTTTTTAAGAAAACTGATTTTTATTTTCTTTCTCACCCTTGGAACGTTTGTCAGTAATTTTTGAATATGTCACGTTAAAGACTATCGGTTTATCAATCTATTTCTGATGTTTTTTCCAATGGACATCAACAATATACGTAGATACAGGAGAGAAACATTTTTTTGCTGTTAAAATATATTAAACTAAATTTTGATTCCTAATATATCGACGTGAAGCTAGCTCCTAGCTCCAAACGCAGATCTGCGACTAGTGACTGAACCGGCAACAGCGCACAGATGTGCTGGTTTATAATAGTCAACTGATGATTAGCAGTGGGGGGAATCGAATTCTCACAATAAACAAAACCTATATTGAAGCACTGTATTATATCAATGATATTATATATGAAACAAATTGTGTTTTTACCTATAAAACGTTATATTTTAACAGCAAAAAAATGTTTATCTCCTGTATCTACGTATATTGTTGATGTCCATTGGAAAAAACATCAGAAATAGATTGATAAACCGATAGTATTTAACGTGACATATTTAAAAATTACTGACAAACGTTCCAAGGGTGAGAAAGAAAATAAAAATCAGTTTTCTTAAAAAATATACTTTACTTTATTTTCTCTCCTGTATCTACATATAATGATGTCCATGGAAAAAAAAATCAGAAATAGATTGATAAACCAATAGTATTTAACGTGACATCTGTAAATACAGGAGAGAAAATAAAGTAAAGTACGTTTTTTAAAAAAACTTGTTTTTATTTTTTTTCTCACCCTTGGAACGTTTGTCAGTAATTTTTGAATATGTCACGTTAAAGACTATTGGTTTATCAATCTATTTCTGATTTATTTTTCCATGGACATCATTATATGTAGATACAGGAGAAAGAATAAAGTAAACATCGATATATGTAATAATTCATACGATTGTTTCGGAGCAACTATAGTATGGCGAAACAAAACAATACTTCAGTAATTATGTTTGCTGGTAATTTTTTCTCAAAATAAAGCAGAGAAAATTAATTATTTCATATGTAAAATATAAACCCATAAGTTCCATAACATATGCCCCTCGTAAATACGGTCGAATCTCAGCGGCTGAGCGGTCGAGCGGTGTTGCCAGATCAATTTTACCCGTTTGGAGCTAGGAGCTAGCTTCACACCCGTCTATTAACTTATAACTATTACACACTTGGTCCTAACCTTGACTATAGTAGTCTTCCCTTTTAAAATGTAAAGAACACACGGACATACTATCTGTAACTGTAACCTTACCTTTCTTTGAGATATATTTTCCATAATACTCCAAACGTATTTTCAATATTTAGCGGTGTGAAGACAGCAGCCAGACTTATTCTCGTCTGTGGCCCGTACAGTAGGTGCCGACCTCGGGCGCCATCGAGTATCTCCGGTGGCGCTCGGCTTTCTAGCGAAGCGCGCAGGGTTCTAAAGCTTTTAACCTTCTATACGATACCATTAATGTGTGCAGAGATTAGCCCAGCGTAAGCGTGCTGGGCTCTTAACACAGAGGTACCAGGTTCGAGTCGTGTCCGAGTCAAGATATTTTTATTTTTATTTTCTTATTGTTTTTTTCAAAAATTGACTAAAAATACGAAGAATTTTTCGATTCGGATTAGGGTAGGGGGTAAGGTAGGGTGGTTTTGGTTGGGTTATTATTGAAAATTATTATAATAATCTGTCAATTACACAATTCAATTTTTCGATTCGGATTAGGGTAGGGGGTAAGGTAGGGTGGTATTGGTTGGGTTATTATTGAAAATTATTATAATAATCTGTCAATTACACAATTCAATTTTTCGATTCGGATTAGGGTAGGGGGTAAGGTAGGGTGGTTTAGTTAAAAAAGTGTATGGACAGCGAGGAGATGTTCTTTTCAGAGAGCGACACGGGGTGTTAGAACCGTGCGCGCTTCGCATGAAAGCCGAGCGCCACCGGAGATACTCGATGGCGCCCGAGGTCGGCACCTACTGTACGGGCCACAGACGAGAGTGCCAGACTTGGCAGCCTAAAGTTCCGACCGCACCCGATCGTTCAGTGGCGTGCGTACTTAAAAAAATGGTGGATGATTGATTGGAAAATGACCGTGTTTTTCAACCACTTTACCCACACGCCTTTTTATGTCTAAGCGTGAGGAGCGCTGCACGAACTCGTTGTCTTTACAGCACTTAGACTGTAGCAGTTGCTGATGTTTGGTAGCTCAAAAAGGTATTGGATTATAAGGCTAAAAGACATTCGCCACTATGAAAATCTTTTATTTAGCAACTACCATAGGTCGTAAAGCTACAGTAATTGCTGCCTTATTGACTTCTGTTGCTTGAAATTAAGACACTTTCAGATTAATAGCTTATAATAAACTATGGAGAACACTCGACTACAAAATGTTAGTCACAAAACTTGTCCTGCGCCCAAATACAGTAAATGATACATAAAACGTAGATTGAACAAAATAAAATACTCACTAACAGAATTTGTTGACTTTCGTTTTTGAAAAATGCACTGACACCCCTGACATTTCTCGAAAAGGTCAGGTCGGCAGTTGGTTGGTTTACTAATTCGTTCTGAAAGATCATCGATTCTAAGAATCGAATAATGATCTTCCACTGGTTTGAGAATACAGTTCTCGAACAATGATTATTTATACATGCAAACAAGGAAATATTTAATCTGACTTTACTAATAGTTGGTATATCTTATTTCAATTTTTATTTCTCGGAATCTATCTATAAAATACTATTTTATTGATAAAGCCGTAACAATATGAAGATCAAAAATAAGAGATGATACGATTGTTTCCGCAAACGACAATAAAAGACAAAATTTGTTCGTAAGTCGAAAGGATAACTTTTGATGGATACCTGAGAAGGTAATTTACGAAAATATTTTCAACTTCAAGGGACTGCAGGGTCGTATTACGGAAAATGGGAAATTTAGAAAATATCAATTTTCATTAATAAAGCAAACGACTGCAAGATTAAATATGCTCAGGCAGCTCACTTTCGATGTATACTAACGTGTTTTAGTAAAATAATTCCTTGCTCAAGGTGATAGCAGGGTCGTATTACGCAAAATAGGAAATTTAAAAAATGTCATTTTTCATCAATTTCGCAAACGGCTGCCAATATGAAATGTGCTCAGGCAGCTTACTTTCGATGTATATTAACGTGTTTTAGTAAAATAATTCCTTGCTCAAGGTGATAGCAGGGTCGTATTACGCAAAATAGGAAATTTAAAAAATGTCATTTTTCATTAATTTCGCAAACGGCTGCCAATATGAAATGTGCTCAGGCAGCTTACTTTCGATGTATATTAACGTGTTTTAGTATAATAATTCCTTGCTCAAGGTGATAGCAGGGTCATATTACGCAAAATAGGAAATTTAAACAATGCCATTTTTCATTAGTTTCGCAAACGGCTGCCATTATGAAATGTGCTCAGGCAGCTTACTTTCGATGTATATTAACGCGTTTTAGTAGAATAATTCCTTGCTTAAGGTGATAGCAGGGTCGTAATTCGCAAAATAGGAAATTTAAAAAATGTCACTTTTCATTAATTTCGCAAACGGCTGCCAATATGAAATGTACTCAGGCAGCTTACTTTCGATGTATATTAACGTGTTTTAGTTAAATAATTCCTTGCTCAAGGTGATAGCAGGGTCGTATTTCGCAAAATAGGTAATTTAAGAAATGTCATTTTTCATTAATTTCGCAAACGGCTGCCAATATGGAATATGCTAAGGCAGCTTACTTTCGATGTATATTAACGTGTTTTAGTAAAATAATTCCTTGCTCAAGGTGATAGCAGGGTCGTATTACGCAAAATAGGAAATTTAAAAAATGTAATTTTTCATTAATTTCGCAAACGGCTGCCATTATGAAATGTGCTCAGGCAGCTTACTTTCGATGTATATTAACGTGTTTTAGTAGAATAATTCCTTGCTCAAGGTGATAGCAGGGTCATATTACGCAAAATAGGAAATTTAAACAATGTCATTTTTCATTAGTTTCGCAAACGGCTGCCATTATGAAATGTGCTCAGGCAGCTTACTTTCGATGTATATTAACGTGTTTTAGTAGAATAATTCCTTGCTCAAGGTGATAGCAGGGTCGTATTACGCAAAATAGGAAATTTAAAAAATGTAATTTTTCATTAATTTCGCAAACGGCTGCCAATATGAAATGTGCTCAGGCAGCTTACTTTCGATGTATATTAACGTGTTTTAGTAAAATAATTCCTTGCTCAAGGTGATAGCAGGGTCGTATTACGCAAAATAGGAAATTTAAAAAATGTCATTTTTCATTAATTTCGCAATCGGCTGACAGTGTAGAATATGCTCAGGCAGCTTACTTTCGATGTATATTAACGTGTTTTAGTAAAATAATTCCTTGCTCAAGGTGATAGCAGGGTCGTATTACGCAAAATAGGAAATTTAAAAAATGTAATTTTTCATTAATTTCGCAAACGGCTGCCAATATGAAATGTGCTCAGGCAGCTTACTTTCGATGTATATTAACGTGTTTTATTGAAATAATTCCTTGCTCAAGGTGATAGCAGGGTCGTATTACGCAAAATAGGAAATTTAAAAAATGTCATTTTTCATTAATTTCGCAAACGGCTGCCAATATGAAATGTGCTCAGGTAGCTTACTTTCGATGTATATTAACGTGTTTTAGTGAAATAATTCCTTGCTCAAGGTGATAGCAGGGTCGTATTACGCAAAATAGGAAATTTAAACAATGTCATTTTTCATTAGTTTCGCAAACGGCTGCCAGTGTAGAATATGCTCAGACAGCTTACTTTCGATGTATACTAACGTGTTTTATTGAAATAATTCCTTGCTCAAGGTGATAGCAGGGTCGTATTACGCAAAATAGGAAATTTAAAAAATGTCATTTTTCATTAATTTCGCAAACGGCTGCCAATATGAAATGTGCTCAGGCAGCTTACTTTCGATGTATATTAACGTGTTTTATTGAAATAATTCTTTGCTCAGGGTGATAGCAGGGTCGTATTACGCAAAATAGGAAATTTAAAAAATGTCATTTTTCATTAATTTCGCAAACGGCTGCCAGTGTAGAATATGCTCAGACAGCTTACTTTCGATGTATACTAACGTGTTTTAGTGAAATAATTCCTTGCTCAAGGTGATAGCAGGGTCGTATTACGCAAAATAGGAAATTTAAACAATGTCATTTTTCATCAATTTCGCAAACGGCTGCCAGTGTAGAATATGCTCAGACAGCTTACTTTCGATGTCTATTAACGTGTTTTATTGAAATAATTCCTTGCTCAAGGTGATAGCAGGGTCGTATTACGCAAAATAGGAAATTTAAAAAATGTCATTTTTCATTAATTTCGCAAACGGCTGCCAATATGAAATGTGCTCAGGCAGCTTACTTTCGATGTATATTAACGTGTTTTAGTAAAATAATTCCTTGCTCAAGGTGATAGCAGGGTCGTATTACGCAAAATAGGAAATTTAATAAATGTCATTTTTCATCAATTTCGCGAACGGCTGCCAATATGAAATGTGCTCAGGCAGCTTACTTTCGATGTATATTAACGTGTTTTAGTAAAATAATTCCTTGCTCAAGGTGATAGCAGGGTCGTATTACGCAAAATAGGAAATTTAATAAATGTCATTTTTCATCAATTTCGCGAACGGCTGCCAATATGAAATGTGCTCAGGCAGCTTACTTTAGATGTATACTAACGTGTTTTAGTGAAATAATTCCTTGCTCAAGGTGATAGCAGGGTCGTATTACGCAAAATAGGAAATTTAAACAATGTCATTTTTCATCAATTTCGCAAACGGCTGCCAGTGTAGAATATGCTCAGGCAGCTTACTTTCGATGTATACTAACGTGTTTTAGTGAAATAATTCATTGCTCAAGGTGATAGCAGGGTCGTATTACGCAAAATAGGAAATTTAGAAAATGTAATTTTTCATCAATTTCGCGAACGGCTGCCAATACGAAATGTACTCAGGCAGCTTACTTTCGATGTATATTAACGTGTTTTAGTGAAATAATTCCTTGCTCAAGGTGATAGCAGGGTCGTATTTCGCAAAATAGGAAATTTAAAAAATGTCATTTTTCAACAATTTCGCAAACGGCTGCCAGTGTAGAATATGCTCAGGCAGCTTACTTTCGATGTATACTAACATGTTTTAGTGAAATAATTCCTTGCTCAAGGTGATAGCAGGGTCGTATTACGCAAAATAGGAAATTTAAAAAATGTAATTTTTCATTAATTTCGCAAACGGCTGCCAATATGGAATGTGCTCAGGCAGCTTACTTTCGATGTATATTAACGTGTATTAGTAAAATAATTCCTTGCTCAAGGTTATAGCAGGGTTGTATTACGCAAAATAGGAAATTTAAACAATGTCCTTTTTCATCAAATTCGCATACGGCTGCCAGTGTGAAATATGCTCAGGCAGCTTACTTTCGATCTATATTAACGTGTTCCAGTAAAATAATTCCTTGCTCAAGGTGATAGCAGGGTCGTATTACGCAAAATAAGAAATTTAAACATTGTCTTTTTCATCAATTTCGCAAACGGTTGCCAGTGTAAAATATGCTCAGGCAGCTTACTTTCGATGTATACTAACGTGTTCTAGTGAAATAATTCCTTGCTCAAGGTGATAGCAGGGTCGTATTACGCAAAATAGGAAATTTAAACAATGTCATTTTTCATCAATTTCGCAAACGGCTGCCAGTGTAAAATATGCTCAGGCAGCTTACTTCCGATGTATACTAACGTGTTTTATTAAAATAATTCATTGCTCAAGGTGATAGCAGGGTCGTATTACGCAAAATAGGAAATTTAGAAAATGTAATTTTTCATCAATTTCGCGAACGGCTGCCAATATGAAATGTGCTCAGGCAGCTTACTTTCGATGTATACTAACGTGTTTTAGTGAAATAATTCATTGCTCAAGGTGATAGCAGGGTCATATTACGCAAAATAGGAAATTTAGAAAATGTAATTTTTCATCAATTTCGCAAACGGCTGCCAATATGAAATGTGCTCAGGCAGCTTAGTTTGGATGTATATTAACGTGTTTTATTGAAATAATTCCTTGCTCAAGGTGATAGCAGGGTCGTATTACGCAAAATAGGAAATTTAAAAAATGTAATTTTTCATAAATTTCGCAAACGGCTGCCAATATAAAATGTGCTCAGGCAGCTTACTTTCGATGTATACTAACGTGCTTTAGTGAAATAATTCCTTGCTCAAGGTGATAGCAGGGTCGTAATACACAAAATAGGAAATTTAAACAATGTCATTTTTCATCAATTTCGCAAACGGCTGCCAATATGAAATATGCTCAGGCAGCTTACTTCCGATGTATACTAACGTGTTTTGGTAAAATAATTCCTTGCTCAAGGTTATAGCAGGGTCGTATTACGCAAAATAGGAAATTTAAGAAATGTAATTTTTCATTAATTTCGCAAACGGCTGCCAATATGAAATGTGCTCAGGCAGCTTACTTTCGATGTATATTAACGTGTTTTAGTAAAATAATTCCTTGCTCAAGGTGATAGCAGGGTCGTATTACGCAAAATAGGAAATTTAAACAATGTAATTTTTCATCAATTTCGCAAACGGCTGTCAGTGTAAAATATGCTCAGGCAGCTTACTTTCGATGTATATTAACGTGTTTTAGTGAAATAATTCCTTGCTCAAGGTGATAGCAGGGTCGTATTACGCAAAATAGGAAATTTAAACAATGTCATTTTTCATTAATTTCGCAAACGGCTGCCAATATGAAATGTGCTCAGGCAGCTTACTTTCGATGTATATTAACGTGTTTTAGTAAAATAATTCCTTGCTCAAGGTGATAGCAGGGTCGTATTACGCAAAATAGGAAATTTAAAAAATGTCATTTTTCATTAATTTCGCAATCGGCTGACAGTGTAGAATATGCTCAGGCAGCTTACTTTCGATGTATATTAACGTGTTTTAGTAAAATAATTCCTTGCTCAAGGTGATAGCAGGGTCGTATTACACAAAATAGGAAATTTAAACAATGTAATTTTTCATCAATTTCGCAAACGGCTGCCAATATGAAATATGCTCAGGCAGCTTACTTTCGATGTATACTAACGTGTTTTAGTGAAATAATTCCTTGCTCAAGGTGACAGCAGGGTCGTATTACGCAAAAAGAAATTTAAAAAATGTCATTTTTCATTAATTTCGCAAACGGCTGCCAATATGAAATGTGATCAGGCAGCTTACTTTCGATGTATACTAACGTGTATACTAACTTTGCTGTCGAATCTAGTGGTGGATGGGATACAAGGACTCCTGAAAAATAATGGACAAAGGACCCTGGGATAGACGGCCCAATCAAGAGCACAAAAAGCCTAAAGGCTGAGGTGCCGAGGACTCTAAGCCTCTGACTGATGGGCCTGAACCAATCAATCAATATACTAAGAAACAAAATTCGTGAGAATATCTGGAATATTGTATTAAAATATGAGGTTAGGGTATGGCTGTGAGGGGAGGTTGTAGGCCTTTCTACGCTTCTGTGTTCCGCTAGGATGAATAACAAAAATTCGCAACGGCTTTATTAATATGTGAGGTTAGGGTAAGGCTGTGAGGGGAGGATGGAGGCCTTTCTAGACTTCTGTGTTCCGCTGGGATGTATAACAAAAATTCGCAACGGCTTTATTAATAGGTGAGGTTAGGGTAAGGCTGTAAGGGGAGGTTGGAGGCCTTTCTATGCTTCTGTGTTTCGCTAGGATAATAACAAAAATTCGCAACGGTTTTATTAATATGTGAGGTTAGGGTAAGGCTGTAAGGGGAGGATGGAGGCCTTTCTACGCTTCTTTGTGTTCCGCTAGGATGTATAACAAAAATTCGCAACGGCTTTATTAATATGTGAGGTTAGGGTAAGGCTGTGAGGGAAGGTTGGAGGCCTTTCTACGCTTCTGTGTTCCGCTAGGATGAATAACAAAAATTCGCAACGGCTTTATTAATATGTGAGGTTAGGGTAAGGCTTTGAGGGGAGGATGGAGGCCTTTTTTAGACTTCTGTGTTCTGCTGGGATGTATAACAAAAATTCGCAACGGCTTTATTAATATGTGAGGTTAGGGTAAGGCTGTAAGGGGAGGTTGAGGCCTTTCTAGACTTCTGTGTTCTGCTGGGATGTATAACAAAAATTCGCAACGGCTTTATTAATATGTGAGGTTAGGGTAAGGCTGTAAGGGGAGGTTGAGGCCTTTCTACGCTTCTGTGTTTCGCTAGGAAAATAACACAAATTCGCAACGGCTTTATTAATATGTGAGGTTAGGGTAAGGCTGTAAGGGGAGGATGGAGGCCTTTCTACGCTTCTGTTCCTCTAACCGCTAACCTAACCATCAATACAGACTAAGAATTCCCACTTCCAAAATACTTTTACATAGTATTGGGAGAACAGTGGCTTATTGTGGAATGATAGGGCTCCTGGCGAACTCCCCACTAAAAAAAGGTAACGCACCCCTGCCAGATCTGCGTGGATATATCTTGAGCTGCAATACCTCCTGGGTGGGTGTGGAAAGTTGCATTATCTTCCTATTTTGCGTAATACGACCCTGCTATCACCTTGAGCAAGGAATTATTTTACTAAAACACGTTAGTTGGGCGGAGTAGAATTCAATGAGACCTCTGGCGGAAAAAATTGTAATTGTCGCAACGAGTAAAATAATTCGTTTTGCATTGTTTTTGTATTATATTTAAGTCAACGTAATTACCGTAAATTCGTACTTTATCTGTTTAATTTTGTGTTAGTGACAAGCTTAAAACTGTGTTTTTCTATTCAACTCAACTGTCATCATTTCTGAGGTAATATTCTTATAATAATCAGATATATTATGGAAGAGGTTATGTTATTCTATTTTTTGTTTTCATTGCAGATCAAGTTGGATTGCAATATTTTGTACCTTTTTTAAAGTTTTATACTTTGAATTATGTCGCTGCATAATCGAAACTGTTGTGGATTTGGTTGCACTAGCCTAAAGGGAGAAATCCCGATTTATCTTTCCATAAATTTCCTCCCATGGGAAGAATGGTAAATATTGAAAATACGTTTGGAGTTATGGAAAATATATCTCAAAGAAAGGCTTGGGCAACGAAAGTAAAAATGGGGAAACCAGTTACAGATAGTATGTCCGTGTGTTCTTTACATTTTAAAAGGGAAGACTACTATAGTCAAGGTTAGTACCAAGTGTGTAATAGTTATAAGTTAATAGTGGATGGTATAGTTTATATTTGTAAAGGTGAACAGTATATAAATGAGTAACATATTCTTCAGGTCTTGGTAAGAAAAAGTATCTTCTTTTAAATGCAGTACCTTCCTTAAAACTACCACAGTCAAGCCACGACCATTAGTTAATAAATGTTGCATTACATTTGTACAAAAATAATTAAACTCAATTTCAAAAATAATAAGTGTTTTTATTTATTCAATACATACAGTATTCACAATGAAGAAATCCAAAAGGTAAGTCACAATAAAATATCCAACATAATTAACACTCCCAGTAACACTTAAAAAGTTGAACATACCTATTACTCCAAAAATAAAAATATTAGGAGTCAAAATTTAGTTTAACAACACAAATTACTAAAGCACAATCAAAGAAAAAGCAAAAGTTTTACAAAACACACACTGAAAATAACTAAAACAGCAAAATAAAACCACTTAAATATCAAAGGGCTTATACGGCAGCTGATTTGTTTTACTCGTTGCTAAGATGACATTGACATTTCAGAGCGCCATCTATCGAATTCTACTTTTCCCAATACATCGAAAGTAAGCTGCCTGAGCACATTTCATATTGGCAGCCGTTTCCGAAATTAATGAAAAATGACATTTTCTAAATTTCCTATTTTGCGTAATACGACCCTGCTATCACCTTGAGCAAGGAATTATTTTACTAAAACACGTTAATATACATCGAAAGTAAGCTGCCTGAGCACATTTCATATTGGCAGCCGTTTCCGAAATTAATGAAAAATGACATTTTCTAAATTTCCTATTTTGCGTAATACGACCCTGCTATCACCTTGAGCAAGGAATTATTTCCCTAAAACACGTTAGTATACATTGAAAGTAAGCTGCCTGAGCATATTTCATATTGGCAGCCGTTTGCGACATTGATGAAAAATGACATTGTTTAAATTTCCTATTTTGTGTAATACGACCCTGCTATCACCTTGAGCAAGGAATTATTTCCCTAAAAGACGTTAGTATACATCGAAAGTAAGCTGCCTGAGCATATTTCATATTGGCAGCCGTTTGCGAAATTGATGAAAAATGACATTGTTTAAATTTCCTATTTTGTGTAATACGACCCTGCTATCACCTTGAGCAAGGAATTATTTTACTAAAACACGTTAGTATACATCGAAAGTGAGCTGCCTGAGCATATTTAATCTTGCAGTCGTTTGCTTTATTAATGAAAATTGATATTTTCTAAATTTCCCATTTTGCGTAATACGACCCTGCAGTCCCTTTAAGTTGAAAATATTTTCGTAAATTACCTTCTTAGGTATACATCAAAAGTTATCCTTTCGTCTTACGAACAAATTTTGTCTTTTATTGTCGTTTGCGAAAACAATCGTATCATCTCTTATTTTTGATCTTCATATTGTTACGGCTTTATCAATAAAATAGTATTTGCTAGATAGATTCCGAGAAATAACAATTGAAATAAGATATACCAACTATTAGTAAAGTCAGATTAAATATTTCCTTGTTTGCATGTATAAATAATCATCCACCATTTTTTTAAGTACGCACGCCACTGAACGATCGGGTGCGGTCGGAACCAATGACGTATTAAAGATAGACAAGCCTTGTTTACATTTTGGTTGTCCCCATAGACAAAATAAAAGAGACGGATTGAAGTATAGGCGATATAAGGCATAGCGTTTCTGCTCAACTGACCCGCGCATCGAGTCGCTGCGGTCGCGCGAACTACAAGACATCTTACACAAGCAGAATAGAATAAAATCGTTTAAAATATCATAAATTACATTACACTCCAACATTTCGCCTTTAATGTTGATAAATATTATAAAATATCATTGTATATTAACTTCCAAGTCATTAAAAATGAAAATATACAAAATCAATCATATATTGGTTGGTGTGAATCTGACTTCTGTTTGTCAAAGTCAAAGTGAAAGTGTCAAAAATTAGTAATGGTTGATGAGGCTTTGTGTATATTATCTTTGTGATGAGGTGAGTTGGATTTAAGATTAGTTTAGTTTTAAATTCATTCAGGATTTTAGTTCTAATAAAGGAAATAAATGTAAGTGAACCTTTAAAATGTCATCACCAGGTATAATTCGTCATAGTTGTATTGCAAAAAAATTGTAATAGCAAATATTGTTGGCCACTTCGCAATTTGGAGTTTGAGAATAAAATATTTTTTAAGTCTCCATCTGATATTAATCAACAGTAGTACAACATTTTAGAACGTCCTTATACATCCAAAGATCAAAGGTTGTGTGAAGATCATTTCAATAATAATGCATTTACAAGTACCTAGTTGGACATAATAATAATACCCAAGCTTTTGAAAATACTGTATTGCCTGTAAAACGAAAGCGTATTTTATTCTGACAATAATGATGGTGAGAGGTGTACCTACCAAACAAAAATAATTATTTTTTTCTTTGTAACTTAATGTACTGCGTTTAATTTTTTTGGTTTCAGACCTGTTCCTGTCTTCATAGAAATGGATAATTTACCTAGTTTTTAATTCCTTTTTATAAAAATATTTGTTTTTTTGTCAATTATTTAAAAATAATGTACAATTGGATATGATATTGGATTAACTTTCTTAAATATAATGTAATTTTAGTAGTGCAGTTTAATAAAAATTTTAAATGTGTCTTGATTTCTTATTTATCTAAATTGTGTCTTGAAATTGTTTAATTATAATCATTTCATTAGATAAAATGAAATTTTATTTTATTTTTTCTAATGAAATAATTATATAATAAACAATTCTTAGACAAATTGTAAAATTCACCTACCCATAATCGAAACTAACAAATTTAAATATCCCGCCTTTAAAAATTAGTTCCAACAGCCCTTCCAGGGTGCGCTTCGATCAACGTGATGCCAACTGTTAATACAGGATCGACAACTCTCATTATATATTATTTCTCTATGGTTGTCCCCAACATATTTAAGACGAGACTCTTCTTACATGATGCCAAATCTCGTATAATAAAAATCGTACTTGATGAATAGATTTTAGATTTTAGCAGCAATTTCTGATTAAAACGTAAGAAACAAGTGGAAAACATTTAAAATAGGTATGGCCAACCTTCGGTCCAGCTCACCTTTTTGTTTTTCTGTTACAATTTTCTATGTTCTATTAATGTCATAAGTAAAATGGTTTATAAATTTTTAGCTTGGCAACCATGGAGACTATATAAGGAGAACTAACTCATACCGTTGAGTGAAAAATTGTAAAGAGACGCAACCTTATGGTAATATGCGTTTGCTATGATGGATCCGAAATCCAGCCGGCGCGACCGTCGTTTTGGATCCGAGTTTGTCAGTGTTGCTTGAAACGTTATGAGAGTAACATCGCTGCGTATCAAGTGTGTAGGACTAATCGTTACCCGTGCGAATTTCAAATATCTGTATTTTCTGTGACGCTGTCCCTTTATGTGAACAATATTGTTTATTAGTGTTGATATTCGTGACATTTTAGTGCAAATATGACAACGGCAAATCATAGGTGTGTGTATAAAAACTGTTTCAATAACAATAGATGTAATAAAGACATTACATTTTTCAAGTTTCCAATTGGCATGTAGGGCACACATGGAATATATGTTGAGTTTATTTATAAGAATGAAAATATTTAGAAATGTGAAGTGGGAAATGGGAATCTTCGGTTATTCAAAAAAAACAAAAAGTGGGAATTATTAAACCTCATAGAAAGGTTCGGATTTTACAAAATTAATTGTGTTTATTTGGAATATTTTTGTATTTGTGTTTTTGATATTAGCTTTACTTACTGGTTTGTTGTTTAAGAATGTTTTCTTTATTTATATTTTAAATATTTTGTAATAGAATTCCTTCAGCAAAAACATGCTCCTGTCAGAAGTGAGAGAAATTATTTGGGATATTTTTGTATTTGTGTATGTCATATTAGCTTTACTTACTGGTTTGTTGTTTAAGAATGTTTTCTTTATTTATATTTTAAATATTTTGTGATAGAATTCCTTCAGCAAAAACATGTTCCTGCCATAAGTGAGAGAAATTATTTGGGATATTTTTGTATTTGTGTATTTCATATTAGCTTTACTTACTGGTTTGTTGTTTAAGAATGTTTTCTTTATTTATATTTTAAATATTTTGTAATAGAATTCCTTCAGCAAAAACATGCTCCTGTCAGAAGTGAGAGAAATTATTTGGGATATTTTTGTATTTGTGTATTTAATATTAGCTTTACTTACTGGTTTGTTGTTTAAGAATGTTTTCTTTATTTATATTTTAAATATTTTGTAATAGAATACCTTCAGCAAAAACATGTTCCTGTCACAAGACAGAGAAATTATTATTTGGGATATTGCTGTATTTGTGTATTTCATATTAGCTTTACCTACTGGTTTGTTGTTAAAGAATGTTTCCTTTATTTATATTTTAAATGTTTTGTAATATAATACCTTCAGCAAAAACGACTTATCAGAATGCACTGAAAACATTGATAGTTTTTCAAGTTATCATGAGTCTTAATTCGGAAAGTGATCTACATTTACATACTACCAGAAATAGCAAATCAATGAGATATGAAAAAATATATCGAAAATGTATGTATTGTAGAGTTGACAATCACGCAAATTCATCTTCGGAAACTTTTTATTATATTATTATGATAAAAACAGGATTGTAGAAAAAGTATAGTGTTTCACTCGTCGAAAACATTTTTTGGAGCTCGTGAACATTACGCGCTTTAAAAAATGTTACCTACTTCTGTCACTCGTAAAAAAAATATACTATTTTATTTGAGACAATAAAAATTGACTCATTTAGATTTGTTATTTCCTTCCCTTAATTTCAAACGAAACATGATTTTTCAATTTATTCAAACTGATGTACCTAACCAAAATTGGATGGATGGATATTTTTTAAGAAATCAAAATCACAAAACTAGGACTAAATTTTCAACAACTTTTCTCTATAAGAATTTAAGAGTTTTTGATTAAAAACGGAACCCACCGGTCTGCAAAACTGGTTATGATATATCTTATACATGATTGGTAATTTTTGTTTATAAAAAATAAATTTTCCGTCAAATTAATAATTATTTCAATCCATACACTGTATACTAGTATTTATGTAATCATCGCCACAAAAAACTCATCATTCATTTGAAAAGAAATACATTTTTTGAGAGCTTTGACCAGTTTTTTATCCTAGGGTTTTTATATTTTCTGTAAATTAAATATGAAAAACAAACATTTTTTACCACCATTTGCATAATTATTGTCTGTAAACCATTTCCATAATGATCACACTTTTTTTAATACATAATATAATTATATTACATAGAATTTACCTTTATTAATTATTTGAAAGTGTATTTATAATGTGGCAAAAAAAAGGGACCGAATATACCTACCTACAATTCGCAAGCTCTAAATCAAAACGTTGAATCCAAATCAATCTGTACCATCAAGCTCAACTTCCACTTGTTTTAGAGGTGTTACGATGGAACTGGACCTGTTACTTTGGAATAGGTATCGCCCACCTGTTCCAGGAACCTATTACCAAATATTACCCGTACCTATTACTTGTGTCACCGTCTGACTGTCACTTTTCACTCTTCTTTTCTCAAATTGTATAGCATTCCGTATGAAGTAATAGTCAAAATTATTATTGGCAATATTAAAAGCTGCGTCAACTGCGTGTATCTGTGAAAAATCATAAATCCCGTACGATGAAATCTTAGGTACCCCATTGATGCCGATAATAAACATGTCTTTTTAAAATAATAAATCGTCATACAGTCAAAACAACCATGGGTTGAATACTATTACTGACTCAGATTTTTGTATTGATGATATAGCTATTCTTTAAAAATTGTGTTTCCTATAATAAATATAACGTCAATAACATAAACAACCAAACATCGATCGATACGACGTATTTGGTAGGTAGGTACCTATTATATAACGTCACTGACAGCGATAGCGCGCCAAGCGCCAACAACATTCTGTCATAACATTAGTTGGAATAGTTTGGAACGGGAACAGGTATTTGGAATAGGTATCTATTCGGAATAGGAACAGGTCATACTAGGTACGTCGAAAAGCTATTCCGTAACACCTCTAACTTGTTTCAAAATAAGATATGAAAGCTTTTTGTAAGTGCCATGTGGTGGCACTACCGTACAAGCTCGATGTATGTGGGGGGTCGCGGTACGGACAAGGTACGGACAGAGGTGGGATGGGACTGCAATACGAATACGCTAGATTGAATAAGCGCTGCGTCTCTTTACAATTTTTCACTCAACGCTCATACGGAGAAATTGACAAAACCTGACCTCAAAATCGACTATCTAAGCAGTTTGTTTTTTCACCGCTACGCTGCGCATTGCAACACGGGCACCATCCAAATAAGTAACCTTAGTTTTTATAAGTGACAGTAGCCAAATTGTAAACATTAGTTATGACAATAATAAAAACTAAAAGTAGGAGCTAGAAAGATTAAAATTATTGTTAAAAATTAAAAAAAGACAAAGTGTGTGCGTTGTTCAAAAATTATTGCAATAGTGATTTAAAACGATGAGACGTGAATTGAAGTTAAGAAAGCCAGAGTGTTTTCAGTTACCCAAGGTGATTGAAAATATTCAAAGATAAATAAAGTACTAAAGAATATTTATTATGTTAGGATTCAAATTATATACATTACTCGTGAGAAGTCTAGGAAAAGCACAATGGCACACAAAATACTTTACTTTTGCTGATATATACAATTAAAATTCAAGAGAACTGGAAGAAAAAGTGTGAACAATGATATGATAGTTGATATAAGGAATAAGCTGTGAAAGTAATTTGGAAAAACTACTAATAGGTATACTTTGTATACAGAAAAATATAAATTGAATTCAGTGATAGAAATAGGAAATCAAATTATTAATTTTGGAGTAAAAATATACAACAAATGGAAAAAAATATTGGTACACTCTACCTCTACAGGGGTTACTAAAACCATTCGACATTGAAAGTGATTTTTAACACTTCTTTCTTACCAATCTTCAGCTAAGTACCTAATTTCAGTCTGTGGCACTTGTGGGATAACATCTACAGATAAAACGCAGTGAATTTAAAATAGTGTAGTGAAGGTTATAGAATGTCAACAGATGTAATTTTCAAAGAAACTGGTCTTCAGATGACAAAAATATTGGAAATTGTAGTTTTAGTATATCCTTGAGTAGGTGTATCTGAATAGTGAGTGGTCCAAAGAACCAATTAAAGTGGCCAATACCTCCCCAGAAGAATTTTTATACAAAATGATCAAATAATAACTTGAAATCTGGCAATAAGGGATGGTGAATAATGTACATTCTCATACCAGAAGACAAAACACTTCATATACCTACATGTAGCTCTGAACAGCCCAGTGAACATAATATGTATAAAGTCATTCAACAGTCTGCCATGGTACTAACAATCTGTTGCAAATATAAAAATAAAATTGTATGTTGAAATTGGTCAGAGTATGAATATATCTGTATTCTGTGTACTTTGCACTGTGTTTGTGTTATTAGGAAACTGTGAATAGTAATTTTTTGTACGTTTTTGTATTAGAATAAAGTAATAATTTTCTTGCATGATACCTATGTACTATTTACATATAATATGTACTTTACCTATATGGAAAACCTTTGCATGAACTAATATCATTAGTAAGTTGTACCTGTTGACAGTGATGATTAAACATAATATATTGTACCTATTTTTTATTGTAATTAAACAGATTGAAGATTGTGCATAGATAAATTTGAAGCATTGGGATTCATCCTACACCTTTAAATCCATTTCACTATTCTGTTGTAAGTTATTGTAGCTCATTCACTGTTATTTTGAGATTATTATGGCTGATCAAATACATCTACATACTGCAATATGTATATTTGCAAATTTGTTCGTGTGAAATCAAATCTGGAGAACTTCATGTTGAGGTATACATTTTTGGAGAAAAACTGTAATTCACTTTCACTTGCAGTTTTTTATAACTAAGGTAGCTTTCACGCTTAATAGCAAGTATTCTGGACACATCATTTAATATAATTTATAGAAAATACCACAGTGTTTAACACCATCAAAGGCTCTAGTAATTCCTAGAAAAAAAGTAGCACATATTTGCTTGGTAGCCTAGATGTTTGTATATACAATTTTGGGTTCGATAGTGGCATGTATAATGGACCATTTTCCTCAAAACCAATCTCATATGAAGATATCTATGTAATTATCGATATTTTGTAATATTTTTTTTGTTTTAAAAATTATTTGCTAGTACAGACAGAATTCAATCATAATGCTATAAAGCCTTGAGTAGAGAATATTAAATATCCTAATTATCTCATTTCAACTTCAACAGTAAACTGATAACCCATAGTAAGCTAGAAACATATGGCAGACCATAGGGTAGGTAGGTATAAAGTTAGAGACAATATAGGTACTGATTGTACACTTTATATTTAGGTGAAAGTTACAAAATGTGTAGTAAATTACAAGTCTCCTGCAATTCTGTATATTCATCATTTTCATAATTTCTTCTTGTAAAGGCTTTGCCAGTTCAGGAGCAATTGGCTTTCATTCATTTTATAGAAAATAACCTAAAATATTAGATATTACTTATTAACAAATTTGTAATTAATCGATCCTGTTATTAGAGCATTGACTATACTGTCTATTTATCTATACATACCTTCTATTGTTTCATCAAACTGTATTTTTTTTACTTGCAAGATATAATTCTTCAAATCTAAATTATTCGAAGGCATTTAAATTGGTTTTCATATTCCATATTTTACTGTGTAGAAAACCAAATTCTGAAAAACTTAAACACATTATTCATATATAATGAACAAATTAGTTCTAGAATATACTTACTTGCACTAAAGGGTGTCTTTTTCACATTTTTCGTTCAAATACTTTTTATACTAATTATGACTGTGCCAAACCTTCAAGTCCTCTAAAATTCCATGCGAAGATAAATGTTATTGGCAAGATGTATCATATTTTACTACCAAACGACCACAATTTAAGATATTTTCCAAGACGAGGACGAAAACGGATTTCTTAGTCAAAAAATGTTTCATCCCTAACCTCACTTACCTAACATACTGTCAAATAAGCAAGCAACCAATAAAAAACCATGAACTGAAAGTGTGTGCAAGACTCATGATTGGCTGTTATTGTTCTGCAGTCAGATGTTTCTGGTGCTCGTTTAAGACTGGCGCCCTCTACCATTACCAAAAAATGAATTACATGGAGTTCGATCTCCTTATATAGTCTCCATGTTGGCAACCTCGAACTACTTCTGTCATTTTGGTGAAGTTTGTCAATAAGATTTTAATTATAATTGTGTTTTTATTTGGTTTTTGATTGATATTTGTCTCCATTCGCATGGAAATTTGTGTTTTGTGGGTTTTATGCATAAATATAATTATATTTCTATGGTTTTGTGTCAAGAACAAGGGAAGTACCCAATAATAAATAATCAGCAATTTTTTATTTTTTGGTAATTGAGGTAATTTAATTATTTTTACAACAATAATGTCATTCAAAGTAAGAGAGGCCCACTGGCAGATTATGTTAGAGGCCATGGAGAAGCACTCTTTCCTGGCTACAGGTAAATTCGTTGGTCCTCGGGGAAGGGATCTATATAAAAAACATTGGGACGAATTAGCCCATAATCTGAATGCTCTACGCTATGGAACGAAACCTACTGAAAAATGGCAGAAGGTAAACCAAAATATCAAATACTTAGATTTTTTATAACTTATTTGAACTTTGTTTTGTAGACTTGGTCAGATCTAAAGTATTCTTTAAAAAAAAAAGGTGCTGCAATGAGAGCATCATTATCTCGCACTGGGGGTGGATTAGATGATGTAACACCACTGAGTGAATTAGAACTGAAAATATTGGATTTATTAGGAGAAAACTTTGTGGGATTAAATAATCCAGAATGTGGTGTACCTGTAGGTGTGAATGTATCCCTTGAAGCAGATTCCTGCAAAAATAGTCTTGATGTACCATCAACATCAAACACACCAACAGCATCTAATACCCCATCAACATCAAAGACTATGCCCCAGAACGATAATATGGAACCACCTCATAAGAAACAGAAAATGGACTTTCACAATGAATACAGGGAAACCATTGAAGAGTTAAGGGATATAAAAAACACAATAAAATCTTCCTTGGGCGATATTTCTTCCAATTTGATGGATGTTGCTAATGAATTGAGAACTTTGAACAATTATTTGCCACAGGTAACAACAAATTGAATGATTTAAATGAATGAATTTAACAAAAAAAGTCAGCTTCTAGGTGGGCAGGTGATTTTTGAAGAAAGTACCTCTCAAAAACTGGAATAAAACAGCACCCTTCCATTTATATAACACTGAATAAATGGTTTTGTTAAGAGAATTAATGATTCTGCATTATTTTGAAAATATCAGAGACATTTTATTTTATTGTTATAGAAAGCAATGTTTATTTTTAGTTTGAATGTACCTGACTTTGTACTGTAGTATAATATTAGTTATGTTTGAATTTTCTCTTTATTTCACAAATCGCCTTATAGGTGGTTGATTTTGTATAATTCCTTGATGAACTATGGGCAGCATATTTATTGAATACACAAATAATAATTTAATCGATTTCGTTTTAAGGTTAGGAATTTGACACATTGAAAAGAGAAAAATATACTATTGAAATGAGAAACATATATCGAAATCTGTAAACGATACATCTACACCTATCGAATGAAATTACGAAAATTCGAGACACGAAACGTTACCAAATACTACTTGAATTCCTACTGTCGTCTCAAACGATACGATACCTATCTTAGAATCCCTATATTAGGTCTCATTTTTGCGATCGCCACTAACCATTACGTCACGACGAAACTGTGTCAAAACGGTCTTTGAAACTGTTTCGTCAAGAAAAAATGCCTAGAAGTTACGAAGTTATAGAAAAATAATCAAGAATGGATGCTAACAGAGTTTTTCAAAACCCTGAAATAAATTTAAACAAATCTAGAAATGAAGAAGAAGAAGACGATTTAGTCGACCAAAAGCGAAGAAACGAAGAGGTAATTTAAAATAATTATTAGGTTTTGTAGTTTTCTTGATAAAAATTATTTTTAGTTGAAGAATTTAGTTAGGACAAACCTGGACGATTTCAGTTATGAAGAAAGTACAGTAAACTCTTCTATAGTTTCGACAATATCATGTGATGAAGCTCATAAAAAATACTTACAAGCAAATAATGAACAAGAACAATTACGAGTATTATATGATATAAGGTTAAGAGAGTTACAAGCTTTACAAGAAGATTATAAAGAAACTGTTGAAAGAATGACCCAAAATATAGATGGGATGAAAAAAAAATTAATACATTCGGAAGCTGAATTAGAGCAGCTTAAAATTTCGTATAAAAATTGCGATGCCCTATTAGGTAATGTATAAATTAGCTTGGCCCATTAGTAATGCTTTTATTAGTTGGTTTATGCTCATGTAACATGTACAATGTATGAAGAACAGATAATTGGACCTGCTTATGCTCACATTTAAGATGTAAGAGAATGCCTATTAAAAAAAGGTTTCAACGGTTGGTATAGGGATCTCGGGTCTAGCATACTTCCAGATTAGGTAAAAAAGAATTTTCATGGGGATGTATTTGTGGATGATTATTTTTGATTTTAACATAAATCAACCATCTCCCGCCAACCCCTTAAGGGGGGGGGGTAACTTTGTGAAATAGTAAAAATAAATTTTTAAATTTGGAATCAAATTCTACCTAATTTTTCACGTCTACACGTAAAATTTCATTTTGATAACTTTTTTTTATAAAGCCCAGAGCCCTATACCAACTGGTAACTTTTATCCTATAATATTTTATATTTTGCTACTAGTGAAATAAGTAGCTCGTCAATAAATTATTCCATAAACCGATAAAGATGGCGCCGACTGAATCGGTTGCGGCCGGTCAGAAGGAATGCAATTATTGTAAAAAAGCAGTAGTTAGTAGTTTAAAGTGCCTTAATTGTGACTCAAGTTACCTACTACCCATCGTTTGCACAAATGGTGAATGTGAAAATATACTTCTGTAAGAAATCAGAATCAGCAGAAAACGAGGAATCAACAAAAAAGTCTGTGATTTAAATGAAGAAACCTTTAAGTACCTTAAATTACTGGTAAGCGAACAGCAGATTTCAAATAAATTGATGTCTGAGAAAATTGAATATCTAGAAAATAAATTAAAACTTGAAAGAAACAAAAATGATGATTTGCAACAAAAATATGATTTGTTAAAAAATAATAATAATGGACCAAAAAATTTTGAAAAAAATCTGGCAACTGAAAGTGTATCGCCGAAGTAAGAGACAACACTTGACCTTTAACAAAATTCAAGTAAAAATCCAGGAGTGTCTATGCAGACAACATCGACATCGCAGGATCGGAGACGGTCAGGGAACAACGTGACAGCAACCAAGGCTGCTGAGTCCAGACACTTTTTTACAAGAGACGGTGACAAGTCTCCCAATCATGACAGCACTGTAGGTCATCACATAACTCCACAACTTGTTAATATGGCAGTAATGAGAGCCCAGAGTTGTGCAGCAATGAGTGATGTGATGTACAACACTTGGTTCCTATTTCAAGTGAAACAACCATACAGGATAATGGAGGTTGGTCTCAAGTGTTACACAAAAAAAGGAGAAAATTTCTAGTAGGAAATATGGAGTATACTTCAATTGAAACCATTCCAAGAAAAGTCTACTTACATGCCACTAGACTAAAAGCAGAAACTGAAGAACTTAGGTGTTTTTGAGTAATAAACTACAGAGGGTTAAGTGTGAGGAATACCCCTCCAGAAAACCTGATGTGTACTCTTCCATGAAGGTCACCATCGACCGAGAATTACTGAATGAAGCATGGAAACATGGCCAAACAGGGCAATTATATCGTTTTTCATGATGAAGAGGAGGCCAGCATAGGTGATGGGTCCTCCTATGGAGATCTCATAAATAATAGTACTGGGCAGGCCGATGATTATACACTTCCAAATCAAGGGTTTGTCACGAAGTTTGTCACTGAATCTCACATGTGTCATAATAAAACAAACTTCAATTTTAATGAAAGTGATTTAGATAGTTTTGGGGCCGATTTACAGGTACCTATGAATGCAAAAAATAATCTTTGTTCAAATGATTCAATGGCTGATTGTTCAACATCACAAGGGGTAACTAAGTCTAAATCTAATAACATCGGGATGAGTACTCAGATTATTTTTTGTGTAAATGTTAGGAGTGTTAGAAACAAATTGAATCTGATTGAACTGTGTATAAGGAAACAAAGTATTGATATACTAGTATTAACTGAAACATGGATGGTAATTGATGAAATCGACTCCATTGTTATTCCAGGGTTTCAACACATAACAAGTTATATTAGGAAATCTCATGCCCACGGAGGTGTAAATATATTTGCAAAGGAAGGGCTGCAATTTCAGGTAATAGATGTTGATGACTTAAGTAAGGATATTGATGCAGAATTCGCTTGCTGCCGAATTAAAAAAACGGTGTTTTTATTGTCTCCACTTATCACTCACCTAATGGAGACAGCGATTTATATTTGAATAACCTAGAAAAGCTTTTAGAAACTAAACTTTTGTATAACTCTAATATTATTGTAATAGGTGACTTTAACTTTAATTTCAAAAATACAGATGCGGCTGCAGTTGTCTTGTAAAAATATAATGTCTTCACATAATCTCATTGAACAAATTCATGTCAATACCAGGATAACAGCTACTAGTAGCACAAGGTTGGATAATTTATTCACTAATTTTGTAATGAACGATTTTACACTTGAAGTAGTCGAATCTTTCATATCTGATCACAAGGCAATTATCTTCAAATTAAATTTTTTTAAAAAAGAACAGTTTTATCTGTCGTCCTATGACTAATCGGGCCATCGAAAGTTTTAAACATAAACTACAAGAAATTAATTGGAAGGTGAGTAATCTGAGTGTGAATGAGCAGGCTTTATTTACTGTTAGTACCTTGTCAACCACTTACTTAAGCTGTTTTCCTGAAAAGAGAGTAACCATTGATAATCACAACTTCATTTCTAAAACAAAATATTCTGAAAATCTTAGTTAACTTAAAAATAAACTAGAAGCAGCATACACAATTTTCAGTGTCACGAAAACTGAGGAGAGTTTTAAATTGTTCAACCTTTTAAGGAAAGAATATCACATATTGTTAAATAAAAATAAAATCAGGGTTAATAACAGTAAAATATTGGAATCCACTAACAGACAAAAAACGGCTTGGGACATCATAAATACTAGTATACGGAGAAAAAAATCAACACCCACCAATAACAGCATTTCAGCTGATGATTTTGCTATATCTTTTCAAAACTTAATAGTCAATTTAATCCAAAACTGCAGATCTTCTGTAAGTATAAATTCCTGTACATCAATAATCATTTTACTTATTTCCCACTAATGCATTAGAAGTACGTCAGTCAATCAATAATTTGAAAAATTCGAAATCTACCAGTCTTAGTTTAACACTGCTGCTGAACAGACGTGTTTTACAGAGTTTAATTAGTACAGTTAGAATAGTTAGTGAGCATACACACCAAATGTCGTCAGAGAGTGATGGTGAATCCGAAACAAATTCGGGAATGGAGATGGAAATGGACGATGATGGACAATGGATTGCCAAGACATCAAAAATAAAAAGGGACAAAGAAAAAGAACAATCAAAGAACAAAAAACCTAATTTCACCCTAACACAACAACAGATAGGAACAATGATTTTAGGACCTGGCTCCAGTACTATGGAATCAAACCAACAAGAAACTTCAAATAACAACACAACTGAGAATAATGATAACTCAAAAAAAAACCAACAAGAAATCTACCTAATTACTCCTTATCAACTGGCCAAGATCTACAACAAATGATGATTAGGAACAACAAAAAATATAAACATATGTTTTATGTTACAGCTGATCAAAATTATAATAGGGCTATGCTGGTGTCTACATGGGAACAATTATTTCCAAATGCAACTGATGAAATAATTAAAACTAAAATTGGCTTTCTCATTAAAACTGACCAGGAAAAAAAATCAATAACAGAAGTTTTAGACAAACTATTAGTATTCAAAAAAATACAAAATTATAAAGAAACTGCCTCAAACATTGTGCCTACTACAAATAATGCACAAATCGCCATATATTCAGTAGTTATTGCTTCAGTAAAATATGATATTGATGAAGAAAATATAAGTGAACATTTAAACAAACAGAAATTACAGCACAAATATTGCAAACGGATTATTTCTAGAAAAACAACTAAACCTACTACCCTTATAAGAATAATCACAGAATCCCTGTATACCTCTGAAACACTCCTAAAAGATGGATTTTTCTATAAGTTTAGACATTACCCTGTTTATCCAAGTAACCCCCCAACACCAGCTCCAGTGCCATGTGGAAAATGCCAATCTTATGAACATACCACAGAACTTTGCAGAACTCCGCCGCAATGTAACAAATGTAAAGGTCCTCAATACACAAATCAATGCACTTAACCATTACCTAAGAAATGCTCAGCATGCGAATCTGAAGATCATGAAGCATGGTCCCTAAAATGTCCTAGACGACCTACATCACCGATCGAAGGTATTCCAAACATCAAAATCAAGAGTCTCAACAAGAAGTCATCTGAAATTGACAATAATATTAAGAAGAATAGTAGAATTCACAACACAATTACCATACACGATAACATCATTGATACATACATAACAAAATTAAATAAACCTAAAAATAACCGCCAAGAATTACTCAACAAACTAAAGAAAAGATTTATTGACTTGTATAGAATAAATACAACTGCAATTTTTACAGGAAACCGAGTCTACATTTTTATGATTGATATGGGGGACAGCGAAACAACAGTCATCCCTACTCAACCCATAGAAGGTCAGCAAATTCAACTTAGTTAGGTTATTGTACTCCAATATTAACAGTTTTCTTCCAAAAAAACAACTAATATACCATTATATTCAAAAGAATAACATAGACATTGCAATGTTTGTTGAAACTAAACTAAAGAACATTATAGTGCCATATCAAGACTGGTTCTCAATCCAAAGGAAAAGTAGCGTCTTAAATACCAACGTAAGAGGAGGCTCACTGGTACAAGCTAAAAAAACAATGAATTTGGGTAAGGAAAACCCCCCAAGAATAAACGACCCTGCTAGTGAATGCCTTCATTTCACTATCCCTTTCCAAAACTCCAAATTACATATTTTTCTGGTGTATAGTCATCCCAACTCTCCAATTGACAACACCCCCTTCATAAAAGCTTCTCTATATAAATACGAAATTATCATCGGCGACCTAAATGTTGATAACCCTAGAAAGAAAAAACAGATTAGCAATTTCTTAAATTCAGATTTTACCAGAATTCATACACCCCCAACTTACATAATGGTTAATAATCCCAGTACCACTCCAGACTTTCTGCTTTGTACTAAAAACATACAAAATAACATCATCCAGGTAGATGCAATACCGGATCTTGAAGCATTGGAAGAAAGAAAGAAAGAAAGAAATTTATTCATCCACAAAATTTACACAAATTTTAAGAACAAAAAAAAATGTATAAAACTTATCGGACTAGTCACATTATCACAAATGGCAAATTCAAATATAACATTAACATATAGGTATATATATAAAAAATGTCTAAAAAGTAATCTAACAGTTTGCTACAAAATTCCTAAAAATGTAAAAACTCATTAACACTGTAGAATGTTTTATCCATTAAAAATGTATAGACGGTTTGGCGGAAACATCTACTCGAAAGATTGTTTATTGAGATTGTTTTTAAAATTTTATTATAACATTTTATTCCTATAAAAGATGGCGCATGCTTAGATACTTCTAATCTAGAGAAAGGTTGTCGTAAATTTGATTTACCTCTAGTATCGTGTAAGTGCATGTTCTCATTTCTCTCAAACCTGTGCTTATTATCCTCAATGTACAGGATTAATTGGAAAATTAAAAGGCTAGGAAGTGTTAGGATATTTGATTTCTTAAATAGTGGTTTGCAAGTAGCTGAACATGGAATACCGTACATATTCCTTAAGACTTTCTTTTGAGCTATAAATGCTCTTTCAAAATAAGATGAACAACCCCAAAATATTAACCCATACTGAAGTACCGACTGGACTAAACCAAAGTAAATCATTCGTAGTATTTCAAATGAGACGGTTTCTCTTAGGTTCCTTATTATATAACAACATGTGCTTAACTTTGCAGTTACCTGATTTATGTGTGTTTCCCATGTAAGTTTAGAATCTATGGTTATACCCAAAAATTTTGTAGTAGTATAACTTTCAATTGATTTGCCATCCACATGTAAATAAAAGTCATAATTTGGAGTTATATTTTTTGGTAAGAAACGCATAAAACGTGTTTTTGTTACATTAAGTTCAAGTCCATTATTTTTACAGTATGTAGTAAATTCAGCAGAGGCAGCATTAGTATTATCCACTAGTTGAGTGGTTTCACTGTGGGCCATGATAATATTGGTATCATCAGCGTATTGAACAATCTTATCTGGCTTTGAACACAACATATTTAAGTCACTTACAAAAATGAGAAAAAATATAGGCCCCAATATTGAGCCCTGGGGTACTCCTATATTACATTGGAGTGGTCTCGATGTTATATTATCCAATGTGACTGTTTGAGTTCTATTATTGAGATAAGAAGCGGCCCAGTTGTATGGTACGCCACGCACCCCAATACCTTGCAATTTTCGCAGTAACAGCTCTCGATCAACTGTGTCAAACGCACGACTAAGATCATAGAAAATACTCAATACATTTAATTTATCATTTAATGCGTTGTAAATAAATTCAAGACAGTCAGAAATCGCAGTAGTTGTTGATTTATTTTTTCTGAATCCATTTTGAATAACAGGGAGTAGCTGAAACTTTTCTAAGTACTTTGTCAATCTATTCGCATAAGCTGCTTCAAATATTTTAGAAAACTGACTCGACACACATATTAATCGATAGTTTGCAATATCAGTTGCTGATCCCTTTTTTTTATAAATGGGGATGCCTTTAGATTCCTTTATGTCTGGAAATATTCCACATGTAAATGATTCATTTATCAAATAGGATAGTGGTAGTGCTATATAAGTAGCAACCTGTTTCAGCACTTTACCATCAATTTCATCAACACCAGCAGCAGCTTTAGAAGCTGTTTTTAATATAACAGATGTAATTTCTTCTTCAGTAGTAGGGAATAAAAAAAAATTTGAATTGAATTGGTCAATATTTACATTGGAACTATCATTAAAATTTGATATACAGCCAGTAGATACCGAACCACAACTAGTATATGTCCTCAGTAAATGCAACATGCAAAAAGTAAATGACTGTTTGGAAACACACATAAATGCATATCCAGATATTGACAAACATGAAATAACGCGATTTTTAAATAAAGTTCAAGAATCAGTTTTATCTCATACACCTACGAAAACTAAGTCATATTTTAAATACGAATTGCCTCCCTTCATATTAAAGCTAATAAAAACTAAAAGACAGCTCCATCGAGAAATTATACAGTTTGATCAACCTGAACTAAAAAGAAAATTTAACAACCTCAACAAAGATATACAAAAACTAGAAGCTCAGTATAAAACACATAAATGGTTAGAATCATGCAAAAAGATTAATGAAGCTAAGGGTAAAATATATTGGCAAGAAATTAGAAAGTTATCATGTTACAAACAACAACCAAGGGTAAACAATATAGAAGAAAATGGTCAATATTTCTCAACAGACAAAGAAATAGCATAAATATTTGAAAAGCACTTTAAAAACATCTTCAACATTACCGAATGCATTAATTTTGACTATAACCATCAGCAAGCTGTCAACCAGTGGTATGAAGGAAAATTTTCATCTCCACCTACCATAAACCAAGAAGAAATTCCCCAAATAGAGGAAGATGAATAAATACTTTGAGGTTCTGTCACAAGGAAAAAATACAGCACCAGGTCACGACAATGTTTCACGAAACATACTAATGACTTTAACAATGCCCGATCACAACCACATTAGGAAAATATTTAATTTCTGTACAACTAATCAATACTTTCCTAACGAGTGAAGCGGAACGTGCCCTATCTCGAGAACTTATTTGAGGGAGTTTGAAGCAACAGGTAGTGTTCAAGATGCCAAACGACCTGGTCGACCAACATTTAGTGATGATAAAAAAATTGATATAGTTGCTGAAATCGTAGTAAACCCTACTTCCTCTTCAACTAAAGTTGCGTCTATCTGTGAAGTAAGTAAAAGTACAGTACAGAGAGTGTTGGCTAAAAATAAATTTCATCCATACAAGTTAAAAATGGTGCACCACCTTTCGTATGACGACCCCGACAGAAGACTTGAATTCTGTGAATGTATGACAAATAAAATTAGTCAAAACCCACATTACACAAAAACAATTTGAATCGTTAATTCTTGAAATTCTGGAAGATAATCCAGATGAATTCGGCCATCTGGAAATAATATTTCAACAAGATGGTGCTCCTGCACATTATTATGGTGCAGTAAGACGTTACCTGGATGAAGAATATCGAGGTAGATGGATCGGCCGGCGAGGTCCTATAGAATGGCCACCTCGGTTAACAGATCTGACACCATTATATTTTTTTCTATGGGGGTACTTGAAATCCAAGGTTTATACTACGGCACCAGATAGCATTGGCGTTTTGAAAGAAAGAATTATTGAAGAATGCAATGCAATTTCAGCTGACACATCTGAACGAGTACGACAAGAGTTTACTAATAGGATGTATTACTGTCAGGAAGTATTATTATTATCCTGTGCCTTAGCTGAGCATAACATTTCATTAAAATATAAAGATAACTTTGTGGACACTTGAATAGTTTATAGTGAATCACACGACTTTAAAAGAAATTGTTTAGATATGTTTCAAACAGTGTATCAGATACGAATATTTAAAAGAGTACACTTTGGTATTTATTGCCACATACCCAATAAACATAATCCTATATATATATTTTTTTTTTCAGTTGAAAAGAATGGTGCCCTCAAAGAATTAACATCAGTATTAGAAGACAAAGAAAATCAAATTCAGGAATATAGGAAGGTTATTGACAATGTAAGCATTTAACAGCAAACTTGTATACGAATGAATTTGACAATTTCAAAGTTCCTTGGGATGTTAACTGTGGATAAAATGTGATACTTTCACAGAATCAACAGTTTTCCTCCGTTAACATATATTTGAACTGAACTGCGACTCACCTTTTCCCTCGCCTTTCATATATTAATATAGCTGTCAGTCTTAATGAACTCTCTTAATTGTAAACCTTTATCCCAGATAAGCTATAATGTTCCGCTTGATAAATCTGAAACCTCAATGCGCTAATAATAATCTGTATTTTGTGTGACTGGCTAAACGGAATTCATCATACGAGTGTTAGAAGCCAATCTTTCAAAGTCCGCTTACCTTCAATAACCTACACCTTCTTCATCCAGTTTCATGTATTTCTTACTCGGTTTATCCCTGCAATTGTGACCATTTCGTCCATTACCTAGTTGGTGCTATGATTCAATATATCTCTTAATCCTGTCGTCCTCTTAGTAATGTATTCTATATACATATTATTTTTCTCTAATTTTTGTCAATACAAAATGTCATGTCATATAAAATATTCTTATTCATTACCTATCATATCTGTACATTTCCAAGTTCTCGATATTTTTGTTTTTTGTAAACCCTAATATATTCGGTTTGTTATTGTGCAGTTTAGCGCCTCTTGTATGTATGTATGTATTTTTGGGGTAACATTCACTGAGACCTAAATGATCTATTGTGCCACCTTATTTCTACTTAGTTTCTGAGGAGAGCCTCAGAGACAAGTTGGTCCTTTAGTCCTATTTCCCGGAGGAATTTTAGGATATCTGCAGGGTTCAACTTAGGTAACTGTCCCTCTTATATCCAGTAGTCTCTTAGGTACTGTGCACTAGGATTCTGAATTGCTGTGCAGTTCGCAAGTATGTGGATGGAGGCTTCTTCTTCCATTCCACAAAATCTACAATCTTCTTGTTCTCGTTAGGATTCCTGTTAAAACTCTTAGTGCAGTTTTACTTTGACTTATGCATTCATTACAGACTAAGTGGCAGTGTACATCCAGCTCAGGATTTTTGGGTTACAACCCCAGTTTCTCCCTGCCAGATTCCTGCACACATTTTTGCTTTGTATGTAATCTCCTTCTCGTGTTTACTGTCTAGAGTCAAACCTAGATACTTGACTTCTTGTCTCCATTCAACCTCGTTCCCATCAAGTTTAATGGTTTTGAGGTTGAGTTTTCTTTTCTTAGTGAAGGCTATCAAGATGGTTTTGGTGGAGTTGATGCTGAGTCTCACTTGCCCACACCAGCTATTTGTATAGTTCAGACCCTTTTGTACGATGTCACAAAGGCTGTTTTCAAATCTTCCCCTGGCTGTTATGACAATATCATCGGCATATCCTTGGCAGGATATTCCGAGGTCCGTCAAACCACACAGGAGTTCGTCAACCATCAGATTCCACATTAATGGGGATGCTACTCCTCCCTGTGGGCATCCTCTGGTTGTGCAGATGGAGACAATGTCTTTGCTCATTCTCGTCTCTGCTACTCTAGTGGTGAGCAGTTCCGACATCCATTTGGATGTTGTGCTGTCTACACCTCTTCTATTTAATGCTCACTTGACAGCCTCATGTGGAGTGTTGTCAAAAGCTCATTCTATGTCCAAAAATACACATACTACAGTTTCTTGGTTGTCTAAGGCACCTCGGATATCCTCCGCCAGCTGTACCAGTGCAGTCTCCGTAGATCTGCCTGTCCGTTAAGCGTACTGATACGTGTGGAGAGGTAGTCTCCCTAGGATTTCCGCTCTAATATAGTTGTCAATAGCTTTTTCCATCGTTTTAAGCACAAACGATGTTAAGTTAATTGGTCTGAAGGATTTGGGGTTTGTTGTGTCCCTTTTTCCAGCTTTTGGAATGAAGGTTACTATTGCCCTTCTCCATGCTTCTGGTATACAGGGTGTTTGATTAGGGTGATAAAGTTCAGTGCCTCCTTTGTCCTTTGAGATATCAATTTGAAAATTTGAGGGTTTATGGCCATCATCAGTCTTCACGTTTTTAAATTATTTACAATCTTACAGGGTGTTCCAGAATGCTGCGCCATATCAAAGTTACATTTTTTTAAATGAAACACCCTATATTTTATCGCATATTTGGAATCAGCTTGACCTCGCCATCACAATAATATAGGGTTGTGATGTGTTAAACAGTTATAACCAATTTTCCATAAAAATCGTAACAAGTTCAATACCCTGTACATTGTAAGAGAAATTCAAGAATGAAAATCTGTTGCGGCCAAAGTGTTCGAATAGTAGTGAAAATTCTGGAAAATTATTTATTTCGTTAATATTCATTGAATCTGATACAGGGTGAATCAAAATAAGAATACATTATTTTCTCGGTTTTTTCAAATGTGAGAATCGAAAAGTACTATCAACATACTTCTTTTTTTATAAAGCATTCCCTATACCTTAAATTGTTAGTTCTTGAGATATTTTGATTTTTCTATGCAAAACATTGATTATATCTAATTATTTAATAATTAATTGTGAGTTGGGTGTGATTGATTTGTCAAAAACTGATATTTGACAATAACATGACATGGCAGTAGGTACATTAGTGTTTTTTGATTTAGCGGTTTGGTACATTTTTTGGTGTTTTGAAGAATTTGAACTAGGGCAAAAATGAATTTCACTAGTGATGAAGTGATTGATATGATCTGAATATTGGGATAATGCAATAAAAACGCCTTACTATCAGCAAGAGAATACCATGAACGTTTTCCTGAAAGGCGGCAACCTACAAAACAAAAACTTCTGTGACAGAAGAAAATGAAATTAATGTTTTGCTGGCAGTTACTGAAAACCCACACACAAGTGTAAGGAGCCACGTTTCATAAAAATGGTTGTGTTAATAGGCACAGCTTTCACTATTATTCATAAACTAATCCATATCACATAGTGACGCACAGTCAAACTAGATGGTCGTTGAATGTGTGGGGAGGTATTGTTGGTGAATATGTAGTAGGACCATATTTTTTTGATGTAATCAATGTGTTGCATAGAAAAATTAAAATATCTCAAGAACTAATAATTTTAGGTATAGGGAATGCTATATAAAAAAAGAAGTATGTTGATAGTACTTTTCGATTCTCACATAAAATACAGGGTGATCCATTTGAAAAAACCGAGAAAATAATGTATTCTTATTTTGATTCACCCTGTATCAGATTCAATGAATATTAACGAAATGAATAATTTTCCAGAATTTTCACTACTATTCGAACACTTTGGCCGCAACAGATTTTCATTCTTGAATTTCTCTTACAATGTACAGGGTATTGAACTTGTTACGATTTTTATGGAAAATTGGTTATAACTTTTCAAATACTCCGTAGAACACATCACAACCCTATATTATTGTAATGGGGAGGTCAAGCTGATTCCAAATATGCGATAAAATATAGGGTGTTTCATTTAAAAAATGTAACTTTGATATGGCGCAGCATCCTGGAACACCCTGTAAGATTGTAAATAATTTTAAAATGTGGAGACTGATGATGGCTATAAACCCTCAAATTTTCAAATTGATATCTCAAAGGACAAAAGAGGCACTGAACTTTATCACACTAATCAATCACCCTGTATAACCCAGTTCCAAGCTACTTCGACTAATTCTAACCAAATGTGGTAGAATTTCGTCTTCTCCTTGCCGGAGCAATGCTGGGAAAATCCCATCCCATCCAGGTACTTTGAAAGGTGAAAAGGTGTTCATAGCCCATTTCAATCAATTGTTACTACAAATGTGCTTGGCCATTGTAGTACTTTATCTCGAAGGCCTGTTATGACCTTCGAGAGGATTATCTTCTCTGTTTGGGGTACTTCCAGGAAAATGTGTTTGTAGTAAGAGTCGCACTCTTTCCTCCTCATTTTCGGTATATTTGCCGTCTGGCTTCCTCAAAACCATATCTGTGTTGACCCTACTTTTCCTTGTAGTAGGTGTTTCTCACCTCGGTGTATCTCTGCCAGTCTCCGGTGAATTTTGCTCTATTAAAAAGGTCCCGGGTTTGTGATCTTAATTTTGACAGATGTTTGTTCCACCAGGGTGCATCTTTGCTGCTTCGTTGTTTTTGAAGAGGGAAGCTCGAATCAAATGCATCGATTATTGCCCTGTTCAGATCCTCAAGCTCATTTTCCAGGTAGAGATGGTGCTTAGCCCTTCCTTACCTCTGGATATGTGCTAGATTCCCTTCCAAACAGGTGTTATAGTTCTCCCAATCTGTTTTTCTTCGTTTTCTCCTGAGGCTTACCTCAGGTATGCCTAGCGTTAACTTGAATGTTGATACTATGATCGGAAATAGATGGTTCACCCGATACTCTCCAATCTTTTACTATGTTTTAGATCACGAGTTGCCAGTGTGACATTCAAAACTTCTTGCCTTACCCTTGCTGCAAATGTGGGGGTATTCCCTATATTGTGAATGTGGTTTTTATTAAGGATAAAAGTTGCTTACCTCTCTTGTTGGTGTTGCTGCTGCTCCAAACGGTGTTGTGTGCATTGGCATCACATGCTAGAAGTAAAGGTAGTCTCTTATCTTCACAGTACTCCACCAACCTTTGTACCTCTAGGGGTGGTGCTAGCCCATCTCCCTAAAAGTAGCATGATGCTATTACTATCTCCTTGCCCTCCTTCTTTTGTTCGAGGTGTGCTCGAACTGGAACGAGGTCCCGAGTCATGTATTCTGAAAGACAAAAATAGTTAATATTGTTCCTTATCATAATACATGTTCTTGGTATATCACTAACAGTGTGATATACTATTTTAGCATCTTTACATGCTAATCCTCTTACCTGGTTATTATTGACCCAAGGTTCTTGGATCAAACACATCCCCCATTGGTCCTTGGTGAACAATCTTGTGATCACCGCCGAAGCTCCTTTGGCGTGGTGAGCATTAACTTGAGCTAAGTTAATTCCCGCCATCCTGTTGGTTATTTTCTTGGATATTTCCCTCTTTCATCAGGGTGATGTCCCCTTCTGTAAAAGTACCATCCCCTTCCTCCGACACAATCTCCATTCCCTCCTCGGACAGCGGCGACTCCTCCCCAAGGAGTTTGGTAATGTGTAGGCTTTCTACACTGTCTGAGTCGCCACTGGCCTTGGAGGAAATGGAAGTCTTCTCCTTTCTGAGTCCATGTACGGGGATTTTCCCAAACCGGTAATGGATGGTGAACCCGTTGTTCTTTATTTTTTGGCAGGATAGATTGTCTATTCTTGCCCTATTCTTTAAGATTGAGGATTTTCCACTTCTTCTGCGCTTTAATCAAGCGAAGAAGCTTTCCTTCCTCCTTCCTCTACGCCCTTGCTTCTTGAGAGGAAGATCGTGTCGGTATGCATTTTTGGGATGTCGTCTCCCTGGCACACCGCAGTTCTACTCCCTTCCAGCTTTTCAGCTGCGGTGCTATCAGCCGGAGCCATTCTGCAGTCTGTGGTGTTTCACAGTCGATTAGAACGACTCCTGGTCTGAAATGTATGCCACTAAACTGGAGCTTATGCTCCCATCCAGCATACATTTCTTCTATTATTGCGTTCTCCAGCAAGGTTTGGTCGTCCGCACTGAGGGAAGTCTCAAGGTACGCCCTAGGGAGAACTGCTATTCTTATTAGTTTTGCTGCAGCTGCATAGCTGCCAGCTGAAGAAGGGATGGTTATTCTGTCCTCCTTTTTCTTCTTCACCTGTACATGCGGTGCCTGAGCTGTCTCCACTTCCCGCTTACGTTTTTCTTCTTTATGAGGGATGTTTTTCTCCTCTCCTTGTTTTTTTCGCTCTGTGGCCTTCTTTCTTGCTTCCTCCGGTGCAATGCCCTGTTCAAGGTAGTGAAGATACCGTCTTACCCCCGCTCCACTAAGTCCACGCCTTAGTGAATCGTTCCTTCCTCCGGGTTTATGCAGTTCAGGAAGGAGGGGGGTCTTCTTATTTTTTGTCCAGGAGTTTTCCCGGAGACTGCTTCTCCTCTCCTGCTTTTCTCTAGCTTCCTTAACACGAGGTTTGCTCGCGTGTGAGGAAGATGCTGTATTTTTGGGCTCTGCGGATACATTGCTCCGACTTGTGCCCGAATGCGGTGCTTGCCCGCTTGACTTCTTCTTTTTCTTATCCATGGTTGATCTCACGAGAAGCTAGGGAAGCGTAAGGTTTACTCCTGCAGAGCTCCGCATGCAGGAGTAAGGGTATTTAAACTGGATGACCCCAGGTATCCAGAGTCCGCATGTTAGCGATCAAGCCACTTGACCACGCAGTCTTCGGCATATGCTGTTCCACCTTGACTTGGTTTTTTTTTTATTGTGGTCTCCTTCCATTTGGCCAGTTGTTTAAGGCAAGCCCCCACATCTAGTGAATATACCTCATCAACCACCTTCCACTAGATATGGTTTATATCAGGCAGGTTTCCACAAGCAGTCTACTGCTCCGACGACCCCGCTGACTCCGGCAACCGACCGGCTATCAACAAACTCGTCGGGACAACAGTCCACTCTCCACGCTAAAGATTCTGATATCAGATTTCTGCATTCCACAGAGATCCGTTGAGCTGTCCTTGGTTTCACGTATTCCTCCTGAGGAGGAACAGCTACTCGGCTCCCCCACCAACGACCAGGTCTCACAGCTCCTTGGGGGAGCTAGCGCCTCTTACGTATTGCCTCAAAATTTCTGACCCAAATCAATATTAGTTGACAGAAATAATGTCTTTTAATAAAACGCGCTTTTACTACAGATCTGTTACTGTTTACTGTACAATGAGGGATTTGTAAACTTTTATTACTAAATCTTTAAGGCCAGATGCCGAATCAACAAAATATTGTGAAACATTCTTCACCTACATGCTAAAATTATTTATAAATTGTTACACAGAATATTATTTTTCAGATGAATATAGAAATCTCTACATATAGAACTACCATAAATGATCTACACTTAAGAATACAAGGAGATAAAAATCCGTTTAATA
The DNA here is from genome assembly GCA_949126875.1 of Lochmaea capreae. Classification (NCBI taxonomy): domain Eukaryota; kingdom Metazoa; phylum Arthropoda; class Insecta; order Coleoptera; family Chrysomelidae; genus Lochmaea; species Lochmaea capreae. Next base: position 29,078,542 of record OX421406.1, read on the forward strand.
ATACCAATAAACAATTCAATAGTGAGGAATACAAAACAGTTGTTCAAGAAAAACTTTACAAGTTAGAAGATTTGTTAGAAGAAGAAACTAAAACTGCCAAACTCATGGTAACTTTTTATTCATTTTCAAATAACTAATGCTGATATACATTTTTTGGTAAAAGCTACAACTAAAGCTGAAAATTCAAAAGTCTTAACATTTTCTGCACAACAGTTCAAGCTCCATATTTTCTTTGGAACAGAATAAAACCAGCGCACCGCGCGAAACATTGTACTCGCAATGTCGCGCAATATATCGCAACAAAAGGCGATGCCGACAAGAGACCAGGACCCGTATCTTTGAACTTTCGACCAAATGCTCCCACGTAATTCTTGTGATAGGAGTGCATTTATTATGTTCAAGCAGTATCTTCAAAATCTCGAATGTTCTACTTGCAAACGAATGAATTTATCAGTCGTATCACTCCCACATGGGAGTATGTGTATGGAATCTTGCCCAGAACGTCAGAAAAAGCAATAAACAACCTGTTGCTATAGCGTGTATATGGATCATAGCAATAATACTACTGAACAAATATGAACGCAGATGAAGCTGTTATGCATCAAATAACTGATCTACAAAGATGTTCGCCAGTGTGTTTGGAAGATATTGCTATTGAACTTTCGAGTAACGTTCGACTCGGGTGAAATCATTCGTACGAACAAAATCCATCGGACGTTCTCGCGAATAGTCGAACGTTCAAAGATCCGTGTCCAGAGCAGCTGCTTCTGCCAAACATTCCTAGAGTCCACACGTTCGACACTGCTTTCCGTTGAGTTATAAATTTAAATTAACCAACAGAATAACCTACTCACCAGAAGGGACAGGTTTTGACATTTCCATAAAAAATGCATTGTTGCTAGGATAAGCGATTTTGATTTGATTGACACAAATGATCATGCACTGAAAAAACTGTCAAAATAACTTACATTGCGAAAAAGAGTTGAGTGTTTTAAATAACTAAACTCAAAAACTATGTAAACAGTTCTATTGCAAATAAACAGAAAAGTTACACAATTTAAAGTAAAGAATAAAGTGAAAACCACACGAGAATACTTTGAAGATCAACAACAAAAATGCAAATTTAATCCAATGCAAAATAGACACTTGCTGCAAGTGGCGTGGGTTGTATACTTTTCATATAGCAATGTGTAAACAATAAAATGACAGTATCAGCACCAACTATTGGAGGCTGTTTTCAATAAGAACGAAGGTGTCGCTTCTGGCGAGTGGATTATTCTATGATTAAACGTTAATATACTTTTAACATGTCCGAAAGCATTACCGCAGATCAGATACTTGTGCTTCTCCACTAAAAAACACTCGCACGAGGTCTGGCTATTAAATAACGAGACTGCTGATGAAAAAGAGTTTTTTTTTGAAAATTATTCTACAATGGAATGCTTCCCTCACTACATATAGATAACATCTAATAATATTTGAGGAATGTATATTGTTAAAACACACTTATTATTTGTAATAATATTCAGTGGTTGTAATTGAGTAGGTGAGTAAAACCAATTATAATTAAAAATTCCTCAATATTATATTATATAATATTATATTTTGGTCCATTACCGGTTTCACGAACATTAGTTAGTCATCAGAAGGATGACAGTGATGGAATGTAAAAATGAAAATATATAACAGTATCTAGGATAAAATCATTTTGACAGCTATCAAAGGAATGGAATCGATTTCATTTGACGTCATGGTGTTTTGACCTATTGCTTGAGGATTGGATTTTGTCTAGAGTCAAACCTAGATACTTGACTTCTTGTCTCCATTCAACGTCGTTCCCATCAAGTTTAATGGTTTTGAGGTTGAGTTTTCTTTTCTTAGTAAAGGCTATCAAGATGGTTTTGGTGGGGTTGATGCTGAGTCCCACTTGCCTACACCAGCTATTTGTATAGTTCAAACCCTTTTGTACGATGTCACAAAGGGTGTTTTCAAATTTTCCCCTGGCTGTTATAACAATATCATCGGCATATCCTTGGCAGGATATTCCGAGGTCTGTCAAACCACACAGGAGTTCGTCAACCGTCAGACTCCACATTAATGGGGATGCTACTCCTCCCTCTGGGCATCCTCTGGTTGTGCAGATGGAGACAATGTCTTTGCTCGTTCTCGTCTCTGCTACTCTAGTGGTGAGCAGTTCCGACATCCATGTCGATGTCGTGCTGTCTACACCTCTTCTATTTAATGCTCTCTTGACAGCTTCATCTGGAGTGTTGTCAAAAGCTCCTTCTATGTCCAAAAATGCACATACTACAGTTTCTTGGTTGTCTAAGGCACCTCGGATATCCTCCGTAAATAAAAATACTTAGATACAAAAGAAATTGAAAACTGTGCCGTAATTTTTTTTATTGTGTTTTTTAAATAATAGGAGAAGGAAAATATTACACTTAAAGAAGAACTAACCAAATTAATTACGACGAAAAGTGATGATGCTAATTTAATGAAAGCGTTAACAAACAACTTTGAAAGTGCACAGAAGCAATGTGAAGAATTAATCGATGTTGTCGAGACATTAAGCAACGAAAATAAACATTTAGAAGGTACAGTATAATAATTTTTATGATTTAAAGATATTTTATACGAAAATAATACCATAGATAATACCAGAATATGTTTTTAGAAAGACTGGCGAATGTTTACAACACTTCTGGAAATGAAGGAAATTATTTGGTAAGTATTTTGTTCTACATAAAAAAAATTGTTAAAAATAACTCAGCTACGACGTACTTACGGTATGACTACCATTTATGATGCATTAATGAATTAATTGAGTGAGGTGTTGCCTGCGACCAAATTAATCCTATCTAGCCTCTTCTGAACTCGTTTAAGCACGTCCCCTAAACTCATTTCTTCTATCAAGTGTAGCATCTTATGGGGTTTCAAGAATAGGGTCCAGGTGAAGAAGTCTCTTCAGAGAGACAGGTTCGCATTTGATCAGTAAGTGCAGATAATTACCTACCGAGAATTAATAGACTTAGGTTAAAGGAAATGAAAAAATATACACATTTTCTATCCAGATAAGATCTATACATATTATGGATAACCTGAGATCCACTATAATGAAAATAAATTTCAAAAAAGGTTTATAGGCAAATACTATTAAAAAGTGTTTTAAATCATGACATTAAAGTAGGAATTATAAACTTTACGTTCGCGTTCAGTTCGTCGTTGGCAGTTCAGTTCAGTTGAAGTTAAACTAAAGGAATCACACAATTACGTTTATAAAGTCAGTCCGCGTTCAGTTCGCAGTTTCCAGTAGGAATTATAAACTTTACGTTCGCGTTCAGTTCGTCGTTGGCAGTTGGCAGTTCAGTTCAGTTGGAGTTAAACTAAAGGGATCACACAATTACGTTTATAAAGTCAGTCCGCGTTCAGTTCGCAGTTTCCAGTAGGAATTATAAACTTTACGTTCGCGTTCAGTTCGTCGTTGGCAGTTGGCAGTTCAGTTCAGTTGGAGTTAAACTAAAGGGATCACACAATTACGTTTATAAAGTCAGTCCGCGTTCAGTTCGCAGTTTCCAGTAGGAATTATAAACTTTACGTTCGCGTTCAGTTCGTCGTTGGCAGTTGGCAGTTCAGTTCAGTTGGAGTTAAACTAAAGGGATCACACAATTACGTTTATAAAGTCAGTCCGCGTTCAGTTCGCAGTTGGCAGTTCAGGTATAAACCAATCAAAACGAAAGTTATGCACCACGTGAGAAACGTCATTTGTCAACTGTTTACTGTACTCTTCAGTATTCCATTTTTTTTTGGCTTGGCTTTGGTTGAAGTATTTGTTTGTTTTGGTGTGTGCAAATACACTTAAAATCAAATAAAATTTTCATCCATCTTTATTTTTTACAAAACAAAATATAAATAAAATCAGCTGAGATCTATCAAAATTGTCAAAATAATTTTCAACCAATCAAATCCCTAGCTTCCAACTGAAAGTTGTGAGGTTTATAAACGCAAAAATTTACCAACTGCAGAATGGAAACGACGCGAACGTCGCCAACTGCGAACTGAACGCGAACGTAAAGTTTATAATTCCGCCTTAAGGCCGCCACACCGCCCTCGATTTTCATAACATGAAACTGTGACTTATAGTGTATATACATAGATGGCAATATGCGGCTAGATGGTAAGAAAACATAGTTACAATACGCTGTTGCCAATTGTTCGGCGGGATTGAGTGAACAAAACCAAAACCTCATACAATAAGTAGTTACGTCAGGGGAATGGATAGGTACCTATGTAAATATATCAAATAATTATATAATCTTTCAGCTCTTACGTTTTAAAAATAAGAAAGATATATACAACAATATTTTTTTTTCGCTTATACCGATGCGAGTATCCTTTTTTTATCATATCCATTGCTAATATACTTTGTCTTAATATAGCCCTAGGTAATGACCTTCAGCTTAGTTTGTGATATTTTTTATCAATAATAACAAAATCGGTTAATATATTCTATTCATAGTCATCTGTCTTTCGTTGAATAAGATCGTTATACATAGTTAGCCAACAATTTTTTTGGAGATACTGATACTGAACTTATGAATTTAAAGTAGGTACAATCTTGTAGTTGGGAAATTCTTGGAACTGAAGCTGTCAGTTATTTATTTTTCAGTGTAGGGACAAGTATTCCACAAAGAAGTACTTAGTAACAAGTTAATACTAATGAATTTTTATAGTTTATGTTATATGTATAGTTATAATATTATTTAAATAAACTACACCCATAAGTACCAGTATGAAATCCTAAGTGCTAAATTTATATTCAGAATTGGAATGTCGGCTTAGGTATTTGGAAGAAATTAATTTTATTTAAAAAATGTTAACATTACCTTTCCATGCATTTCCTTTCCATTATCACATTCGAAAGCTGTATCTATTTTAAATGAAACTATACCTACAATAGTAACTTTCCTCACAAAAACGACAGCTGTGGTACATAATCGTTGATAGCGTATTACATTTGTTCGAGAACTATGTTCTCAAACCCGTGGAAGATCTTTCGATTCCTAGAATCGACTGCCTACCTGAACTTTCGAGAAATGTCAGAGAGTTGTCAGTGAATTTTCAAAGCGAAAGTCAGTAAATTTCTTTTAGCGGAAGTAAATTCTCATGAAAAACAGTGCCAAGTGCATAAGTTACGATAATAATCGTATTTTTAATTAACTTTTATTGTGTTTGGACGCAGGAAAAGTTTTGAGGCTAGCATTTGTAGTCTAGTGTTCTTCTTATTTAATTTATAATTTGAATCTGGACGTGTCTTAATTCTTGAGGTGTGTTCGGCTAATAATCCACTAGTTGCATTCAGTGTCGGGTGTGAATTTTGTTTTAAAGAAATATTTAATATAATATCTATTTCTTGGTTGAGTAAGTATAGTGAATTGTTATAGGTATAGAAAAGTGTTTGATGGTGTAGTGGTTAAGTGGCGTCAGTGAATTGATATTAATATAAAGTTATTTGTTCGTAGACATTCGGGGACAAATCCGCTGATCTTGTGAGTGACCTCCAAAATACCACGATAAAATTTCAATTTTCTCCTGAAGGGTGTACATTCTGATTTTTCTACAAATTTATTTTATTTTGAATAGTTATGGGCATGAACAGTACTTGAATATCGACTGCTGTTTACTGACTGTCTGACGCTAATTAAGGACCGCCACAGTTGAGACTACGGAGTGATGGGAATTGTACGATATGTTGTTGGTGTCCAAATGAACGATTATAATAATCGTGTTTTTAATCTGTTGAAGCATTGGTCGACTAGTTCAAAAGCAGTTCTGATACAATGCTTAAAATCGCTATGTTCCGTTTCTCATAGCATGTATCTGTATAAGCTAGGGCTCTGATATTTTTATCCGAGGACTACTAGGTACCCTTAGTATTTTCTCCCGACTTCCCATTCACGTTCCGATTGAAATCTTGAGGAGTACCAGGCATATAAAGTAGGGCTCTTTGATATTTCAATCCGAAGACTACCACTTCAGTATTTTCTCCCAACTTTCCGTCACGTTCCAAATAGAAGCTTAGGAGTACCAGGTGTATAAACTAGGGCTCTTTGATATTTTAATCCGAGGACTACCACTTCAGTATTTTCTCCCCATTTCCCATCACGTTCCGATTAAAATCTTAAGGAGTGTCAGGTATATAAACTAGGGCTCTTTGATATTTCAATCCGAGGACTACCACTTCAGTATTTTCTCCCTACTTCCCGTCACGTTCCAAATAAAATCTTGAGTAGTGCGAGGTGTATAAACTAGGGCTCTTTGATACCAAAATTCCTTTCGTTTTTTTCCTTTCCGATAAATCAATACATTATTATTCAATTTTCACAATTATTATATATACCTACGGGGTGTGTCAAAGGTGATTGAACAATTTGTTAGATGTAACATTTAAATTTTTTTGTTTTGAAACCGATTGAAGGAAAAGACACCTAAATTTCAAGTTTGCTTTTATGCTTTTACCGCTTCTTTGTAATATGAAACATTGCTTGTACTTATAAACCTCTCCCGCTTTTGTCCTGACCGCTTGGTCTCTAATATGGCTGTTAACGCATGGTTAATGTACAGAGTTATTCATTATAAATTACCCACCCCCTATCATCGTTATTATTGCCTTAAGAAAAAAATTCTTGTATAAAAGTTGTTAGGTTACAGCTGAATTCTGTTAATCTGCTATAAAAAGCTCAGTGCAAGTTTAAGGGGATACAAAAAATAATAGTTTTTCTTTAAATAGGATACCCTGTATATTCTTACATTTTTGGAAAGGTATTTTTTTCTGATTTTAAAGGAAAATTCCAGGGGTCTCGTTGAATACAATACTTCTATAACACTATAAGCACTTGGACGACTCTGCTATGGGTTATTAATTAAGAAAACACTGATTATGTCGATTTGTCTAGTACCATTGATTCAATATATTTATATACAGGGACAGTTTAAAAAAATATCAATATACAAAATAATAATTTCCAGAAATATTATAAATTAGATATTTCCGGTGGTTCCAGACAAAACAAATATATATATATATACAGATTTCAACGTCGGCAAAAAAACATATGTGCGGCATGCAAAACTTGCCGGTAGTACGTGCATAAACAATGGTATGATAAGCTAGGTGTAAGCAGGTTAGTTCAGTTACTTAATAACAGATAAAGCGATATAAGCAAATCATTAGCAAACGGTGAGCAGATTTAACGGAAGAATAAAGCCTATCACAGTAGAAAGCAAAAAAAAATATCAGTATCTTAATGATAGAAACGTTCAAGCTGGATATGAGGGAAAATATCACCAGATCAGTAAAAAAAATATACTAATGAACCCAGACTAGATAGTCGAACAAGATGCGGCAACGGCCTCTTACTCGTCCGAAAATCTTTTTTTCTTTACAAAAAAAAACTACTTTCCAATTATATCTTATGACTGTTTGAAAGTTGGACAGCTTGTGGCTAAAGCCTCTTCTCTGTCCCGCAATCAATTTAAATTTTCAAATTATCGGAAAAATGTATAATTAATAAAATATATTGGTCTCGGAAGACAGGACAACGGGTACCCAAATAAAAGGACTACTGTGATTTAAAATAGATATTCAATCAACCTATGGCAACAGCCTCAGACTTGATTGGAAATCTTATTAATTTGTCAATTAAAGCTATTAAAAAAAAAACGAAGTTATAACCGGCTGAAAGTCGGACAACTTGTGGCAAAAGCCTCTTCTCTGCCCCACGATCAGTTTTATTTTCAAATGATCGATCAAAGTTTTGAATATATTTGGGTAATTAGGACAGGACAAAGGGTATAAGAAATTAAATCTAAAAATAGAATCTAAAATTCACTTTAAACTTTGAATGAACGGACTACTGAAATTGATAACGGAAATCAATTAAGTATATTATATTTTAAACTGAACAAAATATTTTCTTTGGCTTTCCTAAAATAATTCAACCTTACTTTTGTTTCACACCGTGTTTTAATATACAAATTACTTACACTAGCAATCTAGAATGTCGGGCACTTTTAACTCGCAACTCGGAAAATCAGCGGTAGCAGAGACAAATTCGAAGACGAACCATTATAAGTTTTTAATACGAACGGTAATAATCGAGAGCCTCAAAGCAGTTTTGCTTTCGAATTTATATCTTCATTCCTTCCTCCTAATATACTGGACGGTTTTCGATTTAATTAAAATAGTTTATGTCCTCTAGTCTTTGAATTTTGAAAATGGAAATTAATAAAAAAAATTATATTTTAACTTGGAATTTATGTCTTTTGAATTACTTATAAAATAAATAATTAAAGTAATGCTGATATACAAAAATGGTACAAGAATTTAAGTCGGGAATTAAGTAACGAGTTATATAAAACTTACTAATAAGCAATATACTAACGGCAAAAGAAATAAAAGAAGATCCAACATGATTTAAAAAAAAATAACTCGTTACAATGAGCTATTTATTTATACATTTTTTTGTATATATATTTCCACTTTTTATTTCTTACTGTAAAACACTTTAATTACTTCATCAAAAAAATGTCATTTATCAAACGTATTAGTTGTCATTTTCACATCTTATTTTAATAATGTTATCTTTTTCATAATTACAGTAACTACTAAAACTAAGATTTTCAACATTTAATAACTTAAAAACGGTACAAGGTAGGGGTAACACATTATATATTTCTGGAATCAGAAAAAAAGACCATTCCGAATATGTAAAAATATACAGGGTATTCCATTTAAAAAATACTATCAATTTTTGTATCCCTTTACATTTGTACGCTACTGAACTTTTGATAGCAGATTAACAAAATTCAGCTGTAACCAAACAACTTTTATATAAGACTTTTTTTCTGAAAGCAATAATAACGATGATAGAGGGTGGGTAATTTAAAATGAATAACCCTGTTCCGGGTGGCCCACTAAGAGACACCGGCCATATCTCAGGAATCGATAATCGTACAATTTCTGTAAAAAAAATTTAAGAGGTAAATCGGCCAAGGGAAATCGCTGGAAATTATTCAAGTTAATCATAAAACGGGCGTTTTCTCAAAAAATATGCAAGTAGAGATTTATTTTAAATAATACCCTCGTAAACACCGGAAAATTTGTGTACTTTACTCTATTTTATGAAATGTAGTGGTGGGTGTTCAATTATGTTTTTATTTGAATGGCAATAACTCCAGTGTGGGTTGACGGATTTGAACAAACTAGGTCTCGTTTAAAACCGCTCTTTTTACTTAATAATCTTTTGTATAAATTGTTTCCGAATATATTTTAATGTGGTACGTAGATGGCGATTTTTGACAATACAACAGTTATTGCGCATTATCATGAAAATTTTGAATAGTAATCTACGTCTCTTTTTGCATAATTAATTGGAGGACGAAATTCCTAAAAAGTCAGCGCAAACCGCAACTTCCTATCTTTTTTTTTAACCTTAGATATCAATAAAAGAAACAGCATTAGGCCACTGAGTTCAAACTTAAAAATAATTCCTCTTGACCGATTTAGCTATTAATTTTTTTTTACAGAAATGTACGGTTATCGGTCCATGAGATATGGCCGGCGTCCATTTTTAGTGGGCCACCCGGTACATGTAATAACTAGTTTACCGTATGACGCTTATATTTCTGTTTTTTTGTGGATACCTGGATATTATTTTCTTTTGCATAACATTGGTTTTTTTATCGTAACGGCGCGGCGTAAGACATCTACCGACCCTTTACATATTTTTAAGGGTGATTGTAATAAAATCTAATCGAACTTTTGTGTTTTACTGACCTACTGTAGAGTGTAGAGTACCCCTATGGTACAGTAGTTGTTTTGCTGCACGAATTTAGCTTCCCCGTATTGTGGGCCAGGAGAATGAACTTTTGTTTAAGGACCAGTAGAGACGCCTCTATCAATAACTCCGCCGGATTGGGTACAACTAGACCACTGGGAATTACCGTACCTCCATCTTTGGCTACCAGGAACTCTTGACAATTGAAGTCGAGGGGCCGTGGAGTTAAACAAGCTAAAAATCTGGCGCCCGAGAAAATGTAAGGTGTCAAAAGTGACGTGCCAAGGTGGTAAGAGCCAAGGCAGAAGAAGAAAACGTGTCACAGGTCATAGTACTCTTCGATAATGATATAAAATACAGGGCGATCCATTTAAAACTACTGAGAAATTACCATGTATTTGCAAAATCATTCGTGTTTGTTAATTTTGAAAGTCATTAAAAATATTTGGCCTCAATAGATTAATATTGTTTTACTGCTATCCAATTATACAGGGACAGGGACTTAAACGATTTTGACGGAAAGTTGGTTATAACTTTTCGAATACCCTGTATAACAGATAACAACCTTATATTTTTTTAATGGAAAAGTGAATCAGATTTCAGTTTTGAAGTAAAATATAGGGTGTTCCATTTAAAAAATAACTTATATCTGGCACCGAGCTATGGACCACCCTGTAACATTGTAACTTATTATGAAATATGAATCTGAAAGCTGCCTACAATGTATATAATGAAGTTTTTTTGGTATCTCTCATTATAACAGACATGCTAAGCTTTATCACACTAATCCATCACCCTGTATGTACATCCTAGCATTGGGTACCTATCCCTGAACATCCTCTGTATCCCCTTCTCTACTCCACTGTCTTTCTTGGTTACCCATACAACATTTACCTTTTCATCTCCTATCATTGGATTTCCCACCTTCTCCTCTATTCCCTCCTCCTTTTTGCCATCTCAGACCCTACCTCTAACTTCCTTCTATCGTGTTTGCATTCTCTCTTTCATATCAACCTCTCCGATTTCTTGACCCGCCCCTCTGCCGCCGCCTTCTGCAGGAGTCGAAACGCCGAGAAAATGATTGTACTTTTAAAAATAATTTTTGTGAATAATTTTCTATTTATCTACCGAGCTCAAAACCATCATGAATGTATATTTTGTATTCTGCCTGAAGGTGGCGTAAAAACTATTCTTCTTAGTAATTTATCCGTGACCGAGATAATTACATTATAATAATAGTCAACAGTGTTTAGCAATGGTAAGTTAAGAATGACACAAACTGTGTAATTTAAACCGGTTTTTAAAAAATTATAATTCTTTGTATGGTGACCGCTACTGATTCAATAAGTTTACAATGTTTCAATAATGGTCATACTGGGTGACCACTACTGATTCAACAAGTTTACAATTTTTCAATAATGGTCATACTAGGTGACTTTAAACTGGTCTCCCTTATTATGACTTTTCACATTCACAAGAAAATTTAAAGCTGGCTCTTAAGGCTGTTTCCGAAAATTATCTGAGCAAAAAACAAGCTGCTTCAAATTTAGGAATTCCGAGAACTATTTTGGTGAGAAGAGCATGGTATGACGGGTCACCCAAATATCTGACAAAAACATGCTGAATCAGTGACTAAAACTAGAGCAGCCCTCACTCTTGATAAAATTGAAGAATGATTTAGAGAAATATTAGATTATCAAAAAGAAAACAAATTTGATAATATTCTTCAAGACCTTAACAGAATTTGCAATGGGGATGAAGCTGGATTTAAGTTCTGCCTTAAAAGTGACAAATTCCTGGGACCAGCTGATAATAATGAAGATTGGTATGAACTAACTAACAGTAATGGACAGTTTTTGTGCCAATGGGGAATATGTTCCACCAATGATCATTTACCCGTACAAACGCATTCCAAAAATAATAACAGACTCTGTTCCTGAAAACTGGGTATCAGGGAGATTCGACACAAGCTGGATGATAATTTTGATTATTACAAAAGCAAAAATTGAATTGTTTCTTTCAAGTATTGTTACTGGTCTACTTTGTACACAATAAAATAATGTTTCATCCTTATTAAACAATTATTACGTACAGCAAATAGTTTTGTTTCTATGGGACTTCAAATTATAAATTTTCTTACACATGTCCACTACTCCCACGTCCACCCTGTTTTTAATCCTTAAAAAATTGAATAAATATTCCAAAGCTAGAATATAAATTCTTAAAAGAGTACCTACACTCTGGTATTATAGCCACATCCCCACAAAAATTCCTAATATACAAATAGTTGGCAAATATTTGTTCTTAAATTATGAATATATAATATATGTATAATAGGTTTTGTAAATTATATTTTTAGGATAACGGCAGCTTAACACGTCATGTAGATAAGTTGAAAAAACTTTTAGTTGATAAGTCATTTCAAATCAATAGTTTACATGCCAAATTAAGGTAAGCATAGTTTTTTATCAAAATTGTATATTTTCATTGTGTTTTAATTTAAAAAATTATAATGATGTTTTCAGTATATTCATTTGATATTCATAAAAAGGACTAAAAGAAGAATTTAGTATTGAATATCTGTGTCAGTGTATATCTGGTCAGTCTTGTTCCTCGTGTCTATCCCTATGTTATATATTTCACCTTCTGTCCGTTGCCCGTTTTGTGTGTTGTAAAGTGGCTATGAAAGGTACCTTACCGTGAAAAATGCCCCTGTGTAATCCCTGTAATGTATCAACTACTTATTGTATATTTATTGAAACTCGTTTATCAGATTAGTTTTTATTATTACACTCTACTTGTATAAAATATCGTATAACCTTGTCGATTGCCCGAGGCCACGTTCTTTTCGTGACTGACAGTAGTGGCTCCCTGATTCAGTGCTGCCAACCTTACAATATTGTGTGGTCAAGGAACATATACAATGAGGGTAGATACATAACATTTTCCCCTCTACTAAATAAAATAAGAATCAATTTTCTCTATAAAATGAAAACCTCAATACAAAAACAACACAAGATACCTTATTTTCTAGTCATATAACAAAATACTATAAGCTATATGAATATTTATTTACAAATTAAGCCTTTCAGGAGCTTTCCAAACTCTGCTCCTTCTACATACTATTTCAGGTGTCATAACAACATGTTTATTATCGTTTTCAAGGGTGTTGTTTAGCACTTCATTACTGACCAAAGTCGGCACACAAACAGATAATTCAGTTTTTTTATTAGATGTACTTGCACTCTCAACTTCATTTTCCATTTGACTACTGGGCAATGGGGCGTAATGTACATCAGGGTTTTGTACCTTACAACTGTCATTTACATTAGTTACAGTGGATTTATGTATGACAACATTTGGGTGGGTGTTACCATCTGTTTTAGTCATTTCAGCAATATCTACATATGACAAAGGTAATTCATCAGTCAAATTAAAGAAATTAATATCTCCATCAACATCTGTGCTATCCTGGACAGGTAACCTTGATAACATATCTGCCTCAAACACTGTAGAGCCCTTCCTGTACTCAATTGAATAATCATAGGCTGATAAAATAATATTCCAGCGAATAATTCGTGATGCTGACATCACTGAGATATTCTTGCCAGGGTTAAAAATTACTTTTAGTGGCTGGTGATCAGACACTAAAATGAAGGTTCTACCGTATATATATTTATGAAAGCGTTTAACACTAAAGATTATCGCTAATGCTTCACGCTCCAATTGGGAGTAATTCTGTTCACTTTTGGATAGAGTACCAAAAATAAGACAGGTTTTTCACCACCATCAATTCTATGGCATAGTACCCCCTACCCCGTATGCACTCGCATCACATGATATGACAATTGGTTTGCTTGGGTCATAATGAGTGAGTACCTGTTTAGTCATTATCAGGTCTTTGCTAAGCTCAAAAGATTTTACACCGTAACATGTTTTCTGCTAAGCTCAAAAGATTTTACACCGTAACATGTTTTCTTCTTTCTTCGTACACGTGGCTGCTACCACCCGAACACGTCACTATGGACACCCTAGATGTTAACTTACGGCTTAAGTCTCGGGCGCCAGATTTTTAACGTGGTATGCTCCACGGCCCCTTGACCCTTAGTCGTTAATCGAACAAGTTGTGGCTAAGCCTCTTCCAAGTTCGAAAAACGCTTTGGATTCAAAAGAAACAAAAAATATGATATTTAGGCAATCAAGGAAACAAAATGGTCCGCGGTAAAATGAAAGAACGGTTTGAATCTGCCGGTTAATCGAACAAGTTGTGGCTAAGCCTCTTCCAAGTTCGACAAACGCTTTGGATTCAAAGAAATAATAAAAAAAATTATTCAGAAAATGAAAGAAATAAACTAGTACACGGTACAATGTAAGAACGACTTAAATCTGCCGGTTAATCGAACAAGTTGTGGCTAAGCCTCTTCCAAGTCCGAGAAACCCTTTGGATTTAAAAGAATTACGAAAGAAAAATATTATAAACTACTATTTCTGGAATAAACACGAGTTAAAAAGGTACCTAATTATCGACACACATAGTAAAAATATCAAGACTGGAATAAAGTTGAAATTTATCACCAACCATACCAGTTTTAATTACCTATATATATAAACTGTAGCAACTAAAATCATAAATCCACCAGAGAACCGGATAATAATATTTCAATCAATTACTATTTAATATGTTAAACGCTGTAATACAAAAAAAAATTAAAGCCAACTATACTTCAACTACAAATCTTTATTTAAAACAAAAGAAAGAATCAATAAAAAAACTTGTCACTTAACATAGCTGTATGAGAACTGGTAATTAAAATTTTCAAAGAAAATATCTACAAAATCTTAATATTAAGTCGGCGGTACGGAAAGTTTTCGAATATTCTCGTATCGGAAACTGTATTTTGATTTCAACTATAAATCTAAATTTCTGTAACCAGAAATAATCATAAAATAATTTTATCTCTGCATAGAAAACCCTGGTCATAAAAGAAAAATCAAGACAATAAAATATTTAGGGAATATTAATATCAATCGGCGGTACGGAAAGTCTTCGTATAGTATTGTTATCAAAACTATATTACCTTCAAAACTATTTTCCGGAGTCCGGAGTCGCACAAATACGGATTACTGCTTACGGGCACTCAACAACTTAACTTTTACTTTTATATTTTAAAGAAGCACAGATCAGAGATACTTCTATCGATTGTTTTCAAATTTATATCCTCATTCCTACTCCCATTTCGGCACTAGCGGTCGTTGAATTTATCTTTCAGCAAAAAGTTTCATATATACTAATTGTCTTTCTGAATTAATTAAAGTTTATAGATACCGAGTGTCCCTTCGGTTTTAAAAATTTGAACATCGGAAACGACTAAAGTTTTATGCTAGAATTCGAATTTAAGTACCTCCGGACTAATAAACAAAAATACAATATAACGGTAATGAATAAAAAAAAATCTATTCGGTAACAGAAAAGGAATCGGAAAGTAAGTAACGAGTTATATAATACCTAGTGGTGAAATAAAATACATTACGGAAAAAAAATGAAAATAGACCTTAAATCGGTGACAAAAAAAAATAACTCGTTACAACACATAGCTCATTAAAGTCGAAATCTCGGTCTTTCTCTAATAAGGCCTACAATAGTCCCAATTTAGAAGATATCATGGGTATGAATTTACTTTAGTAGTTCAATAACCACAAGTAAGATCTTAATAGGGTTATATTTTGTGGTTGAGTGGCATTGCGGATAGCACGCAGTTTTTCATTTGTTGGATGTATCCCCTCACCATCTAGACAGTGTCCTAGATACTCCACCTCCTTCTGAAAAAATTTACATTTACTCAGGTTTACCTTTACATTGTATTTGGCTAATCTACTTAACACCCTATCCAGTAGTTGAACTGCTTCTTGCTGTGATTTGGCCGCTACTAAGATATCATCCAGATAGCAGTGTACCAATGAAATACCTGCCAAAATCTGGTCCATTACGGATTGAAAAATAGCAGGTGCTGATGTAATACCATATGTTAGTCTGGTGAACTGACATACCCATATGAGTATTGATGGTTAAGTATTTTTGGAAATCAACATGTACCTTGAGTTGTTGATATGCCCCAGACAAATCCAAAACTGAAAAAACATGTCCCTTTGCCAGGCTAGCAAAGATGTCATCTGGGGTAGGCAATGGATATTGTTCTACCTTTAAAATCTAATTTACTGTTACCCGAAAATCCGTACAAATACGGACATCATTATTTCGTTTCCTCACAATTACAATTGGTGATGCCCATTCACTGTGAGAGACGGACTTAAGTATACCTATTTCAACCATTTGAAGAACTTTTTTCAACTATGGGTTCTAAAGCATAAGGCATTGGATAAGCTTTTTTTATAATTGGCACCACGTCATTTTTTAAGTGGAATTTTACCTCAAAGTGCTTAATCGCATGACTGATCAAAAACATTACTGTATTGACTTTTCATTTGTACTAGAAATTTGTTATCTAACTCTGACTTGGTTACATTTACTTCCTTATTTACTTTTTGCATTAGAAAGTTATCTGGTTTGTTTTCAGGCACATTTAAAATTTGGGCTTGTGTATTTGCTTTGAAGTACCTTCTCCATTCTGGAAACAATATATCCAACCAATTGCGTCCAAGAAGGCATCCATATTTCTTTTTAGATTCAACAATGGTTAGAATTAGGTCATACTTGTGATTATTAAATCTTACTTCTACTTTACATTCACCTATAGCATTAATTTTGGTTCCCGAGACACCACTAAAGTTATAACTTACTGCTTTAAATGGAAATCCTAAATTTTTTTATAGCTAGATTAATCAATAACGGTTTTGCATGCTCCATTATATATTTCACATTTTAACAATTGATTATTTACCTCTAAAAATAGATATTCTGGGTTTTCTGCCTTACATTCCGTTACTTTATGTAAAGCTAGAAGATCCTCTGACGCATAATTTAAAACCTTCACACTGTAACACTTTTACCTCTCCCTTTGTTGGACACATTTCTTTTGAGTGCCCTTTCTTTGCACACTTAAAGCACTTCCAATTGACTGCAGGACACCTCGCACCTTTTCCGTGGTTTCTACCACAATTGTTGCACTTTTCCTGTTTACCAGTTAATTTCCTGGAGGCTGGACCTTGCGTTTTCTGTGGATTTGTATATCTGTAACCCACTGTTGCTACTACTGTTGGCCAACGTTTTTATCTGACGATCTGCTATATATATTTGAAAAAAATTACAACTTGATTGTATTTTTAGGTAATGTGAAGTAAATTTGAGATTTTCATTTCACATTCCCCTATCCAAAAAATATATTATGTCATAGTCATTTTTTTCAATAAGTATGATCTTTTTTTATTGAATTACTAAAATACTCGTGATACCGTGTAGACGATACTTGAAAATTCAACTCAATTTGGATGCCTTCAACTAAAAGTTGAGAAAGTGTGTGATTGGTTCGTGGTCTTGTAGCAAATAAAGCACATGATTTAGTAATAACTGTCATAGAGTTCTTACAATAGCCTTTTTGGTGTGCGTCATCGTTTGTGACGTATATCCGGGTTTTCGGCATGTCGTTTATTATATTTGCTATATTGACATTTAGCTAACCTTAAATTTGATACATAAAATGATCAGGATCGTATTCAGCCATATTCGAAAATGATATGAAATTAATAATACTTGGGATATGAAAACACTGCAAAATAAAACAAATTGTATATTCAATTTACATATTAAAATAACTTTTCATTAGTAAATATAGTCCTGCAAAAGAATTATACAACCTGTTCAATTAAGTCTGCACCATATGGAACCCTATTTTATTCTAAAGTTTTATGGAAAAAGGTATTCTTCACTTATAATTCTTATTGTTAGTGAATTTCATTGTTTTATTTGTTTAAATGTGGCCACTGTCTTATTGATGTCTTTACTGACCTCATGTACTTGATCTTCATTAAAATATGTACAGGTGGTGTATTGAAAATTTATGTATATATGTATTTTGACATTCACTGAGACCTAAAAGATCTATTGGGCCCCCTTACTTCTACATAGTTTCTGAGGAGAGTCTCAGGAGTGTTGTTAAAAGCTCCTTCTATGTCCAAAAATGCACATACTACAGTTTCTTGGTTGTCTAAGGCACCTCAGATATATTGAAAATTTAACAAAATAGATATTATTCTATAGCTTTTTGAAGCTACGACTTCTATCTTCAGTTACACGTTTAGTAGAAAACAAACATAAACATAGTAATAGTCAAGAAACCAACCAACTAATAAAAAATTAAAAAGAAGAGGATTATGAACGTTTAATTTTCGCAGTCATCTTCCCATAAGTCCCAATCTGATTCACATTCCGACTCATTCAAGTCAATAATTACACGCGAAGTATCACTAGCGTCAATAATTTTTGCTGTTTCCCAATATTCCTCTATAATGTTTTGGGTATGCCTAACATATTTTTTCCATTTTTCTGGTGTAACCTACAATAATATAAATATAATTAAAATACAGTCTTCAGGACTCCCAAAAAAAAATCAAAATACTGGCAGTTCGGCAGAAACGTAAACTTATTTGTTCATACCTGCTCAATTGCCTCTTGCCAAACATTTATTATTGTTGCTGCAGTTACACGGTCAACAGAGGTTATCTTAGCATCGTAATACCGTTTGAGCTCGGACCAAACCATTTCTATTGGATTGAACTGGCAATGGTAGGGAGGTAGTCTTAAAATACGATGACCGTGCTGAAGAGCCAGTCTATCTAATCTATAAAACAGCACGCTTACATTAACACTGTTGAGCCTTACCTCCTACAATAAATTACATACTTGTATTCTTTATCCGGTATATGTTTCTTCACAATTTTCATAATTTCATCTTTCATGCTAGATGCTGGAAAAGGTATACACCTTTCTTGTAACCAACTAATTAAAGATTGCTTAGTCCAAGATGAATTAGGGATTTTTTCAACTAAACTTGAATGGTAAGATGCATTGTCCATTATTATTAAAGAAGGTTCTTTTAAATTTGGCAGGAGCTGTTGTTCAAACCATTTTTCGAAGTTATTCGAATTCATCGAATCATGATAGTCTCCAGATTTACTCCTACTTTTGAAAATCAAACTACAATTTTCGACAAAACCATTCTCAGAACCTGCATGTAAAATAATGTACCGTACACCTTCACCACTCGTCTTCCTTACTGCCTTAGTGCTACCATCTTGCCAACTCTTGCGAAAACTACCTTTACTAAAAATTCAGGTCTCGTCCAAAAAAACAGGCTGTAGAGGGTAAGGAGAACTCTCATTGTTCTTGAATTCCCTCAGAAAATGTAATCTTTTTTGAGCTACTTGTGGTTGTTCCATAAGATAGTTTCTATTGGAAATACTGCAATTTAGCCATCTGAATTTTAGTTCCCTTAAAACATTAGCCATTGAACTAACAGACATGTCGATTCCATCCAGATCAATGAGTTTTTTATTCAGTGAATGTAGAGTTACATGTTCACCTAAAATAAATAAGTAAACAAACAATATTAATGAATAAAAAATACAAAAACACTTTTTTAATTACACACTTTTATTAGGAAATGCACTAAAAAGTGAATAATAATTTTTTTTTAATTTCTCATTCACTCTTTCTCACTATGATTAAAGTAGGTGGCGCAATCTATAAAATGTGACTACTAGTTTTAAACAAACATTTAATATGAGCTCTCGAATATTTTACTTACATACCACTCATACTCACTCAAAAAGTGGATTGTAAGATTTGATGTAGACAAACAGAGAAGTGAAGTTAAATAAAAGTGTGTAAAAATGGTTCACTCATCGGACTAATTAAAAATGTCAGATGCATAGAAAACATTTTTCTACATACCTTCACTAAACATTCTGTATATACGCGTCCTAATGGCATGCTCGTGTTTCTCTCGGATTGTGGGACCCTTCGACATTTTGACAGACTTACTTATTTTAGTGGTATACTCTGAATCACTGTGAATGCCATTTTTTGCCAAATTTGCTACAGTCGGCAAGGATATTCCCAATGCATCTGAAACACAATAGATAAAAATAAAATATTTAAACAATCCTAATGAAATAGGATTAACTTGATTTATATTAATTTCACTTATTGTTATATAAAAAATACTTACTTGGTGCACTGAAGTTAAAGGTATCAATGGTTTACCAGCTTCTTTTTCTAATTGAAAATATTTAATAACTTTCAAAATTAGTTGCTGCTCTTTTTCCGTGTATCTAGGCATATTTTTGTATTATTTAAGAAATAAAATGCTAACAATAATATTAATATTCACTTTCCATAAATAATCATGAACAACAAAGTACAGACCTGACGAGAACTGTCAGTGGGACATTAGAAAAAGACGTAACCTACAAAGGGAACGTCTACATAGAATTTTGAACGATATAAATTCGCCCGATTGATAGGTCGCGCTTGCACGTAAACTAAACATCAACCAATCAAATTTTTCTGTCAAAGATTAGGGTTAACGTTTGTAATACGTTTAAACAGTTCATTATTGTGATATTTTGATTAGGATTAATCACAGACCTGCCTTTTTTTCCATTTCTTTCACCGTAATGTGTTAGAAGGGTATCAACAATCGATGACGCACACCAAAAAGGCTATTGTATGAACTCTATTCACCATCAAGTGAGTGTAACTTTACGTAATCGCCAATGTTTATTTCCAAACGATGACAGCTACATACACTGCTTAATAAAATAAAACAATAAATAGCACGTCCTCTTATAATAAGCAACAATAAGGGAAAAATGATTAAAATTTTTAAATGCATCTTGATATCTCAAAAAACTTTGGATATTGTTAAGTGAACATGAACTCCCTCTATTTTGAGCCATAGATTTTATTGAATAGGGGGGAGAAAATTCTAGTTTCATTTAAAAAAAATTAGATATTTGACGTGAAGTTGAACTTTCCATGACCTTTTTAACGAACCCTGTATACAATAAAGCACTTTTGGCATGTCACTAATTACCCTGACCTTCCTTCTAATTAACCCGACAAGCAATTTTTTTTTGGTATTCGGGTTAACCTAGATTTTTTAATAAAAAGGTCATTAAAAAATTGATATTTAAAAAAGTATCTAAACATTTTAGGTATAGGGTATTTTACGCAAAGTGGCCTTAAAATTCAACTTAGAATCCGAACCGGGTGTTCTATTTAAAATACCAAAAAATTATATATGAATTCGCCATATATACCATTTTCACATTTTATTTACTGTTTTAGAAATTACGAAGATAATCTGAAGGAGTTATTAGAATACAGAAAATTGAAATCGGATGCTTACCAAATAGAATTCAAACAATGCGGTTAGTAATGCTTTTTATATTACACACAGAATTACTCCATACATTTTAAAATACCATAATGAAAAATAAATGTTGCTGGACAAAATCATCAATACCTTATTAAAAATGAGAAATTCTGAATTTTCCTTTTTTAGGTTATCTCGTATATAGATGTTCGTTAATGGGATCTGTAACTATTTTTTTTTAAACTAGACCCCATTGTTTAATTAACTTCTATATAAAACTATTTATTCACTAGTTCTTCATACATAGAGTGTTATTCCATAGCAATTTAATTACAATAATGGTCATAAATTTCCTCACCACGAGTTTTCATTACTCGTATCGATATCTTCATAGAGTTTTGGGTTTTTATTTGAAATCGGATCATAGATCAAGAAAGTAGCTATGGCCGAACATACATAAAAATATATATATCCCACGTCCCACGACGTTTTGACAGTTCAATATGTAGAAAACTGTTCATATGTTTGGTAACTATAAACAGTTGAAACGGATACTTATATTTTTTTAAAAGGGGCCCTTCTCTTATTAGTCCGGGAAAGTAAGGAAATAAAATTCAAAAGTTTCCCATAATTGACTTTTCATTTTTAACTGAAAATATATTGACCCAGCATCACTCTCCTAGATTGTCTAATAATTTCCGCTGGAGCTTGCGACGCAGCTTGCAAGCACAGCTCAGACCACCTAAAATTCAAGTGATTTATGCTCGTGTCATTTCTGGATGTGTTCTTACAAAAAAATCGTAGAGATGAAAATTGAAGCAAATCTTATGCTCTTGAAGGTGACGTAAATATTTTTTTCCAAAAAAAATTTTCCGATCTTAAATTTTCCAAAAATTGAAAAATTTTTCGAAAATTATATTTTTGGCTGGTAATTATAAATAAAATATTAATATCGAGGTCAAAACATAGATAAACATAGAGGGCAAACTTCTAAAAATTTACATTTTTTCAGATTTGGAAAATTCAAAATGGCGGCTGCGCAAATTGGAAACAAATTTTTTTTTTTCATTCGCGTCTAAATTTATGAACATTAACGATATTGAGAAACGGTTTGTTGCAATCGGCAGAGTGAAAGTTATATTTTTATAAATAACAAACAAAATTTTTTAGAACATTTACCGAAAATAAAAATTTTTCCATCTAGTTTTTTCTCATTTTGGCGTTGAAAAATTTGTTTAAAATATGTTTTCACATTATTAATATGTGTGTCTTAGTAAGACGAGTATTTATAAAAAAAAATTTTTTAGTAGCTTCTTTTACAAGCTGAGATAAACAAATTCAAAGTCTGTTAAATACTGTAATAATATTGATTGAAATTTTCAAATTTTGATCACTTCGCTAGGTTGTCGAATCCCAACTCAACTTAAACACAAATTTTCATTTTTCTACCGTCAATTGGTCCATTCAAAAGAGAATAGTAATCCTAGCTCGCTCGGCCAAACGGTGCGGCGGCAGCTGCTTGGCGTTGTGGTGGGGGGTCAGCGCTCGTTCGCAGTTGAACGAAGCTCAAGCTTTTATTTTGGTTTTCTTTGTAAAAATTTTGCATTTGTGGTTTGCTAATAGTATGGTTATTATGAACCATTACATATTGCTAGAAATAAGGTACAATGATATTTATAATTTGTATCTATAAATCCATTTATTATATATATATATATATATATATATATATATATATATTATACATAATTCGAAACGTAGATACTAAGAATAATATTTATTTACAAATTTACATCTATTTTCTACAAATTCTCGCCCTTTTTGGTCTCTGAGGAAGTGGCTCTGTACAATTTTCCTCGTCATTATCATTAGCAAACAAATCCTCATCGATATTATTGCTACTATCAATTGCAAGTTCACAATCGAGTAATTGACTCATATCAAAATTCGGCTCATCACTCAGAGTTTCATTATCATCCTTGTCATTGTCAAGTACCGTACTTCACAATTTTTACATAATATCGTGCAATGTATGCCAACTTTTTTACAACCATACCTGGAAGTGGAGTACCCTGTGGTACAAGAACACGAAATAATTTTCAATAATTCGTCGGGTACAAGTACGTCGTCAGTCATTTCTGGTGCGAGGCCATAATTATCAATGAATTTCCAACCCCAGTCGGTAGGCTTCATTTTGTCAATAATGGTTCTCTTTTGAATGGACCAATTGACGGGAGAAAAATTAAAAATTGTGTTTACGTTGAGTTGGGTTTCAACAACCTAGCGAAGTGATCAAAATTTGAAAATTTCAATTAATATTATCACAGTATCTAACAGACTTTGAATTTGTTTATCTCAGCTTGTAAAAGTCGCATCTAAAAAAATTTTTTTTTTTAAATACTCGTCTTACTAAGACACACATATTTATAATGTGAAAACATATTTTAAACAAATTTTTCAACGCCAAAATGAGAAAAAACTAGATGGAAAAATTTTTATTTTCGGTAAATGTTCTAAAAAATTATGTAAAAAAAATTTTAAAAATTTTGTTTATGTTATTTATAAAAATATAACTTTCACTCTGCCGATTGCAACAAACCGTTTCTCAATATCGTTAATGTTCATAAATTTAGACGCGAATGAAAAAAACAAAATTTGTTTCCAATTTGCGCAGCCGCCATTTTGAATTTTCCAAATCTGAAAAAATGTAAATTTTTAGAAGTTTGCCCTCTATGTTCATCTATGTTTTGACCTCGATATTAATATTTTATTTATAATTACCAGCCAAAAATATAGTTTTCGAAAATTTTTTCAATTTTTGGAAAATTTAAGATCGGAAAATTTTTTTTTGAAAAAACTATTTACGTTACCTTCAAGAGCATAAGATTTGCTTCAATTTTCATCTCTACGATTTTTTTGTAAGAACACATCCAGAAATGACACGAGCATAAATCACTTGAATTTTAGGTGGTCTGAGCTGTGCTTGCAAGCTGCATCGCAAGCTCCAGTGGAAATTATTAGACAATCTAGGAGAGTGATGCTGGGTCAATATATTTTCATTTAAAAATGAAAAATCAATTATGGGAAAGTTTTGATAGTTAACAGATTTTTCGACCTTACTTTCCCGGACTATATTTCCTGTAACGTGAATATAACAAACTTTTCAAATGGAACAACTGGTATAATATTATATTGATATAATATATTATTCAACAAGCATGTATTGATGGCTATTATTAACGAAGGTGCGTTTATATAAACTTCAACACCTAAGTGAATAGTAGCCATTAGAAGATAAACAATGTCAGTTCTGGACCACTTTGGTAAGCTGTCCATCCGGTTCTTCAAACTTGATGGCCATGTAACCGAAGAAGTCGTCGACAATAACCAGAGGATGTACAAGAAGTCGTCGACACTGACCGGAGAGTGTACAACTGTACAAGAAGCCGTCGACAATGACCAGAGGGTGTACAAGAATTGAGAAAGAAGAAGAGATCAAGAGATAAGCCATGAGTTTTACAATTATACCAATGACCAGAAGCTTTTGATCACCTGACTTTAATTTGTCACCCGAAATTTACCACCTTTATTTACCTGTATCCAGTTTGTCACCTCTTTACCTTTATCTGAAGAAGTAATCGCCAATGACCAGAAGGTTTTCATCATCTCACAATAATTTAAATAATAAATTAAAAATCTTATGATATTTCGTGTATTTCGAACCCGAGTCTCCAGTTTCTAATGCAAGTGCCTTAACTCGAGCACTACCGAGACATGAAGCTCGATATGTCTGTATGAATTAATGGTAGAGAGAAAGCTATCTTTCGGTCTTCGTGCCTCTACTCGAGGAAACGCCTGGCCTAGCCCGTATAATAGGTAAATAAAAAAAAATATTTGTAGAAATAATATACATATTTATTGGTAAAACAGTTATATGATGCGATGTTTAGCAGAGTAGGTGAGCCAAAACTAGCTTATTGGGATAGTGATTGAAAGAAGAGAGAGATGAGCCTTGCCTGGCCTCTTCATAAAACAAAATCATTACAAGTTATAAATTTATACATAAAAAAATTGTTTTAAACCCAATATATTTTCTTCATCTGGAGACAAGGTCTAGGTTGTAAGCATTCCTTACACATTCTCAACATATAGACCTCTCTCCAATCATTATTCCTTTTATCCGCTGGTTTGTGATAAATAACTTTGCGGCAAACTCCGCAGACTATTTCTTGTTGTTGTTGGATAATATTTTTCAACGGCTGAAGTGCAGAAGCAAAAAAAAATGCTACAGGTGCTACACCACTGCGTTCCACTAGTTTTATTACAGTAAACTGGTCTAGGCAACGTAAGTGGATTTAGTCTCTTGTGCGTCCTGTGAAATTTGACCAAAACTTCAAAGCGTTGTTGATTCGGTATAATATCCTGTTGAAAAAATAAACAATATTTGTTATAGTATATCAAAAATAGTAATTCTTAGATGTTTCCAAGATTTCTGTCACCTCAGGTGTTAGATATTTTCAAGACTAAAAACGAACAGTACCTAATCGTTTTAATGAACGAAATAGTCATTAAATCCCCATGGTTTTGTGTCAGTATATACATAATTGACTCTTTTGTCATCGTAGGGACTGTTCAAATCTTTTTAATTTAAAACACATTTTCCCAAGATGTTGAAAGACAACACAACTCGCAACTTGGAATGATCATTTGACATTTTATGCAATGTGTAAAAAATGTTCAGTAGTTAGATGTAGGAAAAACCTGTGACTAAGTTTAAGCGCATTACGTCAACTTGTTAAAATCAAACTATCACTCTCTAATGTCACTGTAAAATTAGTATTAGTTTTATTTTATGTCAGTTACAGTTTTTAAAAAATAGGTCCTAGTCTTATTTGTTTGATTCATGTAGATATATACCATGTATCTTCTCGAAAATGCATGTATATTGAGATAAATATATGAATTGAAGAATCTCCACCTTTAATTTCATAGATACACGTGCTCTTAATCGAGAGTCGTGTAACTCGCGACAAGGTCGTGAAACTTATAGTGTTTTGATCCCAAAAACCAGAGGATCTGAACATTAATTGGTCCTTCGAATCCGGATATATGTATATATAAAAAATCATGCCAGCTCCCTCGGGTGAATACCTGTCTCCACACACAACGTTGGAGAAGCCATTCACGTTGCCTTTTTCACAAGATAGATAGCCGTATCTTCACAGCCTGTAATGCAAAAGCAGGTAGTCGCCAATTTCTAACCTACTCCATTGGAAGTTTAAGGTAAAAAAATTGCCTTTGAAAATATAGATTTTGTATGCCTATCACAAAACGTGTTTAGGTACTCACTGTCGATTTTTACATCTGTAACAAGAATTTAGACACCCATTTTTCTCTGTATTTTTGTATATAAAATTAGTTACTTGTATTCATATTCACCTACATATTTTATTGTAACGCTATTTATTTGACAAAACGTAAAATCTCTTTCTCTAATACTCTAAGGAATCCATTTTCTCGCCACAAAAATCAACTCATATTCTTTCTTTCTCGCTGTTACTCATATTTTTGAAATTTGTATACACTCAGAAAATGGATGCTTTAAAGAGAGATTTTAAAAATAACAAAGGTGCATTTACTCGACACTACAAGTGGATAGAAGAAAATGTAGATGCAGAAACCAATGTATTTAAACACGGCTACATGCCCTCACTGTCACATTTAATAAATTTGAAAGTATTCAGGAAAAATATGAAAGTCTCTTAACAGAAGAAAAAGAAGAAGTTAATTTTGATATACGCTTTGATGTCGAATAAACGTATCTTGATTATTTAGCGAAACTACAAGAGAAAATTGCAGATCTCCCAAATGATCAAACTAAACAAGTTGCATCTGCTTCACAGATAGTCGTTAATTCAAACACATCACATATACCTCGCGTTAAACTGCCGGAGTTAAAAATACCGACGTTCTCAGGCGATCAGAAAAAATATCAAAGTTTTATAGATTTGTTCACTTTGCTAGTCATTAATAACACAGATATTTCAAATGTAGAAAAATTAATTATCTCTTAGAGAGGAAGCTTTGTTATTGATCGACGCTTTAGAATTAACTAATGACAATTTCCCTGTTGCACTTGACATATTAGTAAAAATATATAAGTAACGACAATTTGGCTATTATCAACTTCCATTTAAATCCCATAGTAGATTTTGCTCCAATCACAAAGAGCAACGCACAATGCTTAAGAGATTTCATTACAGAAATGAGACAACACTTAGAATGTTTGAAAAATGTATATATTGTAACTGATCACTTAATAATTATCAACCATCTTTGTCGAAAATTAGACTTTGCTTCAAATATATAGATTAGAATAGAATAATGTTTATTGCATCTCTAATACAAATTAAATGTATAATGCAAGAAGTACAATCCTGAATAATAACTAAAAGTACAACAATCCTGTATGATTTTAACTTAAAAATGCCTTGCTATTGCTGTAAAGAATAATTCATGAATATACAAATAGATACCTACTTACTTGAGCAGTAAGCTATCTGATTCCCTTTTGAGCGAATAGAGATTTAGGTTGTTCCAGGTTTCCAGAGAGTCAATTTCGATAAACAATTTTTCAACCTGAGATACCCAATTGTATTGGAGATTCGTTTGAAGCTGCTTTAATCTAGTAAAACATATTTTTGGATACCTATCATCACCCATTGAAAGTAGCTGTTGCAGCCAGGATCGAGTCAGTTTGAAGACAATATGAGCCACTTTGACAATACCAACTTCAAGTCTGATCAAAATATCTGGTGTGTTTTGTGGTAGGAGTAACAACCTTTTGAAAAATTGTTCTTGGGATCTTTCCAATACATCGACATATCGAATAGCCCAGACAGGACAACAGTGCATGAATGTATTTACAACTATTGAATTATAAAGCTCAATTCTTGATTCCCATGAATTCATCTTCGATTTACTCATGTCAATGACAGCACCAGTAGCTTGTTTGGTTTTCCTGTTGCTTCCGCCATACCACGAAATAAGGACGAGGACGTGAACTCAACACCAAGGTATGTAAAGTTATTGACTACATCGATTTGTTTTTGATTTAGAGTGAATTTGCATCCCTGTGAAAATACGCGGACACCTCGTATTGACTTTGATTCTATTCTCATTCGTATATGCTTCCAGTAAATGCAATTTTTTGGCTAAATTAATGTCAGACGTACCAATAAGTGCTAAATCATCGGCCTATAACAGCATTAAGATGTCAGTATTACTATTCACATCAATACCAACCACTCCATTCTGACGAAAGTAACGTTCTAAATCGGATATATATAATGAGAACAAAAGAGGACTAAGTGCATCTCCTTTGCTTCAAAACGTGAATATGAGTCTAAAAGAGACCAAAGCAAGTTACCCACTCTCGATGAATTTCTCGAAATTATTGAAGAAAGATGCAGAGTTCTTAATTCAATTTGCCCCTCTCTTCCTAAAAAGGAAAAAACTATAACTAAACTCAACCACTCAGCATCTTATCACGTGAATGCAACACAAAATAGTTGTAAAAGTTATTCTCAAACTAGGTACTCAAAAGATAAAATGTCCTTTCTGTAGAAAAACCTCCCACAAAATTTATAGGTACCCCAAATTCGCAGAAAGATCCCATCAGGAAAAGATGAACTTTGTCAAGAATAATCTCAGAAATTCTACAGCTGAAAATTCGAACCTTCCTGTAAATAATTCTCGAGCTTGTCAATCTTCTTCTCACAGCAGCAGGGCTAATAAAAATTCACGGCCACCCTCTCAGAATAGTGGCTATTTACAATCTGAAAATCCCTCCGCATCCGTTAATTTCTCCTCACTGACACAAAAACACAGTGATATTTTGTTAGCTACGGCCGTTATCACACTCTACTCCAGACTGATTGGTGCTGATTTATATTATAATTTGATAGATAATGGACTCATAACTCTTGGTAGAAATTATCCTGTACTACAAAACACAATGTTGGATAATTGCGGGAAATATTCCACAAAACCCTCGTTCGAGACACACGGTCTCATTTTTTTTTAACACTGTTGAGTCACCCTCACTAGACTCTAAATTAGACTCTCTTCTCACAAAGTTTTGGGATATCGAGGATATCCCCAAACAGAAAATGTTTACTCCTGATGAAGAACAGGCTGAACAAAATCTCAAAATGATTCATTCCACATAGCAAAAAGGCGTTTTTTAAACCTCGAAAGTAGATTCAAAAATAACCCTTTCTTTTTAATAAGTATAAAAAATTCGTTCAGGCATATGTTTCCCTTGGTCACGCGCAATATGTACCTCTCTCACTTCACAATGAAAAGTTTTTAAATAAATATTTTCTCCCTCATCACTGTGTTATTAAAGATAACAGCGCTAGTACTCGTTTAAGAGTTGTTTTTGATGCCAGTTGTAAGAGTTCAACTGGAATCTCTCTTAATGATATCACTTTAAAAGGATATCAGGTTCAACCTGATTTATTTGATATTCTCTTTCGTTTTAGACAATGGATCTATGTATTCACTTCAGAAGTAGAAAAGATGTTTAGACAAATTAAGGTCAACCCGGACCAGACTTACTTGCAAAACATTATTTGGAGGGCAGTCCAACTGAACCTCTCTCTTGTATTGAACTCACCATAGTTACATATGGTACAAAGTCTGCACAGTAATTATACTAGGGCAGTTCTGGACCATGGCGCAGGTTTTAACATGGGAATCTCCATAAGGAAATCGTTGAAAATGCTAAGGTCCCAAAACACCGGAAATGTATCTTTTTTTGTGCGGGGATAATCCCTTCAATCTACCACTTTTAATAATTCTTATCCCATAGTAATACCCACCAAATTCTTATTTCCGAAAATATATTATTTATTATTTCATCATCAACCTTCGCGTCTATTATATCGCACCCAACACATTCGGCTATTCACTCTCATAATTTAAAAGTGCAAGGAAAGGTATAAAAAAAAATAATCCGAGAGCATTCAGCATAGTTAATAGTAACTCTAAAATTGGTGTTTAAGGTATACAGTAAAAATGTATACAAAGTATATAAAAAAATTAGAGTGCAGATATACAGAGCATATCATAAAATTGTAAATAAATCATATCGTCTAAAAGATTCAGGATATTGAAAATGTAATAGAGTATATAAAAAAATTACGAATGAATCATATCCATGTTTCAGGATATTGAAAATTCGACATATACAGGGTGTTTTCAAATGACACTTACAACGTTCGCATGTAGATACCTCTCATAAAACTGAATAAAATGATATGAGGAATGAGGGGTCCAGCTCATTTACTTTTCGAGATACGGGGTGTTAAAGTTATGAAAAATTAAATGTTTTCATTTGATAACTTTAAAATGGATGGATAAATTGATTTGACATTTGGCAGGTTGTTTAGAAATGTAAAAGGGCAAATTTTTATGGAAAAACAATTTTCAATTCTTGATCCAGTGATCCACATTTAGAAAAATATGTCACCTTTCCCCTCCCATTTTTTACGCCACTGGTATTTGATGCAATTTTTATTCAAATTTGTATTCCTCAAATATTTTTTTATTTCATCATTAAAAAGTGATTTTGCAGACTTCATGAAAACATTAAATATCTTGAAAACTATACATCTTTTGATATGTAAAGATTATGCGTCTTTCACGTGAAAACCATTGAGGAATACAAATTTGAATAAAAATTGCTTCAAATACCAGTGGCGTAAAAAATGGGAGGGGAAAGGTGACATATTTTTCTAAATGTACACCACTGGATCAAGAATTGAAAATTGTTTTTCCATCAAAACTTGCCCTTTTACATTTTAAAACAACCTGCCAAATGTCAAATCAATTCATCTATCCATTTTAAAGTTATCAAATGAAAACATTTAATTTTTCATAACTTACGTATCTCGAAAAGTAAATGAGCTGGACCCCTCATTCTTTATATCATTTTGTTGAGTTTTATGAGAGGTATCTACATGCAAACGTTGTAAGTGTCATTTGAAAACACCCTGTATATCAAAAAATGTATAGTGTCGATATACAGAGTACATTAAAAAATTAGATTGCAAATACATACATATAGTTGAATGAAGTTCATCGTTCAGGATATTAAAAATTTGACATATATAGAGAGTATCAAAAAATGTATAGTGTTGATATACAGAGTACATAAAAAATTAGATTGCAATATAGTTGAATGAAGTTCATCGTTCAGGATATTGAAAATTCGACGTATACAGACGGTATCAAAAAATTAGATTGTAAATATAGTTGAATGAAGTTCGTCGTTCAGGATATTGAAAATTCGACATATACAGAGGGTATCGAAAAATTTATAGTGTTGATATACAGAGTACATCAAAAAATTAGATTATAAACGGTATTTTGTGGCACATTAGATTAAGTGTTACATAGGTTTCTATAGGATGTATAAAAAAGGCGTAAATTTTAATAATTTTTATTTTAGAAAAAACTTCCTATCATCATTGTTACCAATTGCTTGTGCCCGATGGAAATATACCCGGCCGACTAAGTATAACATTTTAATAATACCTCTAACGAAATGAATCAACAAAAGTGCTTGTGTTCGATGGAAATATACCTGGTTGACTAAGCATAACATTTTCATAATACCTCTAACGAAATTGTTGAAATTTCATCTCAACCCGTCGCTGCTGCATAAAAATGTATTTATTGTAACAAAAAATATAATGTTTTCCTAGTCCAATTGTGCGCAACAAATCAACCGCTCTATTCCTTTTGTGCCATAAAAAGTGCGTTTCTATAGAGATAAGAAATATATTGTCCTGTCAGTGATTGTCAAAAATAAAAAGATTGAAGTGCCAAAAATGATTCTCTTTCCATACTAATTAAAACAACACGTCCTAGTCGTTCGTGATTCTACGTAGCAGCAGTAACATTCATCTCAATCAAATAAAATAATCTTTAATGTTGAAAATCCCAACATTAAATTGGTCAGCTTCGAACCGGATTTGAACCTACAGCTCAAGAGACTTCGCACAGCTTGGTAACTGGGTGAGAAAATTCTAATTTTACTTCAACTTTTGCACTGTCTTAATACGAGTTCATTCAAGAAGCAAGAACTAAAAGACAAAGGTTTATTTTACTTATTTATTTCGTTTATTTCACGTTGAAACATTACCGCTACCTATCCACAGTTCCAATAGGTGCGTTACAGGACAATAATTCAAGAAATTTTTATGCAAAAACTCTTTTAAAACGTGATTAGTGCCGCATCCTTGCTTGTGTTTCGTCTCACTGTCCATCCAAACTTTATTTAATCTAGTATTAAGGCATATACGTGTACTTGTCTGCTATTTTTACCATTGTATTCTATGCATTGCCAGCATTATCTGCTTAAAAGTAACAAGAATTAGTATAGAAATTTGTGTATTTCAAGCATTTTTCCCCAAATTATTATTGTTTGCTAGGAATTTTGCAAATATTCACTTTCTTTGTTATACTTTCAACAGGTCTTTATTCATAAATAATTATGGATGCTCTTATTCGAAAAAGAGGGTATTGCAAGGGCCGTCTTACAAAAATATTTAATTGGATACAAACGAATGAAAATTCGGACGATATTGAAAAATTTAGTATTCGCAAAACAGCACTAAACGAAATTTTGCAAACATATAATGTCATTGCAGAGGAAATTGCTCTATTTGTTCTTAAAGACGAGTCCGTGCAAATCCCTGAGGACGAAGATGTAGAAGGGTTGATTTTGGACGCTATATCTTTCATTAATACAAAGCTAAAAGCTTTCCAATCACTTGAATCAAATTCTATTCAAACTAAAATTCCCCAGCAAAACGTTTTACAGCAAATAAATGTTAAACTTCCTGACATATCAATAAAACCTTTCAGTGGTTTATCCTCAGAATGGCAGTCATTTTACGACATATTCGAAAAACTAGTAGTTAATAACTGTCAACTTGACAATTTGCAAAAATTAATTTATTTAAAAAGTTATCTTAGAGACGAGGCTCTCAAATTAGTAGACAAACTGCAACTGGTTGAGACAAATTTCGACATTGCTCTTAATACATTGAGAGAACGTTACGAAGATACTTATACGATGATTGAATCTCATTTAACAAATTTATTTGAAAATTTACCAAATCTAACAAAGGTAGACAAAAACAATTTACGTGATTTTTTGACTACTATAAAACAAAATATTAGCGCGTTGAAAAATCTTGGTGTTCCAATCGAACAAAGTGAATTGATATTAATACACATTTTTTCTAGAAAACTCGATTTTAATATCAGAAAATCTTACAGATTACAAAGAGATATTAAAAAATTGCCAACCTTGGAAGATTTTTTATCTTTCTTAGAAAAACATTGCCGTGTCTTAGAAGATTTAACTCCCATAAACTATAGTCCAAAACCGGTAAAAAAAAAATTGTCACACTACTCAAGTTCGTCAGAAGCTTCTGGCAGCAGTAAACCAGTGGCGTACACTATTCAAAAATGTTCTTTCTGTAAGTTAGAAAATCACAACATATATAGGTGTCTAAAGTTCAAAGGCACATCAAATAATAACAAAATTCAATTCGTACTAAATAATAATCTTTGTCAAAATTGCTTAAACAATCACAGTACCAACAACTGTCAATCAAAACATCGATGTATTGTGTGCGGTGCTTCACACCATACAATGTTACATGATTGCCAGATTTCCTCAGTTTCACAACGTTCTAGTCAGAGAACTTTTAACAATAACAATTTCAATCATAGCACAAGTAACAATTCAAACTCTCGTTCGAATAATCAAAACAATCGCGCGTTCGAAAGTTCTCGGAATGATTGCGGTACTCGTAGCAATCACGTAAATAGATCACAAACTCCCAATGATAATCCTCACGATCAGCCTAATCGCCCAAGTCAAAATTCTATCTCTTGCGTACCAAATAATAACAACTCAGGTAATACAAACGTTGAAAGTACTACTAGCCTTTCTTCATGTTCCAAACAACAATTCCATGTTCTTTTATCGACAGCAGTCGTCACAATTTATAGCTATAATGGAGAGCCCATTAGGGTAAGGTGCCTTTTGGACAGTGGCTCTCAAACATCATTTTGTACTCAAAAACTGGTTGAAAAACTTCGCCTAAACACTTTTTCTAAACCTTTACAAATTTCCGGAGTTTCTGATAGTTCGATCAGTTCCACACAAATGATTAACTTAAACATTCACTCTAACTCAAATTCTGACAAACAGTTTAAGATAACATGTGCAATCTTAAACAAGATCACTGTCGATCTTCCTCAAGTTACACTTAACACTAAAAATCTTGACATACCCAAAGACATTACTCTAGCAGATCCTCAATTTCATCAAAGCTCAAAAATTGACATGCTCTGTGGAGCAGATATTTATTACAATCTTTTAGTGCCAGGCATGATACATCTGGGCAAAAATAAGCCAATCTTATTTAATACTCATTTAGGTTTTATAGTCGGGGGGAAAATTGGTCTCATTCAAGATCACACTAAAACATCATCGTTTACTTCTGTCATTTCTAATAACGTTTGCATGTCCTCTCAAATTTCTCAAACTAGCGATCTAGAAAAATTTTGGTCAATTGAACAAATCAATCAAACATGTAATTTTACTCCAGAAAATCAACTCTGTGAAAAAATATTCAGGGACACAACCGTAAGACTTCCCAATGGTCAATTTCAAGTAAATCTTCCTCTCAAGAGTCCCAATGAACATCTAAAACTTGGTGATAGTTTTACTCAAGCTAAAAAGCGATTTTTTCTCCTAGAAAAAAGGTTCGAAAGAAACCATGATTTGTTTCGTCAATACAAATCATTCATAGATGAATACATAGCATTAAATCATGCGAAAATAATCCCTCTCACTATAAAAAATGAATACAATGAGAATAAATTCTTTCTTCCACATCATCCAGTTCTAAAGCCAGAGAGTTCTTCTACAAAGTTGAGAGTTGTCTTTGACGGCTCCATGGCGTCATCATCGGGTGTTTCTCTGAACAACATAACTCTCAAAGGTTTTCCCGTTCAATCGGATCTGTTTGACATTCTGCTTAGATTTCGAGTACACAAATACGTCCTCATAGCGGACATTCGGAAGATGTATCGAAATATTCAAGTTAATCCGAATCAAACGTTTCTCCAAAATATTTTGTGGAGAAATCATCCAACAGAAGAGCTCAAATGCATAGAACTTACTTCTGTTACATATGGTTTAAATACTTCAAGTTATTTGGCCACTCGCTGCTTAAATGAACTTGCTGAGTCCAACAAGTCCAACTACCCACTAGCCTCAAATACTTTACTATCACAAACGTACGTTGACGACATTTTAGCTTCTCAAGATTCGTTAAATGATCTTCATAATGTTTATGTCGAACTAAATACTCTTTTAAATTCAGCTGGTTTCTATCTTCATAAATTTGCTTCAAATTCGAAAGAATTCAATCGAAATATTCTCCAAAAGAATTCCCAATCACCCTCTCAGATGCTTGATATTAAAATGGAACAAGTCTCAAATAAAGTTCTTGGTTTAAAATGGAACTCTTCCCAAGACCAATTTTGGGTTTCTTTGCCTCCGGTAGAAAGTCAAACATGCTTTACAAAACGTGAAGTGCTGTCAAATATCGCAAAAATGTTTGATCCGTGTGGGTACTTCGCTCCTGTGATTGTAATCGCAAAAATCTTTATGCAAAAAATCTGGATCAGTAAGTTGGAGTGGAATGATAAGCTTCCGCCAGACCTATTGAATGAATGGTTAGACTTTTTCACAAAAATACCTTGCTTAAAGGATGTTCAAATTCCGAGGTGTTTATTTATTGACAAGAATGTCATTCACATTGAACTCCACGGCTTTGCCGACGCAAGCCTGCTCGCCTATTCTGCTTGCGTCTATCTGCGCGCAATATACGTCGACCAAACTGTTTCAAGTCGTCTAATATGTGCCAAGTCTAGAGTTAGCCCTGTCAAAACGATTAGCTTGCCTAGACTCGAACTATGCGGTGCATTGTTATTGGCTCGCTTAGTAGAAAAAATAGCGACGATTTTTAATAAGGTCCTTAGATTTGAATCTGTCAATTTATGGACAGATTCAGAAATCGTTCTCTGCTGGTTATCTGCACATCCTTCCAAATGGTCAACATTTGTGGCGAATCGTACCGCTGAGATACAACGCCTGACCGAATCTTTCACTTGGCGACACGTTTCTTCCGAAGAAAATGCCGCTGATCCCCTATCCCGCGGTATTTCTCCCGAAAAAATCGAATACTGCGAACTATGGTGGAAAGGACCAAGATTCTTACAAGATCTTGATTTTGACCCCAATAAAATCATACCAAAAGATTCACAAAATAATGACGCACTCAAGGAAGAACGCAGTGTGAAAAAGGTTTCCCTACATGTTTCCATAACCAATGAGTATTGGTATTCGACGTTTCTAAAGTATTCTAGCTTTAATCGCCTACAAAGATCCTTCGCGTTTGTTTTCAGATTCATAAGCAATTTGAAACCCAGTCCTGACAAAGTTTTTAATGACTCTTTAACTATTGAAGAGTTATACTATTCTCACAATTTCATTATAAAAATTCTACAGGAAAAGCATTTTTCTAAGGAAATGAGCTACTTAAAAAATGACAAAGTCATATCTGACAAGTCGATTTTATCGCTTAGCCCTTTTTTGGACAAAAAAGGAATTTTAAGGGTTGGTGGTCGTCTCTCAAGGGCAGATATACCATTTGATCAAAGATTTCCTATTTTGTTACCCGCTAAGGATCACGTAGTCAACTTAATTCTTAGCAAACAGCATTTAGACCTATATCATGCAGGTCCACAAACTGTTCTGTCACATACTAGGCTTCGCTATTGGCCTCTCAATGGCTTACGAGCAATTAAAAAACTCACAAGAAATTGTGTAGTTTGTTTTCGTTTGCGAGCACAAGTTGCTCAACAAATAATGTCAGATCTTCCAAAATTCCGAGTAAATTTTTCAAAACCATTCGCAAAGGTTGGCGTCGATTTTGGAGGTCCGATGCTTATCAAATCTTCTTCATTACGGCAAGCTAAGCTTGTTAAATGCTACTTCGCTGTTTTCGTGTGTATGGCTACGAAAGCTACACACATCGAAGTTGTTTCAGATCTCACAACGGATGCGTTCATTTGCACGCTCAAACGTTTCATATCTCGAAGAGGTAATCCTTCTGTTATATTCACTGACAACGCCACAAACTTTCAAGGGTCAAGAAATGAAATCAAAGAATTTTACAACTTCTTCAAAAATGATAAAAATAATAAAAACATTGGGGATTATCTCTCTCTTAGGGAAATTCAATGGGTATTCATTCCTCCCCGTAGTCCACATTGGGGTGGACTGTGGGAGAGTTCGATTAAAAGCACAAAGTATCACATTAAAAGAGTAATTGGGGATTCTCATTTTACCTTTGAAGCACTAAGCACTATCTTGTCCCAAATAGAGGCAATTCTCAATTCAAGACCGCTTTGCGCTCTTTCAAATGATCCTTTAGACCTAGACGTTTTGACGCCAGGTCACTTCCTCATAGGTTCAAGTTTGACGTCTTTTCCAGAAAAACCTTTGGAAACTACAAACTCTAATAGACTTTCAATGTGGACAAATATTACAAAAATTCAACAGACTTTCTGGAAAAGGTGGTCAACTGAATATCTTAATCAGTTACAGAATAAACCAAAATGGCTAGTTCAGAAAGAAAATATAAAGGTCAATGATCTTGTCCTCATAAAGGAAGACAATATGCCTCCTCTAAAATGGCCGAGAGCCCGAGTTACGGAAATCATTCCGAGCGCAGACAACAAAGTTCGCGTCGTCAAATTACGAACGGAAAACTCTGAGTTCACTCGCTCTATCGCAAAAATATGTCCTTTGCCTTCAAACGAGTGATGGTCCTTCGAATTGGTATCTCTCTCTTCTTGAAGCAAACGCTTCAAAGGGGGGAGTATGTTGAAATTTCATCTCAACCCGTCGCTGCTGCATAAAAATGTATTTATTGTAACAAAAAATATAATGTTTTCCTAGTCCAATTGTGCGCAACAAATCAACCGCTCTATTCCTTTTGTGCCATAAAAAGTGCGTTTCTATAGAGATAAGAAATATATTGTCCTGTCAGTGATTGTCAAAAATAAAAAGATTGAAGTGCCAAAAATGATTCTCTTTCCATACTAATTAAAACAACACGTCCTAGTCGTTCGTGATTCTACGTAGCAGCAGTAACATTCATCTCAATCAAATAAAATAATCTTTAATGTTGAAAATCCCAACATTAAAGAATCAACAAAAGTATTTACGGGATTATATCAAGTCATAATTTTAATTTTAGAAAAATATTTTTAATCATACATCATCATTGTTTTCAACTGCTGGTGATATAAAGAAATATACCTGCTAGGTATCAAGTATCTATAACATTTTAATAATACCTTTAATGAAATGAAACCACAAAGGTACTTAGGGGGGAGATATATAAAAAAACAATAGACACTTGTAATAATTTTTATTTCATTGATTTTATTTATACATCAACATTGTTTACAATTGCTTCTGTATATTCAGTATGTACAACTTCTACGGCTTTCCACTGTACCTATAGAAAAAGTAAATATGATCAGATACTACCAATGATGGTTATCAAATTTACATAATAGTTCTGAAAAGATATATGTAACATATAACATAATCAGCTGGTAGTTTATACTTCGAGCGTTTTGTCTATATCCACACCACCTTTAAGGCCTTTCGAAGACTTATGAGGTAAGACACCGGCGCGAAGCCTTTTTTATTTGTGGAAAGGCAACCACAATAGGCTAACGGAAAACCACTTTAAACACTTTTCAATATTAAAATTTTTATTAGCTGTGTTAGATAAACAAAACAAATTAGTGTGAAATAAAACCTAAAATTAAAAGAAAATAAAAACCTAATATAAACATTCAATGCTAAACTAATAACTAGATATGTGTTACTTAAGCAAATGCTCACACGATAACCCTTATAACAATATTATTTGACTGTTTCTCAAAACTCATATATTGATACTTAATATAAAAATAGTTAAGCAAAAAACATCTTTCGATGTTTAAAATAACATATTTGTAAAGTTAAAAAATGTAGAATTCAAAAAACATGGGGACTTATTTCCACCATCTCTCATTGGACCATCAAATTGTGGTAAAACCAATGTTATGATTATTATATTATATTAGAGCATCCGAATGGATTTAAATTTGAAAATATCTACATTTACCCTAAATCTCTTTATCAACCTAAATACAGGTACCTTGAAACTCTTTTTGAACCTCTTAAAGAAATCGGTTATCATACGTTTAATGGTAGTACAAATATCATGCATCCGTCTGAAGCTAAACAAAATTGGTACCGATCTGACATTTGATCAATTCAAACAAATCTGTTCCGCTTGATGGAAAAATAGATATAGTTTACTTTCTATTTTTAAGGACTGTGAATTAGACAAATGACGTTACAGAAAACAACTAGATAAATTTGTGTTGTTATAACATAAATACACTGGCGAGCAAAAAATTGAGGTCACTTCAGAAATTGCGAATAATTTTAGCGTCAATATTGATAAGGACATAATGGTATTAGTAGGCGTTAAAGCAATTTTTTCCGAGACTTGACAGCTGTCATTCGATTTATTAAAGTACGACTTTTATGAAAAATGCGCCTTTGCGCTAATTGAACAATCACATTTCCCTTGCCTGTTTTCCAGTTTACTGTTGATTATTTGTGTAAAACCTTACGATTGCAAACTGTAGTGATTTAACAGGCCCATAATGCCTTTAGATCTGATTGTTGTGGGGCAAGAATTGTTGCGCTCTTACAAGATGGTCGGGGCAACGTGAAACTCTGCTAAACATCGCATTTCTACAACTGTTTTTTTATTTACCTATTATACTGGCTAGGCCAGGCGTTTCCTCAAGTAGAGGCACGATTACCGAAAAATAGCTTTCTCTCTACCATTAATTCATATAGACATCTCGAGCTTCTTGTCTTACACATTTATATCTACATTATTCACATGTCTCGGTAGTGCACGAGTTAAGGCACTTGCATTAGAAACTGTAGACTCGGGTTTGAAACACACCAAATCCCACAAGATTTTTTAATTTATTATTTAAATTATTGTGAGATGATGAAAACCTTCTTGTCATTGGCGATCACTTCTTCAGATAAAGGTAAAGTGGTGACAAACTGGATACAGGTAAATAAAGGTAAAGTGGTGACAAACTGGATACAGGTAAATAAAGGTAAAGTGGTGACAAACTGGATACAGGTAAATAACGGGTGACAAATTAAAGTCAGGTGATGAAAACCTTCTGGTCATTGGCGATCACTTCTTCGGATCATACTTTCAATACTCCATTGTATAATTGTAAAACTTATTGTTTATCTCTTGATCTCTTCTTCTTTCTCAATTCTTGTACACCCTCTTGTCATTGTCGACGGCTTCTTGTACACCCTCTGGACATTGTCGACGACTTCTTGTACACCCTCTGGTCATTGTCGACGACTTCTTCGGTTACATGGCTATCGAGTTTGGAGAACCGGATGGAAAGCTTACCAAAGTGGTCCAGAACTGACATTGTTTATCTTCTGCCATTATATGCGAGTATAATACTATATTTTGCCACGACTATTACTTATATGTGTATAAATAATTTTCTCGATTTTTCTGGCATAATATTTACGGAGCTGCTTCTCTTATGTTTC
Organism: Lochmaea capreae; assembly: GCA_949126875.1. NCBI lineage: Eukaryota > Metazoa > Arthropoda > Insecta > Coleoptera > Chrysomelidae > Lochmaea > Lochmaea capreae. Next base: position 29,119,548 of record OX421406.1, read on the forward strand.
AGTGACTGATGCGCTTTACATATTAAATTCTCCAGTAATTTCAATTTAAATTCGGTATAATAATGAAAATTTTTGCAATCAGCTTTAAATTATTTAAATGTCACTTTTTTAGTTTGGTCTTCAATCATTGAACACTAGATAAAAAACTGACTGCAAATATAACGGTCTATATACAACAGCGCTTCGTAGTGCAATGGTATCGAGGTCTGACTGCGAAAATGGAGATATGTAGGCGTATGGTTCGAATCCTGGAAGCGGTGAAATTTTTATTCGTTATATTGCAGCATTTTTTTTATAAATAACCTTCAATATATATCCTATTTATCAGTGTCATATAACCTGTTCATTATCCACACCTATTATTCATTAGTGAATAACGAACGTCATTGTACGTGAAGATACACACGTGAAGTGTAAACATTATTCAATAGTCATGGACACAATATTTAAAAACAAATTCAACAATACCATATTAGTCATAATTCTATTGTACAGTAATAATAATATGGGTATTTCAAATGGAAGTAACTATAAAAATAGTATATTATTCAACGAGCGTGTAATGATGGCTATTACTCATGAGAATGAAGTTTGCGACGTGAGCCGCAGGCGAACGTCGTAATCATTCGAGTGAGTAATAGCCATTACACCAAAGTAGAATACTATACTTTTTCTATGACTGAGTGTTCACCATTAAATTCAAACGAACGAGATATTTAGAGAATATTTTATTGAAGAAACTTAATGGTTTATGTCAAACAATTCCATCTTGAAAGCTATAATAAAAAAATTTATGAATTCATATTATTTATTCAGTAAGAAATAATTCGTACTATATTAAATATCGAAAAAACCATCAATTTTTGGAAAAAACAGAAAAATAACCGGGTAAGTGCGAGTCGGACTCCGCACGAAGGGTTCCATACCAATATCTATAATAAATTTGTAATAACTTATAGTATATAACAAATAAAAAAAAACTCAAACCGCGGTGAGATTTGATCCCGCGATCTTTTGCTCGCTATCCTGGCGCTTTATCAACTAAACCACGAAGACATGAAATATGTAAGGTCTAGTAGAACATTTCAAGCAAACACATGGAACGAAATAAAGTTATGTTTTTGAACATTTCTTTAGGTGGACAAATCTTTGATAGAAGTTTATAAATTATAAATAACACATAATTGCCTTACCTTTGTTGCGAGATGAACGTCATTAGGAGCTGTAGTGATGAACTGGTTCATTTCATCAGCAGTGAATATCTTCGCTTTCTTTGGGCATGTATCCAGTATCCATCTGACTTTCTTTTCAGAAATGCTCGTAATTTCATATATTTTTCAATATTCACATCATGTTTTATTGAAATTGTGCTTCTAAGTATTGAATACTGTGACCACAAGGAGGAAGCTTTATAGGTAACTATTTAACTGCTAATTCGCCAAAATATGCTAACAGTACATTCTCCGAAAACGAAATTACATGTTTCGCTTTTCGCAAATCCATGAATATCTGGTAAACCGTTTCATACCTTTTTTTAGATTTTTCGAGTAAAAGGCTGATTGTACTTAAGCTGCAGGCAGCTTCTAGAACCTCTGGTGGAGTGTAGTTGAATTCGTTTTCACTTTCTGAATCAATTTTCTTACAAAAAGTCAGCTATAATTCACCTCCGGTATATAAGGTATACTGTCAAAGTTGAATTATGACATTTCATGGTGAGTCTGATTCAAACATTGCATTGCGACGCTGATTGACCATAGTCGTGTGTAATGGATCCATTACACACGGGGCGTTGCTTGTTTTGCGTAATGCATCCAGTTACTCAACAAAAATTTTACATAAAAAGGGTTCATTATTCAACAGTCATAGAAAAATAAGTTTATTAAACTTCTTCTCATTTTGGCTTTGTATCAATTAATTTTTCGCAACTTTATCATCTCGAAATCACACCTGAACGACAGCATCATTCATTCACACGGCACTAACATCCCTTTATATTTTTCACTATTCATCATGCCTTCGATGGGTTTGAGTTTTCCTGTTCGCTTATATAAAAAATATCCCAAAACATCTTGACTGGATGTATCACTTTTTGAACCAAATGACCTGCAGTAAATTTTTCGTCTGCACGAATTTCGTTCGGTATCCCTGCACTAACACTGAGAACAAAACATTCCTCCATTGCTTTTCCGCTGATCCAGTCTCTCTTTTTTGTCTAATCAACTTATTTACATCTTACAAGCTGGCGGAGCATTCACTAGGTGTCATCATTTTTCTTCTCTTTCTTGGTGTAATGGGTGTAATGTCCTTGATTCCTCAAAAACGAAAACACCAACTGTAACGGGATATTTTTTCCAGAACCACAAAACACTTGCAACTTATAACCGTATGCACTATTTATAGTTCTAAACTCGTTTAATTAAACTGCCTTGCTATGCTTGAACATGAAAGAAGTTTGATAACGTCCAGAAATGTAGGGACCTTTTTGTGTGAAAAACGTTCGTTGGTGGCAGTGCCTGAAGTTATTTGAATTTTGAGTACTCACGCTTATAGTTACGAACGTGACGTTTGTTATTTGAATTTCGAATTACCTGTGATTTGGACAAAATTTGAAGGTTTTGAACTGGCAATTTTTTGTCTTGTCGCGGCAATTTTTTGACGTTTAATATATCAAATCTATGTGTATAAAATTCTGATTTCTTAGTTTTTCTCTCGTGAAATAGTCATGTCGAATACCACTCAATTAAAAATTTTGTAAGGTAAATTTTTTCGATTGTCATGAAAGTTTGTTGCTTGGCAATTTTGCGAATGACATTTTTAACAAAACCACGAGCCGTTAGGCGAGTGGTTTTGGATTAAATTGCCGACAAAATTTTCACTCTCGTGGTATTATACAGTGTGACCCATTTTTAATGGAAACACCCCCCTAAAATTTGAAGTTGTAAACAGATTTTAATAATTTTTTTTTGAAATGTCAAGTACTAAAAGGTCTACCTTGTTTATTCCAATTTTCAGGGCACACTACGATATTTTTTCTTAGTCGAAAATCGAGATTTTTTGTTAGCGATTTTTTTTATTGAAAAAATCACTACGCCACTGGATTCAGAGTGCCTCTGAACAGGTGTGACCAGAATTTCTTGAAAAAATATTCATTAATAACAAAGTTATGACAACTCAAAAATTCGAAAACTAATACAGCTAACAGTCACAAAAAACACCCTATATCAACAGATATAGCCATGAGAATATTTTTTTATGATTTCAACAATAAAAAAAAACAAATAGCGTGAATTTTTTTAATGAAAATAACGGAATTACATTCACACAATTCAACTAATAATGAAGGAAAAAATTTTAATTAACGTAACGAAAACGATTCAGTGCAACAATTAATTCAAATAGGAGCCTTTACTAATCCACCACGTATTTCGATACATTTGTCGTAGCGCTTACGAATGTTTCTGATTATGTTCCTTAGTTCCTCTGCGGTAATATCTGCACATACCTGTAGAATTCTTGCACAAAGTTCATTTCTATCTCTTGAGCGGTTTTTGTAAACCTTTTGTGTGAGTCCCCAGAGAAAAAAGTCCAAAACTGTGAGGTCTGGAGATCTGGGTGGCCACTCTATAAACGGACTACCACGGCCTATCCATCGGTTTGGAAAATGTTTGTTAAGCCATTGCCTCACAGCTCTGGCAAAATGAACTGAACACCCATCTAACTGGACAATTAAATTTGATCGTTCATTGATTGGCAGCTCGTGAATAGCATCCCAAAACTCTGTGTTTAAAAATTCTAGAAATCTCTGCGCATTAATGTTTTCCTCAAAAAAGAAAGGACCAATAATTCGTTCGTTCAATATCCCACACCAGACGTTGATTTTTTGGGAATACTGGCTTTTACAGTTTATTACCCAGTTAGGATTATTCGCTGCTAATAGCGACAATTCTGTGACGACACTACTCCATTTGTAGTGAAAGTGGCTTCGTCGGTATATAAAATATTTTGTAGGAAATTTATATTGTTTAAATATTCCCCTTGGGCCCATAAACAATATTCCAGACGTCTTGCTTCGTCGCCTTCTTGCAGTGTATGTGAAAATTTTGGCTTGAAAGGTTTAATATTCTTCCCCTTGAGACATCTCCGAATAGTTTCTCGTGGAATATTCAAATCTAAGGTGGCATTCCTTATACTGGCATTAGGATTATTTCCGAAATAATCTAAAATGATTTGATCATTCCTGTTTCGTCTTTGTACAGGATAACTTTTTAACATCATTTTTGATACTGCACCAGTTTCATTGAATATTTTATTTATTTTATTTATCGTACCGCAGCTAATACGAGGACGATCTAGATGTCTCTCATTAAATACTCTACAAACTTCTCTAGCACTTCTAACGTCATCTCCCGAAAGGCGTACAATTTCAATTTTCTCTCTTACGCTCAATCTTGCAGCAATGACACAAAATAATTCGAAGAATTTTAAGGTGAATATTGTTTACAATAGTACATTTAAATCTTTCACAAGTGTCAAACTGTAATATCATTTCCATGACAACTAAGATTTAAATTGAAAAATCAATTAGGTCTTAGTTTTAGTTAATTTGCATGAAAACTTGAATGTAATTACGTTATTTTAATTAAAAATATTTATGCTATTTGTTTTTTTCCATCTGGCGGCACTTTATTGTTGAAATCATAAAAAAAAATATTCTCATGGCTATATCTGTTGATATAGGGTGTTTTTTGTGCCTGTTAGCTGTATTAGTTTTCGAATTTTTGAGTTGTCATAACATTGTTATTAATGAATATTTTTTCAAGAAATTCTGGTCACACCTGTTCAGAGGCACTCTGAATCCAGTGGCGTAGTGATTTTTTCAATAAAAAAATCGCTAATAAAAAATCTCGATTTTCGGCTAAGAAAAAATATCGTAGTATACCCTGAAAATTGGAATAAATATTTCAAACTCTGTCCCAAGGTAGACATTTCAGTACTTGACATTTCAAAACAAAATTATTGAAATCTGTTTACAACTTCAAATTTTAGGGGGGTGTTTCCATTAAAAATGGGTCACACTGTATATGATAAAACCTACAACAGTATAAATAATTAGAATCGACAACTTTTTATTGACTGTCAGTACTAACTTCAGGTGTTCATACATACAAAACTAAGTTTCTATGAGGCCCACAAAAGTTCTGGAAATTTCGCAATGTCAAAAGGAACAGTTTAAATATGTCAAACCTCCAATATTCGGCGTTTAAGCTTAAATTAGTCTAACCTCTAAATAATCGACAGTACATATCTGTAGTGACTAGTATTAAATATTAGTTGTTAGTAAGTGATAATTCTGTCAATATATTAGTGTATGAAGCTACTTGTTAATACTTATTTAAAAAAACAATTTACCTCCATCAATATCATTAATATCAACTCAAAATTATAAACTAGTTTAATTATCAAACGAGCTACAGTATAATTTTAAATTTATGACTATGTGCATTTACACAACCAAGGAGACTTTATAAGGAGATCGGACCGGACCCTATGTATTGCAATCTCTGGTCAAGGCAGAGGACGCCAGTTTAAATCCAATACCAAATACATCTGGCTGCAGCACAACAACAGCTAATCGTAACCCTTGCACACACTTTGAGTTCATGGTGTTTTATTGGCTGCTAGCTTATTTGACAGTATGTGAGGTTAGGAAACAGAAATAACAAAATTTCTGAGTAAAATATTAGTTTTTGTCCTCGTCTTCAAAAATATCAGCAATTGTGATTATTTGGTGGTGAAATAAATATGCCTTTCCAAAAACATTAAACTTCGGATATTTTTAATCACCTTTGGGATTGAACTCTGGTTTTTCTAAATTCAATTCACGTCTTCGTTTTAAATCAGCTGCAATACCAATCACTATTGCAGTAATTTTTAACAAGGCACACCCTGCCCATTTTTAATTTCGAACAATAATTAATTATAATCTTTCCATTTCTTACTTTATTTTTTTTCTATTCATTAACATAAGTAATATTTACAATTTGACTACTGTCATTTATGAAAACTACGGTTAAATGGTATAGGCTTGTATGTCAACTGGCATTAATGACTGTAGCCCTGAGGATAAACAATTATTTGGATAGATTTTAGATTTGTAATCTGGTTGTTTTGTATTGATTTAATGATCCTTTTTACTACAAACAGTCAGATACAGCTTTTAAAATACCTAAGCAATTAAAACACTGTAGAAGAAAGCCCCAAATCAAAATTAAACTAACTCAAACACGCTCAAAATAACTATAAAAACCACATGTTGTGCAAAGAACGCTTGTTTATCATCAAATTCATCAGGTCACGTGGACTTGCCCTATTGGATTTGGAGTGGCGACGCCGCTGTGGAATGCAAACGCTTAGATAGACGAATTTTGATGACAGGTTTTGTCAATTTTTTAGTATGAGTTTGATCTTCTTATCTAGCCTCCATGCAACGTTCAATTCTTACCGGAAAATTGACCAAAATTACCTACAAATTAATATTAAAATTAAAAACAAAAAATAACTTGAAAAATAAATCTCTTCTGTATATTTTTTGCAGATAATGAAGACCATACGAAAAATTTGATATTGATGCAAAACGACCTTCAAAACTATCGAAGAATTATAGAAGACAAAAACCAACAAATTCTTGATTTGAATAGTACCAACAAGGATCTTCTTGCTAAAATGGAAGAAACTTTATCGCAAACCAGAAACGACATTAGAAATTTTTCAAACAAATACAGCCTACCGCAATTAGAAAAAATGACAGAAGACCTAAAAACCTCTCAGAATCGTATTTTATATTTAGAACAAAAATTGAAAGAGTCGGATGAAAGCAATAGAGAAAGTGAATTAAAAAAAGAACTTGAAACTTTAAAACTTGTCAGTGAAAAAGAAAGAAATAATTTTAAAAATGAGGTGAATAAATTAAAACAAGAATTAGAGATATCTTTATCCGAACTGAAAAATTGTAAAAAGTATACAGATGAATTGGTTAACGAAAATGTTCTTCTCCAATCACGTGCCAAATCTAGCGAAGATAAAGATAAAATGAAAGCTATTCAGGAAGCCGAAGGACAAGTACGGTTATTACAGGATACTGTAGACGACTTGACCAACTTGAAAACTATAGCTGAAGGTGAACGATGTTCATTTGAGTTTGAGGCTAAAACTTATAAACATCAATTAGAAAATTGCCAGAGTTATACGTCACAACTTGAATTAGAACTAGAAAATGTACTGAAAGAATTGAAAACTAAGGGAGAATTGATAGATCATCTTCAAGAAAGCATCACAAACATAAAACGAGAAGTAGAAGTTAGCAAAGATATAAAAATACAGTTAGAAACTACTCTGAAAGCAATAACAACCAAAGAGCTGGTTATAGAAGATTTAAGAAAAACAATATCTATTTTAGAGAAAAGGCTGAATGGTGTTGAAAATACAAACGCTACAGAAAGAAAGGAAGTTTTAAATGATTGTTTAACTTGTACTACATATGAAGATAGCGATGTTTTAAACCAAGAAGAGGAAGGGAATAAAAGTGGAATGGTCAGAACGAATTTAGTATCAGAATTAAAAGTCATCGAAGAACAAGAATTAGAAAAAAATAACGGTTTGTATGAAATCACTCTCCGGCAAATAATCGATCCACTCAAAAAATTGATGAAGTTTGCTCATTAATAAATTTATTATTTTAAATTTGATTTGGTAATTTTCTCTCGTATTAATGAATCTAGCACATGTTTGGAATTCTAAGAAAATTGGACGTACGTCATTTGATACAGGGTGACATAAAGTGTGTTTTTCTACTCTAACTTTAAAACCACGCGTGGAGTGTCAGAGATCACAATAGCTTGATTCTTGTAAAAGATACAAGGACTTAGGAAAAAGTTACATTTGCACATTTCTCCTATGGTGATAACAATAAGTTTACGAACTTAACTAAACACTGAAAATAATTAAAACGCATTGAAAACAAAGTGATGAACATAAAAGGCTTATTACGAATTGTTTCCCCACTTGCACGGATAACAGCTGCAATTCGTCAATTAAATTTTGAATGTAAACCTGGTCGATTTTATTCCATTCTTCAATTTGCAGATATTGGTAAAAGAGATCCTATTTTCCTCTCAACAGCATCCCAAACATCCTCAATTGAGTTTAGGTCTGGGCTTAGAGCAAGCCAATTTACTACTGGGATTTCAACCTCGGCTAAATACTCACGTACAGTTCTCCCAACATGCATCTGGGTGTTATCAGGCATCAGCATGAAATCGTCTCCGATGAACGGTGCAAAAGGAACAATATGTGGTTCTATCGGCTGTCATGGCTCCTATGTTCATTATAACCAAGTCCGTCCGAGCTTCAAAACTTACGCCACCCCACACCATTACCGAACCGCTCCAATAACTTACTCTTGGAAAAAAATGGTTTAGGAAGAAACGTTCTCCAACTCTCCGGTGGAGGGACTTATAGACCCACTCACCACAAACCTAACCTAACCTCCGGTAAATTAGTTCTGAGACAACACCTTGACTCACCCGTGAATAGGATATTGCTCCATTCTTCGTGCTCTTACAGCTCTTTGAACTTTTAATCTTGATACTCCCAACACTTTGACCACATAATACTTTGATTTATCATCCCTAACCAAAGAAATAGCTCTTGCTGAGTTTCATAACTGACTGTAATTCCATAGTCCTCTATGCAAACAAGTTAAGCTTATTGTTTCTACCATAGTAAAAATATAACGTTTTTCCTAAACTCTTGCATTTATTTTAAGTTAAGCTGTTGTTATGAGTAATTAAAAAATTGTAAAGAAATTATTTCTCTTCATTACAAAATAAGAAATTACAAGGTGGAACAACGCTGACACTCCACGCGTGGCTTTAAAGTTTGAGTAAAAAACACACTTTGTGTCACCCTGTATAAAATGACGTACGTATGTGCTAGATTTCCTATAAATTTATCAAAATGAAAAAAAAATGATCAAATCCAATTTAACATAACAAATTAATTAATGAGCATACTTTATCAATTTTTTTTGACTGGGTCGATTATTTTGCCGGTAAGTGTATTTAAGATTTAAGAAGTTTTATAGGCTGGTAAAAAAGTTTGTGTAATCGAATATACTGGGTGTCCCGAAAAGATAGGTAATTAATCATATCACATATTCTGTGACTCACCTATACATACATACAATAAAATTTCAGATTGATTTATTTGAAAATTTAAATTCATTAAACGTTCCTCTAAAACGGTGTGACGTAAAAAAAATTTTAAAATAAACTGTCCATTTGAATACTTTCCGTACCGCCGCTAACTGTTAAATTGTTCACTATATTTTTTTGTGTGTAAAATTTTCCTGATCGTTTTCTTTGCTGAATTTAGATATCTTGTTTGGGTTTGTTTCCTTTAGAAATAATAAAGAGTTGTAATTAAAGTGTAACATGCTTCCGAATTTTATTACAGCTTTCGAAATGTTAATTAACTGATATGGATTGTTAGCCGGTTCTCTAGTGATTTTTTTTGAGTCTGTCTTTCCGCAGTTTCTATATATAATCGTGTGGATTTGAATTTTATTCCGATTTTTTTTATTCTTACTCTGTGTGTCATTAAGTGGAAACATTTGAAACTTATAAAATAATTTCTTTTATTATTGTTGAACTAGTATTTAGTTTAAATCCAAAGGGTTATTCGAACTTGGATGTGGCTCAGTTACGCTTGTTCGTCTACCCGGCAGATTTATAGCTTTCTTCCCTTAACTCCGGAACAAATATAATTTTGTTTTTCGGTCGGTTTCCGTATTTAATTTAAATCCAAAGGGATATTCGCACTTGGATGTGGCTCAGTTACGCTTGTTCGTCTACCCGGCAGATTTATAACTTTATTCCCTCAACTCCGGAACCAATTTAACTTCTTTTCGGACGTTTTCCGTATTTAATTTAAATCCAAAGGGTGATTCTGGAATGGCTGGTTCCTTCGTGTCAATTCCCATTATATTCAAGCCTGTGCAATGCAAGAGGCGGAATATTTGAGCATGGTTTCCATTGCCGCAATCGGACTACTTCTGCAAGTTTCTGCAGTTTTGATAGCTCCAGCTCGGCTTTGATCTGTTTTTGGCAACCAGACTAGGGCTCCATAGCTGTGTCCATGGGTCTCACCACAGTTGTGTTCAGCCAGTGTACGATCCGTGGATTAAGTTCCCATTGACTTCCGGTTGTCCGGTTTCCCTTTATTTGTATCATCAAGCTGTTGTTTAAATGGGACAACCTAAATTAATTTGAATTTAGAATAAGCTCATCTCACTCATTCTTTCCACATATGGCTTAATAATTTTGTTATAAAGAGGTACAGATTTATTAAATTTATTTAATTTTTTTGTAGAAGCAGATATTGTATCCCTAGAAATTAGGATACGAGAAGAAATACAAGAAGAGTACTTTAAAAAATTGAAAGATATCGAAAAAAAATACCAAAAAGTTTACATCTCTAGTAAAGATCTTCGGAAAGAACAAGAAGAGAAACTGAAAATACAAGATTATAAGTTCAGAGAACATTTATCGATGGTCTTAAGGGAATGCACTAAAAAAATTGAAGAATATGAAGAAGGTAGTCAAGAGTTAGTTAATCAATTGAAAAATGTGCAAAGTGAAAATAACGAATATAAACAACAAATTAGACAAAACGAGAAAAATTATTCTAAATTATTAGAAGATATACAATCAAGTAGTCAGGTAATATATTCTGCACATAGTCAATAGTTTGCTGCTGTTGCCATTGAGATAACATTATAGGGCTGGTGAGTCGGAGATTCCATTGCTCTCTTCAGTACTGGCGATTGTTGCTGGGAGCCATTTCTTCATTGAAGTTACATAATTATATATAAGCATCTGCTAATGTTGTTGATATCAAAGCTCTTATCGTGATCCAAGTGGTTCTCGTAGACCAGCTAAAAATGTTAAGACTTGTTGGAGAGAATTGCTTCTTGTTTTGTTTAATATTTGGTTCTATATTATGCACTTTTATGTAGTTAAAAATAGTGTTAAGGAAACCCATCACCTCTTTGTAAAAATAGTGTTGCTGATTCTCCTTTGGCTGTTGGCGTAGGCTTACTAAATCTAGTTAATGAGTTCTCGTTCTGTTGGTCTGCAAAGTTTAGGATCTGTTTATTTTTTACTGAAATCCATTCGATACAACCATAAATGGATACAACTTGTTTTGCTCTTCCTTCAAGTTTGCAGCTTGATATTCCAGTTTTAAGCATCTGGCTCTGGAAGCATTCTGGGTCGGTGGCGTTCCAGTAGTAGCTAAGGAGTCTGGTGGCAACATCTATGAAGTTGTATAATTCGTTTGTGTTTCCGTCAAATACCGGGAGGACGAAAATATATTGAGGGGAGTAGGAGATTGGGATTGGAAAGATTTTCCTGATTTGGAGAAACTATTGTGGCATTTAATTTTGTTATTCTATTTTATTGCACTGTATTCACTGGTTTTGCGACTTTTTCCATATAAGTGATAATATTAGTATTTCCTATCACTCTTAGGTATTACTTAGCGCGTGGTGAAACGTAAATTACATTTAGGAATTCCTAAATCCGATTTTGGTATTAGGTACTATTACCTTACTTTAGGAAATGGTTGGTGAAATCGGGCGTCAGATTCTTTTACACAGAATCTAGGGATACTTTTTATGTGGTTCGTTTCGAGTGGATGAACCTTTAAAAAAAAGGAAGAGGAACACTAAGGGCATTTTCTACTGACTGCGCCAATTAAGGGTTGGTTCGCTAAAAATACCTTTCAAAAAGTACTTCTTAAAAGTATTGATACAAAGTATATTTAATAATTGAGAGTTAATAAATTTAACTTGCCCGTGACATCTAATTCGAGGGTTGTCTTTTATATTTTGCATATAGAGCTAGAAAAAAATAGTAGATAATTTTTAAAGTATTTTAATTCCCAAAGTATTTTCCAAGAAGAGAAATGCATTTTTGCATCCTTTGGAACCAATTCTGGAAGCAGTTATTCCACTCGCTTGTTGGTACATTAAAAATAGAGTTTTTGAATGCGTTGACTGCATTTTCTGGGGACTGGAACCTTTTGACCACGCAGTTCATTCTCAATTTTTTGAAAAGTAAAAAACTCGTCAGGACTTTGGTCGGGACTGTTTGGACGATGGTCCAACAATTGGATATTTTCTTGCTTTAAAAACTTGTTTTTCGAGCCATGTGGGAACTTGCATTGTCTTGGTGGAGGGCCGTCATATGGTACCGCCGGTATTATTCGACACTATAAGGTTGAAGGTCTCATCGGCAACACGTACCACATATGTAATACAGTGTAAATAAAACTTTAGTAAAATGTTTCGAATCACTCAACAATTCAATTGAACCAGCATAATTGCAATCGAGCGAACAGCTTGTCAATGTGCAGTAAGCTATTCATTATTTCAACAAAACACAAAAAAGCCATGCAGTTCATAACTGAATATCGAAATCAACGAAGAAGTTGTAAATTTTCGGTGAGTCCATTCCAATTCATTCCTTAAATACAAATACTTCTCCCAAGTTACAATAATTTATTACAGCCTTCCAACTGAACTTTTAACTTGTTATGAATTTCATTTCGCATACCCGAATTACAATATCTGGTAGGTAACATAACTACCGTGTATTTATTATAACTTACATTATTAGGGTACACATATTTTGATCAAAAACAAATACGCCGCAAAAGGAAAGTCATGACGACGCTTAATCGGCTAAGTTTACGTTTTTGCTCTAATTATTTGATTCTGTATTTTACCATTTTTTCTACCTTCTTTCCTACATTTTTGCACCCATTCTTTGATTCTCTATTTTACCATTTGTTCTACCTTCTTTGCATTAGCACGCAGATGGGTATTTATTGTACATATTATTTTAATGTTTATAAGGTTTAAAATTTATATTTAACTTGGTTTTTATTTCCTGAAAACATACAAAAATTATATCTATAATTTAACTATAAACAATGTCCAATAACGGCGACGAACAACAAGAAATTATTATGAGATGGATTGCTCGTCGTGGTCAATTGAAAGCACAATTAACACGGCTTAAAAAATCTTTACATGGACCAAACAACTGCACAAAAATCCAAGAAATCGCGACGCGAGTTCAGAAAATCAAAATTACATTTGATTAATTCAATTCAGTGCAATCCGATTTAGAAATGTTTGATGAGGTATCGAATGGTGAAGAGATCCACGTTTGAAAATGAGTTTTATGAACATCCTTCGAAAGCCAAATAAATTATAGATGAATTTCAATGTTGTCAAAATCAATGAATATGCAACAAAACACAAACTTAAAATTAGAGTACAGATTATCAAATATTTACATATTGTTTATCTTTACAATAAATTTCGATATCGACTACATTAGCCTAGGCAGGATTGCCTGTCTGCCATGTGCTCGGTCAAGGAAATTTTTAGTCAAATGTACTTTTGTTCGACAAAGTGAGTAAGCAAATTAAGCTAGATTTCTGATATTGAATATTTTATTTCCGGATGTGATCAACATAGTCTTCGTGATGCAGACAAACTTTCATTGTTATACTTCCCCCTCTAAGCCTACCGAAATTTGACGGTTCTTACGATAAATGGTAAACATTTTCAGATGCCTTTACGGTATTAATTCACAATAATCCTAGTCTATCAAATATTAAAAAATATTATTTACAGGCTTCCCTTAAAAACGAAGCATGTCACGTCATTGAGTCATTGGAAATTAAGCCCATGTCTCTCGGTCAAATGTTTGATCAAATTAGTTTGAGCAAACCAAAAAATTGACAGCATATGACGTCATCTTCTTAGTTTGATCAAATCCTGTAAAAATAGAGGCGTTTCTATTTTTCAAGGTCAGTTTGAGCAAACTCTCCTTTTGATTGGTGGACAAAGAATATTTACGGTTGACGTGAGTGCCATAAATGTCATTGTAAAAATGTAAATAAAAATATTGCTATGACTGGTTTCGTTTCGTCGAAGAAGCCAAGATCTAGCCCACATTCTTCGTTTTTCCTTTTCTATTTTTCCAGCCCGGTATGCCAGAACAATAGATATACTTAAAAGACCCAAAACAGATTTAATTTTTTTTATTTTCATTGTAGAGAATACAAAAAAATTGCAGTTCAATCACATTAAAACAACACCAACAATTTTTAGTTTGACAAATGACAGACGCCAGTTAGACATCCGTCAATAAATCTGGTCAAATTTTGAATGATGGTGTGAAAGACAGTTTCTTAAAATTTGAACAAACTATAGGTATGACGTCAATACGTCACTTTGGTCAAACTAATTTGATCAAAAATTTGACCGTGAGACACGGGCTTTACTGATTCAAATTACACAGTGGCGTGGAGCTTATTACAGTACCGTTACCAAAACAAAAAACTCTAGGATACAAGAAATTCGAAAACTAAGAGCTTGTACGAATTGTTTGCAAACAAGGCATACCAGTGAAGATGGTAATTTAGGTACATGTCGTATATATACACAATTCTTTATTGCACTTATCTACACAAATCTCTAGGAGCAAGGATCAATCAACTTCAAATATGTGACCTTCGAGTAATGACGACACTGACGCTAGCTAACGGAAATCTAACGTATAGTCTGCATAGCTTTATTGGATGGAGGCCAGTCAAACTTCATCACTAACAATTTATTTAAACCGTTAGGTATCAAATCCTTTAAGGTCAACACACACGTTATTGGTCTTAGTGGGCAATCATTTGACTTTTCTCTTGATACAAGGGCTAAAATTACATATTCAACTTCCAATTTCCAGATCAACTTCAATTTTCTAATCACTAATCAAATTATAGGAAACACACCTCAAACCAGTTTTGACTCGTCCTTTCTAAAGGCTCCCTCAGATATTAACATATCAAATTAAATCGACATTTTTCTAAGCGCGGGTGTTTTTTATAATCTATTGTCAGCTGGTCAGATAGGGTTCGGTGATTACCAACCTATTTTGCAAAACACCAAACTGGACTGGATAGCACAAAACGGTGTTTTTTGTAATCGATCCAGAACTTCCAATATTGAAAACCAGATTGAAAAATTTTGGCTTCTCGAGGATTGTCTACATTCCAACGTGATAAATCTTGCAATCTTTCAAGACAACTGCAGTGACCTAGGTGAATCCCAGCAGATGGCTACTACAGTTTTTATCTCTAGAAACCAACATATCAAAAAATGCAGTTACACATGAGAAATACTCTCAGTTCATGGAAGAATACCTGCAAATGGGGCATATGTCAGAAATATCATCTTCTGAAGTCTCCAAACAAACTTCAAACTACCTTCTTCCACACCATTGTGTGATTGAAGGGTCCTCTTCAAGAACCAAATTGCTTGTTGTATTTGATGCAAGTGTGAAAACAACCACAAATCTCAACGACGTTCTTAAAATAGATCCCTGTATCTAAAAGTCAATATTCTCCATTTTTCTTCGGTTTTGCGCCAATGAAATAGTTTTTACGACGGGCGTTGTAAAAAAGTATCGTTGCGTGAAAATGTATGAACGGGATCAAAATTCTCAACAGACAGTATGGCGTTCAAAACCTTCAGATCCTCTTCCCTCATATAAATTAAATACGGTTATATACTACCGCTACAGCATCAATTTTACAAGACTAATAACCCTACTAATAACAACCGTCAAGGAAATCTTAAGTTAGGGTGGGTTCCATCTTAGACAATCCAACGATAAGACTATAGTAAAATCGCAATCGGTGTGGGTAATAAATCAAAATTTTATGGGACTTGCTCAACACAAGTGGACCAAACAAAATATGTAATTTTACACTACCTGCTGTAATGAATGTTGTGAAAACAAGAAATTTATTTGTGCCGACGGATATTGTAGAAAGATAACAATGACCGAGTCTTATCTTAATACTTTCTAGGGGTATAATAGGCGTATGTTTAGGAACAGTATTAGGGGTTCGTATGTATATATTGTTAATATTTGTTGTATTGCTTAAGTTTTAAATTATGAAAATACGTAGATACCCTACAGGGCCCCCGCAAGGGCTACTGGCGCCTGTGTGCCAAAAAGGATTTTGGCGCCCCTTAAGGCATTTTGGATCATGTTTTTTTATTTATTTTTTTGAAGGTAGGTAGGTAGGTGCTTGAAATAAAGCAAAAAAACTGAACTTTAGAAGTCATATTTATTTGTAGACTAAAATATCAAAATGAAACAAACAGAATAAAATCAAAATAAATTCTTGTTCACACCCATTTTAAAACATTTACTTAACTAATGGGGTACAGACACGTTGACACGTTGTTTATAAATACTACAAAATAACCCAAAACTAAAAATCACATTTTTTTAGGAACAAATAACAGAAATATTGCCTAATGTCTACATATATATAAGTACTACTTTCTACTTAAGTATGCAGATATTTCTAATAACAAATACCTAGGTAACTTCGTTATAAAATCAAAAATGATAGCTAGGTCTAGGTACAATAGAAAAATAAAGAATAGCTATTGTAGTAGCGATATTTTCCGAGATTTTGCTGTTGCAAATTCATTAATTACATCGCTAAAATTTATACCATCAAAAATTTCTTGTTCAATTGCTAATATTGCTAGCCCAGACAATCTTTCTTGAAGCATTGTCGATCTTAAATAATTTTTAATGATTTTTAACTTTGAA
Source organism: Lochmaea capreae (assembly GCA_949126875.1). Lineage (NCBI taxonomy): Eukaryota > Metazoa > Arthropoda > Insecta > Coleoptera > Chrysomelidae > Lochmaea > Lochmaea capreae. The sequence continues at coordinate 29,136,308 of OX421406.1, forward strand.
AAAGATCGCTCGCCAGAAGCTACAGATACAGGCAATGTTAAAAGAATTCTTAGTGAAATGCTTACGTTTGGATGGGTGGAGATTAAATTGTTTTCAAATATATATTGTAAAATACTTAAGGGGTCAGTATCATCAGGTAATGAAAACAACTTTAACGCTTTAATTTCATTAAACAAATCAATGGAGTCTATATCCTTATTATCCTGATCTGTCAGTCGCTCTTCAAGAACAGAACAATGTTTTAAAAGATCGCTGTCACTTAATTTGAATATGTCGCTAAAAAATCCGAAAATATTATCATACTCATTTAATAAGTCAAATCGGTTTTTTAGAGAGCTTAAAGTTTGATCTATAATTTTTAAGAAAAAACTAATTTTAAAGGCGGTTTTTGGATCATGAGGGGTCTCATCTCGGTGTTCATAGTCAAACAGTTTTGGTTTAAATTTCCTCCTAACCGTTGGTAATGGTGGAAAGTATTCTTCAATTTCGAGAGAGGACGCTACTTCTTTCGCTTGTTCAAGAATTTCTTGAAATGATGGGTCAGATCTATATTGCTGGAAGTGATCAACTAAATTTTTTAGGTAGGTTTGGCATACTTTAATATTAATTGTAGCACTTTGCATTTGTTTGCTGACAATATTTATATGAAATAAAACGTCATGCCAAATAATAATTCCACAAATAAATTGAAAATTTTGTACAGACGTTAAGAGGGAACTCGCTTTATGTCTTGCATCAATGTGAAAGGAATTATCTTCAGCCACTTCTAGAAGACTTTCGCAAACCTTAATTAAATAAAGTTTAAGGGGCTTTATTGCGTCAATTCTGCTGGACCATCTTGTCTCACCTAGAGGCTTTAAACTTAACCCGGGGACATTTTTTCTCAAAACATACCACCTTTTTGTGGATGACGAAAAAAAATTATAAAACTCTTGCACAAGATTAAAAAAGTTTATTGTAGCACCTGACACCTTAGAAGCGTCATTTACTGTTAAGTTCAAAGTATGAGCCGCACAAGGTACAAAAAGGGCTCTCGGATTCGCATCAAGAATGCGTTTTTGAAGCCCAACATGCTTTCCCTTCATATTTGTCCCATTATCATAACCTTGTCCACTAATATTTTTTAATTCTAAATTTCATTTTTTCAAATTTTCTGTCACAAATGTATATATCCCTTCTCCTGTAGAGTCCAGTATTGGATAAAACGCAATAAAACTTTCCTCAACTTCAACCTTTTTTGAAGTGGTGTTAAGGACAACATACCTCAGAACAAGACTAATTTGCTCAGTATGACTAGTGTCTGGTGTACAATCCAATATTATTGAAAAATATTTTGAACTGCGAACCATTTCTAAAATATTATTTCTTACTTTAGACGACAACAATTCAAGTATTTCATTCTGTATTTGCACGCCTAAATAATGAGTCATTTTAACAGATTTTTTTTGGGAGTTACACACTCGGCTAACGTGCTGTCTCATCACTGAATCAAAAGAGGCAATCATCTCAACAGCTTTTAGAAAATTTCCATGATCATATTCGAAAAGTAATTGAGAAGAACCTTGAAATGCCAAGCATTGTGTAGATAAATACTTAACAATCGCAATAATTCTTTCCAACACGTCTCGCCAATATTTTTTTTCCGTTTCTAAAATCCGCAGATGATAAGCATTAACAGTCGTAGATGTCTCCAACATTTTTTTTAAATTTACCCAAGTGTTCATATAACTGTTGTGTAAAATTGACGTTTCGTGTCTCTTAATTAGCAAAGACAAGTGTTGCCAATCAGGTACTCCATTTGTATCACAAAAAGTGTTAGGAGTTTTACAAAACAACTTACAACAAAAACAAAATACAGAATCTTTCGAAATAGAGTAAATAAGCCAAGTCCTTTCGACTTTTTCTCCATTTGCTAGACTTCTTTCAAAGTATTTGCACGAAAACTTTCTCTTATCTTTATTACTAGGAAAGCTAAAACTGACGTCTATCAAGGGCGGACCACGTTTAACCAATATTCTAGCTATCTCATTGGTGATTCTTTCGGGCCACAAACCGGGGTCGGACGGAATTATATCGACACTAGCCTCATTAGAGCCTTCATCGAAAGTGTCACTTGCAGCAGGTATTTCGGTAGCTGACATTACCGAACTTTTTACACAAGCTGAATTACCTGAAGTGGATTGTTCAAGTGCTGTAGACGAGGATGTTGTCATCGCTTCATCGGGCTCTGCATTAGTAGAAGCTGTTTTGCTGCTAGAACCGCCGCCACTTGTTGCAGGACCTGATGTTACCGTGGTCGCCTCTGTTGAAATTTCAGATGGTCCACTCACGGTTATTGATATTACGGATTTAGAATCTTGAGATTCGGACGATTCGGTCGCACCAACATCGATAGTCTCCGTGGAATCTTGATTGTTTTGCAAGAAGTGCTTTAAAGATCCAGCCATTTTTCCCCTTTCTTGTAGTCTCAGTTTCTTTTGCTCGCGAAACTTCGCATCTGAAGGTCTCTTTCTTTTATCCTGAAAAAACAAATAAATAATTAGTACTCATGGGAATTAGGCATTAACTTCTAAAGTAAGCGCAATAACAAGCACCATGTGGGAGGGTAGGAAATATTCTTAAAAAGTTAACTAAGTAGGCAATATTTTTTAACCCTTTATAGGGCAGATTATTATTAAGTAAGATATGGCCGATTAAAGTTTGCATATTTGAGTAAAAAGCAATTTGTTCGAGCCCTTTCAGCTTAAATCCTTTCAAAAATAAAGGCAGAAAAGATATCAAACTAATTTGATCTTATAGCCCTTAAAAAACCCTACAAAATGGTTTTTTAAAAGGATCGATAGCATAAAAACTAAGCGAGTTATGGATAAAAAACCAATTACTTTTTTAAACTCGTACATGACCTTTCAATTGATAAAAAGATATTTGGGTAAAAAAAAATTAATTATAACCAGTATCCTATAAAGGGTTAATGTTGATAGTATAAAGTAGGGAACACTTACCATTTTATAAAAAATCAAACCGTTGAAATTGCAGTCAGCAGGTATTCAGCACTTAATTTTTTAGAAAAAAAAAGTAGTAAACAAAATATTATACAACACAACACTTGACAAAATAAAAATAACTTTATATGTAAAAATTAATAGGATTACTTGTTTTTATTCACTTGTTGCACGGTCCAGTGAACTAACCGATTTAAAAACGCCTCTGGCGATGCATCGCTTTTATAGCGCTCCAGGCGTTATTCATGTCTGAACAGGAAAAATCAAGAAACTACCGCCTGACATGTTCTCGCAATAACTGGATGACATACTAATAAAATTTCGTGTATATTCTAATCCTAATCCTATTTAATTTATCAACTTTTATTAAATTTTTTTGCAATTTTTTTTTGGACCCTGGGTTTTGGCGCCCCTAAAGGATGGCGCCCGTGTGCATTGCACACTTTGCACATATGGTAGCGGGGGCCCTGATACCCTATTAAATAAGTGTGGTTTAAAATGTTGACCGTTAAATTATGGCTCGAATTCTAAATAATACAATGTTATGATAGGTAATAATTGTAATTTGCTTACCAAATTAATATGAACATGCCACTTGTAAATTGTTTTAAATAGTTCTTCCTTCATGTTAGTCTAGATTAGTAAGTGCAAATGTCTCTAAATCACTGTCGGAATCACAGTCGTCACTTGAGGAGTCATTATTTATTGAAATTGTTAATGGTGTCACTGTAATGTCTGCATCTAAGATTTTGTCCAGATTCCACATGTTTTCTTCCACTTTCAATACATGATGAATTGCTTTTTGCCAATTTTCTTTAGTAACTTGTAATAGGGACCTGTCTAGCAATCTTTTAGTTTGAATGTAGTATTATGTCGACCTATAACACTTTTCACTTGTGCCAATAACAGTTCTATCAGATTTAATTGGCAGTGATATGGAGGAATTCTTGGTCTGGGTATTGTTCTTGTTCATTTAGTCTTGGTCTTGCTAGTATAAGGATGATCTTGGTCTTGCTTCTTCACAAGACCAAGACCAATTTTTGGTATCTATAACAATTCAATTGAACTAGCATAATTGCAATCGAGTGAACAGTTTGTCAATGTGATAAACATCACGAGAATCAACAGTATATATATATTTTTTGAGTTTCCTGCCTCAAACCGGCTTAGAGTTTTTTAACACCAATTGACTCTAATTACCTTACAGTAGAAACGGTGGAGCTTTACCATCACGTGACTGTTACTAAACGTATTTACGTATACGTATATACGTATAGTAACGTATAGTACGTATAGTAACGTATATATGTATACGTATATACGTATAGTAAAGTATAGTACGTATAGTAACGTATATTCGTATACGTATATACGTATGGTAACAGTCACGTGATGGTAAACCTCCACCGTTTCTACTGTATGTTCTTCCGTCATTGTTACGTGAGGATGTCAAACGAATTACTTTACGTTGAGATCACGGTTCGTAAATAAAATAATACTAGTTCAGAGAAAAAAAGCACTTTTAATAAAAATCCACGTGTGCGCATAACTCAAAAGAAAACAATAACATATTATGTGCATCTGCACTGGTTCGCGGTTATTCTATATATCTATAACGATTTTACAACAACAACTACTGCAGATAACCTCAACAACTAACTTAATTGAAAAACCGAATTCCAAAAAAACCACGACTTGCGCTAGCTGTAAGGGATGGAGGAAAACGAACACCAACAGCGGCGTTGCCAGACTTAATAAAAAAACTGAAATAAAAATAAAAGTGGCAATTGTAAGCCGAATATACAACATCCTTCCCACCTTTGAGGAACGATAAAGGAGTTTCCCGAATACAATAAAAAAATTACCAAAACCTAGCGGGTAACTTAACTAAACGACCAGGTCGAGTGGCTTGTGTAGGCACCCCGGAAATTTCACTAACAACGTGTACTCTGCTTTGAATCACTCCCGCACTATCTTCTTTAGCGCTCTCAGTAGGCTCGACTTCTGGTACAGCAACGGACCCTACTGACTCCTATGGATAAAGACGTTGAAGTAGGCGAACCACACGTGTCGCCATCTTTTCCAGGTAGAAGTTCGACGACCCTCCAAGGGGCCAGTCTATTCGCTTACTATTGTCACTACCTATTAAGACGACATCTCCCATTGATATCGGACTAGAAGATTTCCTCTTGCAATGAAAACTAAGTTGAACGAGGTATTCATTGCGGAATCTCTTTTGCAAATGATCCCTCAATTGCTGTCGATGTCTTAACTTATGACTTAGGGAAGTCTTCTCCAGAACATCGAGATCTGCGGTACCTGACTCGGGTTGATCCTGCATAAACATTGCAGGCCTTAACGCGGCGAATTCTTCCGGCTCGTTAGAAACGTAAGTCAACGGTCGCGAATTGATAATGTTCTCGCATTCGCACAAGACAGTCAATAAGTCCTCATAATTGAGTGACGCGCGACCTAGCGTTTTTCGTAATAGTGTTTTCATCACTCCGATGAGCCGTTCCCAAAATCCACCCCACCACGGCGCACCAGGGGGATTGAATCGCCATTTGATCCTCTGGACGGTGCTAAAATCTGCAACCACCTTCCAATCTAATTGTCTTAAGCTATTTTCCAGTCCTACGAAATTCGTCCCGTTATCACTGTACACGACACTCGGACGACCACGTCTGGCGATAAAACGACGAAAACCTTCAACGAAACTGTTTGTGGCCAAGGAAGTAAGGACAGCGCGGTAAACTGCGCATTTAAAAAGGCAAACTCAGACCTTCTCACCGTTTTTCAAAAATAAAGGTCTCGCTAAATTCACGCCGGTAATTTTGTCTTTTGCATACCGAGCACTGAGATAAGACTGACCGTATTACGCGCCTGTCGCCACAAAAATCCAATATTTTTCCCGCAGTATACTTAAAACTCTCTGTATACCGACATGACATGATCTTCGATGAAAGTCGGAAATAATTTTAAGAAACACGTTATGATCACCGGGCATACGAAAGTTCATATCATCCGGCCTTTCCGCGATGCGCGTTTTAATACGAATAAGTCCAGATTTGCAGAGAAACGGGTATAGCGAAGAAATACGTTTAGAGCTCTGCTTACGTCAAATGATTCACTCTGTACTACCCACAGTACAAATATCTCGGCTTCCTCGACCTCCTCCGTAGTTAACTCCCCGCGACGACGGTCCAGTTTCGTTCGGAAGCAACGCGCATTGTGTGCAAAACGGAAAATCCTAGCCATTATCCTCTGAACTGATTTCCACCCTTAGGAATACCGCGGTGGCATAAGCATTTTTACTAGCGTCCGAAAAGGTATGTAAACTCCAGCATTCCGCCTCATTAGGGCCTGCTTGTATCCACCTTTGAATACTAATTTTTTAACAGCTCTGGAAGCTCCTCCACCCACTTACAAAATACTTTAGCAATGTCATCAGTCACTGGAACGTCCCACCCTTGGCGCTTCTCCCAAAGACCCTGAAGCATCAACTTGGGTATTAGGGACACTGGGGATGTGAAACCAATACCATCAAACAGGCGTTTGGCCAAAGAAAGTATCAATCGTTTCGTCACAACTTTATTTTTAATTTTCGTAATCGCGTTTAGGGATTCCGTATTTATAGACAAGCAGTCTCTTTCAGTGACCCAAAAAAGACCTAGGACGGGAATAGTAATGCGGCTGTTGCCCGAAGACTCCCACCCTCTTAAATCCGTCTGGGAATTTTCCATCAATTGAGTTGCTTCAGACAAAAATTTTCGTAAGGTCACTTGATCAGGAACACTAGTTATGCAATTATCAACATAAAAACTATTCGACAACTTTTCAATTACATCTAATGAATCCTGGTGCAACATTTTTCTTTGGCATCAGATATCTTGAAAAATCCCTATCGACTGAAGCAATACTAATTTGTAAGAAAGCCTTGCGAATATCTGAGACGACGCCAACTCTTTGTTGTCTGAAACGGAGTAACACATCAGGAATCAATTCTATCATATTAGGGCCTATTTCTAAACACTGATTCCAGGACGGACAATTCTTCTCGTGTGATGAAGCAATAAAGACGGGCCTAATTTTGGTCGTCGCACTACTATCTTTAATAACTGGCCTATGGGGCAAATAGTAGACAACCTTACTATCGTCAGATTCTGGCACCACCTCAATTATATCCTCGGATAGCCACTCTTGAAAAATTAAATTGTAGGATTCATACATCTTAGAAGCTTGCAATTTGGCTATGGTACGAGCTAGCAACAACAGCATAATTATTGGAGATAGGGGGGTGATTCGCGAGCCAGGGCAACCTAACCTCGTATCTATTATTATCGTCAAGTCGAGTGGTTTGATCAAAGTATGCTCTGGTTTCCTCCACAATTTCCTCTTTCGTACTCTTTTCTACGGAATCGGTTATACCAATAACATACAAGTCCCATAAGTTAAAAAGAGTATGATCATTCACAAATAAAGAAAAAACTAACATAGACGTATTGACCTCAGACGAACTAAAGGGAACTTGTCCCATCAACGTCCAACTTAAAGTTGTCTCCACAGCTACAAGACCACACTGAAGTTGATATTTTTGCCCCGTATATAACTTCCCAATGACGTCCGCGCCGAGTAAAAGTTCTATTGGTGCTGGATCTCCTACATCACTAAGGGATATATTCAAGTATTTTAATTCGGACCTTTAAGGACCTTTAAAAATAGGCGAAGTGTCATTACATATAACACAAGAGTGAATGCCGTCGCGCGTCGCCCACTGATATTTCGTAAACCAGATGTACTTGCTCGGAAGTGTTACTACCGCCGAATAAAGCATGAACTATTTTTTCTGTCCGTTTCGCATCCATACCCAGAGTCCTAGTACCGTTCACACCTTCAACAGGTATCCGTAAAGTTTGTATGAACACGTGCGTTTTAGTCAGATTCGCGAGAATACTATTTGTCTATTTAACTTTTTTCCTCACGATCAGAGCTGCTTTCATGAGATGGCAACTCTGGACAAACTAGGATGACATGAGATTTACCACAAATAACTCATCTTAAACGGATTTTACACCTTCGCGCGTTATGTCCTGTCCTCAAACATTTAAAGCAGGCATTTTTCCTAGATAACATTTCTTTCCCGTTCTAAGCTTAAGGTTTGGGCCTTGAAACAATAAGCATTAACGTGCTGCCCATTACAAAAAATACACTTGGCACCTCGCAATTAATCAGACTTGCCGCTGTTGCTGATTTCGGATCAGCTGACGCGATTTTGCGAACTTTGTAATATTTCTTCTCCTCTTCTGGCAAACAAGATTCTATAAGTGGGTATAAAATAGCGGCATATTTTTTTCAGACGTAATACCGAAAGTCTCCAAAGAACGTAATTGGCTTTCGATGTTATCAAACAGTATTGATATATTCGACTGAGAGTTTGAGGTCTTATTTAAAAGGAGTTTCAACAACTCTCTCACATAACTTCAATTTGTAAGTCTTCCCTGCCAAATCTCGATTGCAAACTTCCGATAATTTTACTGTAATTGTCTGCTACCGCGGGGAAACTTTCAAATATTTGACGGGCTTTACTACCTGGATCATCATGTATTTCTTTGAATTGTGACCAAAACGGTAACCACTGTTTCAAGTCGCCATTAAACTTTTTTAATTCTACCACAGGTAATTTAAATTTTCGCTTACCTCTAGGACTAGCAGTTATAGAAGCCGATGCAACTGACCCTGGACCCGTCACCAAACACGCTTTTATTCTCCAAAAGGCTTGCGATAATAATCGAAATCCTCAATTTCTTTGATCAACTCGGCCTCTGTAGCTTCTTCAACCAGCGCTTCAAAAACGTTACCCTCCACAACAGACAGATCGGTAAACTTTTCTTGTATCAACTCCCATTCAATGTCAATTTGTTGCCTGTCGCGATCATCGCCCGCCACCGCTAACAAATCGTCTAAATGGTTAGCCTTTTTTGTAAAAAATCCGCGAAGCACCATTCGACTTTTTTTATCCGATGACATTTTCACAAAAGTCTAGTTACCGACTACACGATTAATGTCCACCCGGTGGACTTATCGCGTCGAGAATGTTTTGTCTTTATCTATCTTTGTTGTTTTTCCAAGCTTTCGGAGCGTTTGGCTCCTGGTCCGTACACTCCTATCCCAGTCCCTTCTATTGTTTTTGAGCCGTCTGTAAACCATTTGTACACGGATTATTACTTTTATAGTTACTCAAAGGACCGTTGTTATATATTATTACTGTAATAACCGATGTTTGATGAGCAATGGCGTCATCCGCCATTGACCTATGTTGGGAGCATGGAAATTAAACTCGTTGGCTTGCCTACTTCACCTCATTTATTCAATTAATCACATGATACTTTACATATAGCATCGCAATAAAGAACATTTCTTCACTTTTAACTACATTTAGGGCCTTATGCACTTTTTAAAATATTACTTGGGCTCTCTGACGAGCTTCGCGTCATCTTCTTAAGGTTCGTGACATGCCGTGATTGGCGTAAATCTGTTTCGAGTTAAGCGGAGGGAAAAAGGTGGGTAATTTGAAAGTACACAGGTACGGCCTGGCGTCAGCTGAATAATTTATTTTATTGATTAGTTTTCAGAGAGGATTTCATTAAATCCGAACATACTGGGGGGCGGGCAAAGTGAGAAATACATTGAACATTATGAAATGGACGAGGTTCCATAAAGCAAAAAGAAAGGTGGGACTAGGTTTATATGGATGGACAGGTACCCCAAACTGCTTAACATGATAAGAAGCCCCTTTGTTTTCAAGTGATGTTGCCTGACGTCCAGACTAGTCATGGGTTATCGCCAAGAAAGGGCTCCCCACCACATCAAGCAGCGAGGGATACACGAACATTACAATTCTTAATTTATTTTAGTCTACCAATAAAGTACTTGATTCGACTCGCACCATGGGCACAGGATGAGGCAAGAAAAACAAATCGTAATGTAAGAAAGGACGAGAGAAAGATACTTCCTAGATGATAACATGATCTGATCTCCGCTGTGATAAACTAACTAAAGAGAGAGAGAGTTGCCCGACTAGACAGCATAACATCAGAGATGTCCCCTAACCTAATGTTAGGACAGACGCTTTTTTGTGACCACTGTCACACTTCATTTAAAGAGAGAGAGAGAGAGAGTCGTCCGACATGGCTGTTATCTTCAGTCAAGTCAGCATAAATCCTTAGGCTCGCTCTACAATCCAGGATTGGAGTGGCCTCACTATATTAATTTCCCCAAGTGGGTTTCCCAGGTTCAGTCCACTAACAAGCTTGAGTATGAGAGACTGGGTTGGGATATTCACTTTATCCCGGACAGCACCCAGTAGAAGTGAGGAGAGGGTGATGCTAAAGGCGTCAAGTTGGGGACTGGGCGGAGCGTGAAGGGATGACTTGAGATGTACGGTTACTGACCTCGATTTAACTGGTTAGGTCATCGTCGAGGTCAGTTCTGTCTTTTTTGTCTAGTGACCGGTAAATCGACGGGGAGGATTGCGTCACTAGCTACAAAACTCCCCCTGGTCAACAAACTGTAAACACTAAATACAATAATGGTGAGCAGTCAAATACTAATCTAACGCGAGGAACTTACAACTACGGAAACGTATTATGTACAGTATATACACACCCCATATTTTTATGGGATTTGGGGGGTCGGTGGTTCCGACAAGGGTAATGGAACGATTTTAACTAGGATTTTAACTCGTCCATCTTTTCCAGGAGTGACTTCAGTTTCTCTGGCTAAAGGCCACTTCAGAGGGGGGAGTCGTCATCTTTTATAAGTACCATGGCTACTGTTATATCTGGTTTAATGGTTGTCCACTTAGGACGGTTCTGGAGATGATTGAGGTAGTCTACCGACCACCTTTTCCAAAAATTTTGCTGCACATGCCTACACTGTTGCCAAAATTTTAAGCGATTCAAGGGAAGAGAGGACAAGTCTTTATCGGGTAGTGACATCAATGGGGCTTCGACCAAAAAGTGACCTGGAGTCAATGTATAAAGGTCTTGAGTTAAGAATGGCCTCAATTTGTGAAAAAACGGTGCTAAATTGTTCAAACGTGACTTAATCAAATGAGTTTTAACACTTTTTACACCTGCCTCCCACAGTCCGCCCCAATGGGGGGACCTGAGAGAGATGAATTTCCATTCAATAGAAGAAGTGATCAGATGGTCATACACGGGGGTTAGATTCTTTATGAGAAATTGAGATAGTTCTTTGAGTTGATTATGTGCACCGACAAAATTAGTGGCATTATCACTATAAATGACGGAGGGATTTCCTCGTCGTGAAACAAACCGTTTCAGGGTTCAGGCTTCAGTGGACAACTCAGATACCAATTCCAAGTGTACAGCCTTAGAGTAAAAGCATACAAAAAGGGCAGTGTAACATTTAGAAGTGGGAGCCTTTTTCAGGCAGGAGGATTTGACCAGGAAGGGTCCTGCAAAGTCAATGCCGACTGTCTGAAAAGGGCGAGAGGGGGTAACTCGGCGTTTTGGAAGGTTAGCAATGAGTTGTTGAGCTGTGATAGCCTTAAATCTATGACACATGCTACATTGGTGAATGATTCTTTTGATTTCGCGTAGTCCATCAAAGGGCCAAAACTGTTAGCGCACGTTCGCAAGTACATTTTGGGGACCACTATGTCCTAATAGTATATGCTCTCTTTGTAAAACTAATAACGAGAAATGACTGCCTGACGGCAATAAAATAGGGTGCTTTTGTTGAAATGGTATATCAGCGTGCGAGAGTCTACCGCCGACTCTAATAACTTTATCTGTATCAGGAAATAAGTTCAAAGATGAGAGACGTTTGTCGGAAGGAACTTGGTTTCTTTGGAGAGCGCGAATAAGGGTGGGAAAATTAAGCTGCTGGACTTGTTGGACAAAGAAAAAGTCGTCTAAATCGTTGCGAGAGAGGAGTTTTTGACAGTTAAGCCGTTGCTCTGACTAATTTTATGAACGAAGATGAACGCGTTATTAAATCCAAAAACTGGTTAGAGTGAGGAGTGGTTGCAATAAAGGAATTCTCACTTTCTTCAGGAGGGTTAGGAATCTTTGAAAATGAATATTGACACGCAGTGTCTTGGGATGTTTCCCACAAGAAGGGCGGTCCTGAGAACCAAAATTTGCCAGGTGCTTGTAAAGGTTGACCTCTGGATAATAGGTCCGCAGGGTTGAGTTGAGATTTGACGTGTCTCCATTCAGCTGAATGAGTCAATTGTTGCATTTGGGTGACTCGATTGCGGACAAAAACTGCCGATCGCGGTGGGGTACCTTGAATCGGACCATAAAATAAATGAGGAGATTTGTAACTGTTTTTCCAAAATGTGTCGAAGGCGAGAATAGAGGTGGGCTAGAAGAGTCATGGCGCATAATTCTAACTTAGGGATAGTTAAGGGTTTACTTCAAGGAGCTACCCGGGACTTGGATATAAGGAGTTGAGAGGAAGCAGTGCCATCTACATAAATTGCTCGTAGATAAAAACAGCCTCCATACGCCACTGAGCTGGCATCACAGAAACCATGAAGTTCTAAATGGAGTACTACCTTGGACAAGAGGGTATATCGTGGAATTTGTAAAGTGGGCAATAAAGCTATGCTCTCAACAAAGGCGTTCCATTTTTTAATAAGGGAGGGATCGGTTATGGGCTCGTCCCATGACAGTTTGAGTAACCATAGCTGCTGCATTATCAGCTTTACTTGTCCAATTACAGGATTGATTATACCCAGAGGGTCAAAACATTGCGAAATTGTAGACAATATTTGTCTCTTAGTAGTACAGTTGATAAAAGAAGGAGATGATATTTGCAACTTATCTGTTTGTGGGTTCCAGACAATTCCTAACACCTTACTAGGATTTTCATCTAAGTTTAGATCCTTTTCAGACGGGGAGTTGGAAAAATGATTAATTGAAAGTTCTGTTGAATTGGAATAAAATTTGTGAAGTTCGAATTATGACTGAGCTAGTGTTGAGGTGAGGTTATGAAACAAGTTTTCAAGTTCCTCAATGCTGTTTGCTCCTGTCAATATGTCATCCACATATGTTTGTGACAGGAGGTATATATTCAAAATCAATAAAAAATGTCTTGCACTTTACATGTAGTAATCAATGTCAATCGCGAACAGTTATAGCGTTATGTTTGAAGAAAGAAGGAGCTATGGTGCTATCTACTATGTTACAATTGTTTACAAAGAAAGATTAACACAAAAAACGAAAACGAGATGATAAACACTAAACTTGTGGGTACAGATTATTCCATTAACCTAACCATAACCAAATGTAATAATTTGTTTTTACATTTTCCCTCGGTATTAAATTACACTCTTACTTTTCATTACCCCACGGTATTCAATAAAACTAACTTTTATTGTATTTCTTATTACCTAGCAAATAAACTTTGTGGAATCTCTTATTTAAATACATTTAAACATTATTATTGAACAGTAAATATTACGAATATGCATGCAAAATAAAACACAGGTGAGTCGACGATTTTATTTCATCTCTGATGCTGAAAGAAAAAGGGGGAGGGAAGGATATACATTATCATATCAACATGTTAAAATATACGTCATGTGAACCTTTAAGTTGAAATGCTTCCTTCAATTCTCCGAATATAAAAAATATATTTACAATGACTTACAGTTAAGGTTTTCTAAATGTCCACTTCTTTTTAAGGGCTGCCCGGTGCAACTCTTGTTAAGCCGGGAACGGCTTATCCTGTCCGAAACATTACAAACAGGCAGAGATGCTCTGTATGTGTGAGTGCTGAATGATGGGGTACCAAATGTTGAAGATAAACTGTACTGTTTCGGCACTGATTACTGTTCCACTAACTTTAACTAATTAAATTCACTACTGGATCACAAATCCGGCTCGAACTGGACCATGAACACGGATTATTACCTTTATATTTACTCGAAGGACCGTTGTTATATATTATTACCATATTACTGTAATAACCGATGTTTGATGAGCAATGGCGTCATCCGCCATTGACAATGTTGGGAGCATGGAAATTAAACTCGTTGGCTTGCCTTTCTCACCTCATTTATTCAATTAATCACATGATACTTTACTTATAGCATCGCAATAAAGAACATTTCTTAACTTTTAACTACATTTAGTGCCTTATGCACTTTTTAAAATATAACTTGGACTCTCTGACGAGCTTCGCGTCATCTTCCGACGATATCTTTTTGAGAAATCAATAGTGGCCGGGTTCGCGCAGACCCTGACCGTTAAGGTTCGTGACATGCCGTGATTGGCGTAAATCTGTTTCGAGTTAAGCGGAGGAAAAAAGATGGGTAATTTGAAAGTACACAGGTACGGCCTGGCGTCAGCTGAAGAATTTATTTTATTGATTAGTTTTCAGAGAGGATTTCATTAAATCCGAAAACCATTGAATGGCATTTCTTCAAAGTTAGTTTGACGTTTTTTTTTTTATTCTTGTCTATTTTAACCAATAGAATGTTTTGTCAAACAATTTAAGTGTTATGTCCTACACATGGACGTACTGGATATGAAAAGACTTGAACACCATTTATGATCTTTATTTTAAGTATAAGCTTTTTTAACATACATACATAACCACACAAACGTGTGTCATTCCACAACCTTATTCTAACAGTGGCGCCAACTTAACACAAGGCCAGGGCTCATAGAACTTAACTTAAATTATACATTTACATTACATAAGACGCTAGGCTTTCTTGCTTGACTTTAATTATATCACTTTTTGGTTTCCACAGTATCATTAACAAAAAAGTTGTTTCGTTATTTACTTGCAGAGAGACGCTGAAAGATGGAAACTGTGGTCCCAAAGAATACTAAGTAATTGCTTAAAAATGGAAGCAACTAACAAAAAGAGTCGAGATAATATTCTATCCAAAATGATAGTGTACGATTCAGAGGTAAGTTAAAAACTGTTGATGGCAATAATGGAATTACAAAACTATGTACTTATCAAATATTTCAATTTAAACAATTAATTGCATTGTATTCGTCACGTTTCTATACATCACACTAAATTTATATCGTTGCAAATAAAAATAATACCTTCGTCTAGAAAGTATGGAATTTTTCTCGTGTTTTATTATACTTCGCTATATACTAACGATAGCCTATGAATCAGTAGTGTGATGGACGAAGATACTGCAACTGGAAGCTGTAACGTTGTTAAGTAGCCTACAAAGACTTGCTTGCCTGTGTATTATGGAAGTCTTGCAAAATCTGCCTCCACTATACATATATTTATACAAGGAGAAAGCAGATCTGTAATTCACAGACTACTGCAAAGTTAACAATACCAAACGCACGGTGCCGACAATCGAAATCTTATCGAGGAGCTGAAAGTGGATCACTTAATAGGGGAACCGGACATGACGGCAATTCACCACTGCGTTGAAGAAGTAAAAAGTCAGGAATTAATATACCGTTCAGTTGCCATTTTCACAGGAAGCTAAGTTTCACTGTAGGCACTCGGTTCCATAAAGGCCAACAAGTATGAGATTGCATATGTGCTTTAAACGCGCATTGCAAGGTCATGGAAGCCTGGATACCTGGGCACGAGGGTCATAAGTGCAACGAACTGGCAGTTGAAACTACCAGAGAAGGCTGATTAATGCCGTTCATTTTAAATATGACCACAAGGAAGTATAAAAATTCAGTACAGTTTAATAATTCAATATTTTGAAATTGACATTTGAAAGGGTGGCTTTACCTTCCATATTAAAATGTCCACAAAGAAATACAAAGAGGCAAAAAGTAAGTAAGACGCTTTGTTCCAGTGGAGTTCCATATTTTGTGACATGTAACCCTCAAAAAAAGTTGGGGTATCACAAGGATGCTGACCCCTCTGAAAATCAATAATAAATCAAAATAAATCACTTCCGGTTTATTGGTTATCGTTTATTAGTGTCCCATATAAATTTTTATAATTTTACGGTAACCGTTTTAGAGCAACGTTAAAAAATGATTTTAGTTTTTCAAATAAATCACCCTATACACCCTATTGCATGTACTTTTGTATATAGGTAGGTGAGGTTCAATCCAAGGTCCCGAAACTACACAGGTTGCCTACTACACTTCAGTCAATCAGAAGCTCGATTAAAATGCGTGGGAATACGTCATCGTGCCTGCCTAATTCAAACTGCTCTGTGGGTTTGTTATTGAAACCTCACTATAAAATCAAGTCGAGAGAACATAGTTTGCGCAGTTACAGCGTTTAAAAAAGCCAGTGCCAATGAAGATGACAATCTTGGCATAAATATTCAATTAGCCTCTGACTACTTAAAAACTATTCCGCCGACAAGCGTCTAATCTGAAAGATATTTTTTTCAGCTGGGTTAATTTGTTCGAAAATTAGATCTAAATTAGAAGACAATACAATTATTGACAAATTCATGATTTTGTGACATTACTTTCGAAAATAAACCGGGGTTCATTATATTATACTATTATAATTATACTCACATTGTATTATTATAAATATTTCTTATTGGTTAGAAATCAGTTTTATTTTGATTTTACTTTTTTGATTAAATTTATCAAAATTAAAAAGAATTTTATATCGGGATTGGTCTCGAGATTCAATATCTCTATCCCGGGATAGCAAAAACCTTCCTTGTTTGCAATCCCTAGTTTTAACCCTTCGCAACTTAACGAGTACTCGCCATTTTCACAATTAACCAAACAGCTCAAGGCGGAAACACGTTATTATCACGTCACGTGAGTTCACATGGTTTCACACCAAATGTGAATTTATGTTTATGTAGAAGCAATCACATTACCATCACGTCACTTCACTTTGCTTAACCTAAAAATGTACCAACTAAACAATAATAATGGCGATGACAGTTCATCTTCATCTTCCGCGTTTGAAGAAGACTTGGAAAATGCATGTGCTTTACTTATGGTTATGGTAAACACACTTTTTCTATTAAAAACTCTTCCAATTTGACAGCACTCACGTTTTCACGCCTCACAAAATTGATGTTTAAACAGAAAATTTGAGCGTGACATGTCATGTAATATCAGGTGATTTCACGTGAATCTCCAACGTGACAATAGTGTGTTCGTCCTTAATGTGAATAAATGGAAAAAGCCGCCTTAACAAATTTATTGCTCATGTGTGTTCACCTGAAATCACGTGACGTGATAATAATGTGTTTCCGCCTTTATAGTACTCCATGTATTACTATGGCAACAACGATATTTACAAGTATTCGTAAAGTTGTGAATTAGCCTCCTAGGATTTTTTCAACAAAGAAAAAACTGATAGGTACTTGGGATTATCCTACTTTATTATTCATTTAAAATATTCTTCATTTTTTGAGATCTTTCGCTCTGATCTTGTAGGAAATCTGTTACTTTTACAGGACTTCAATTTTTCCCTTTTCTCATTCAGGTACCGCAGTCGAATAATTAGACGAAGCCGACAAAATGATTTAACAATCACCTCTGGCTCATCTGGAATCTTCACAAAATGAATCGAAGTGTTTAATACCCCGTAACTAAAGATTTTCTTGCTAAAAACAAACAGAAATGCATAAATAATTCCTAAATGGGGTTCATCTGTAGGTATTACCTATCTTTTTCAACTTTTAAGCTTGAATGCCCATTAATCTGGCTTTCACCTCATCTTCAGAGTCATCTGATTTAAAGTGTTTGCTTTACACTTTTTTATTCTGTAACATTTTCGTATCCATTATTTTCTAACGTCTGAGTCCTTTGGAAACGAAAAAATCACGAGTGTTCCCCAGTTTCTTTGACCTTCTTCGAATTGCTTTCCTATTTTTGACCCCAGAATATGTGGTATAATTTATTACCAATCTTTTCGGGATACCCTGTATAGGGGCAAATCAAAAGACTGTCAAAACGACTGGAGTGGAAGGCAGTTAGGCATGTTCGGACTGCAGAGTTTTGAGTTGAGAATCTGACAATACCTTGTTTTTCTAATCATTTAGGGCGCGTTGTATCGAACACCTAAACTCAGTTTAATGATAACTGTTGTTTAGACTGTGACATATTGATGTATTTATTATCATCATTAACATCAGTCTAAACATCAGTTCTCATTAAACCGAGTTTAGGTGTTCGATACAACGCGCCCTTAAAAATCTACAATTAACCTTGTCTTAATCCTTCCACCGTTGTGATCAACATTTGGTTGTTTTTTGACAGTATGATGACAGTCACTAAGAATTACTGAAATAAACATTTTAAATAATTGTATAGATTACAAAGATTCTATTACAGTCACTTATCTCTACATTACAACTATGAATATATTTATTTTATTGAAAATATAAATACAAAATATGACAATCCGCCATCTTAGATAAAACACCGACCATAAACGTGTGACGTCATCCTTTCGTATTTTGCATCGTTTAAATGATATTTACTCGTTATAGCTTTCATGAATATCACACAAAATAATTCAAATTAGTATTCAAAAGAAATTTTTAATTTGCAAACTGTGTGGAATATTTGAAGTATTTACCAGATGTGGGATGTCATAGAGACGCCATTACTATTCTAGCGTTTTGGTGCGAAATTTGAATTGTATTTTAAAAACGAAAATTTCTCCTTTAAAAACTTTAATTTTTTCAAGAAACAACATTTTGTTGGATAAAGCTTATACGTACAAACAATATGTGGAGCAGTTTTTCAAAATCAGTCATCATGCCTATTGGATGAAACATTATTTATCATTAGTTATTCCTAACGTTGGACAGTATCCACCCAGCCATTGATATCTGTTTAGTTTTGAAATATAAGCACTTTATACCTAAATAAGATTGTATGACTTTCTGATTTTAGGTTGCAGCTGTTGAAAAATCTTATGAAAAAATTAAGAAAATAGTCACAAGTAGAAGATAAGATTGAGAGTATCATTAGTTTCGTGAATATTCGTTGTCGTTAAATATGGAAACTGACTGCCATTTTTCTAAATATATTAAACAAGTTTATTTTACTAAAAGCTGAATTTGTATTATCCTTGCCAAAACTGTACAACGCCTGAAAGTATTCCTCATACCTTGGGATGTTCTAGGTATAGTAAAAATCACGAATCATTCTCGTTACGTCATATTTCCCTGAATGTATCACTTCAATTTTATGTGAATATCACTGACCGTGTAACGAGTTATTTTTGGTGTCACTCATTTAAGGTTTAATTTTATTGCTTTTTTTTCTCGTTACTTATTTTCCGAATAGATTTTTTTTATATTACCGTTATATTTTTAAGTATTAGTCCGGAGGTACACAATTTCAAATTCTATCAAATTTAGTAGTTTCAACAATTTAAAATTTTCTAACCGAAAAGGACGTCTGGTATATATACCTTTGAATTAATTCCGAAAGACATTCAGTATATGGCAAACTTTTTGTTAAACATAAATAAAGTTTAACACCTATAATGAGAATATAAAAATGAAGATTTTGAAATTTTCGAGAGAGTGATCGTGAGTAATCAGAGGAAAGTGATCGGGAGTAATTAGTAAAGAGGAGAAAGACGAGATTGAAACCGAAACGAGCTACCGCGTGTTTTTTTTCCGTAAAGATAGTGTCCGGAGTATTGAAAAGTGTGTGATTTCGAAAGGTAAAATATTTTATTAATACACTTAAAAATTCGAAATTGTCGTACCGCCGTTGAGATATTTTACGCAGTGTAAATTTTATCTGGAAAATTTTCCTTTCCGTTTTTTTTCGAAGAAGTTTATTTATTGATTGTTCAAATAGTTTTAAGAATAAAAGTTTATAGTTGAAGGAGATTTGCCGTAGAATTTTATTTTATTACCACCGTGAATATTTTCTTGTTCGCCGGTTCTATATTGAGTTTCCAATTTTTTTTCTTCACTGGTCGTTAATATTCACTTAAGATTTATGTGAATTGGGACATTTTCATTTTATTCCGGTTGATTTTGTTTCTACTCTGTGTGTCAAAATTCGGGTACAAATCTTTTATACATTTTTTTTTGTTGTTGTGCAATAATAGTTTGCCGGTTTATTTTAGATTCAAGGGATAATCAGACTTGGAAGTGGCCTAGCCATAATTTGTTTGATTACCTGGCAGATTTAAATCGTTTCTTTCCATTTCCGTGGTACAATTCTTTTACATTTTTTTTGAAATAATAGTTTGCCGGTTTATTTTAGATTCAAGGGATAATCAGACTTGGAAGTGGCCTAGCCATAATTTGTTTGATTACCTGGCAGATTTAAATCGTTTCTTTCCATTACCGTGGTACAATTCTTTACATTTTTTTTTTGAAATAATAGTTTGCCGGTTTATTTTAGATTCAAGGGATAATCAGACTTGGAAGTGGCCTAGCCATAATTTGTTTGATTACCTGGCAGATTTAAATCGTTTCTTTCCATTACCGTGGTACAATTCTTTTACATTTTTTTTTTGAAATAATAGTTTGCCGGTTTATTTTAGATTCAAGGGATAATCAGACTTGGAAGTGGCCTAGCCATAATTTGTTTGATTACCTGGCAGATTTAAATCGTTTCTTTCCATTACCGTGATACAATTCTTTTACATTTTTTTTTGAAATAATAGTTTGCCGGTTTATTTTAGATTCAAGGGATAATCAGACTTGGAAGTGGCCTAGCCATAATTTGTTTGATTACCCGGCAGATTTAACTCGTTTTTATCAGCTCCGTGATACAATCCTTTTATAATTTTTTTTTAACTCGTTGGAATAATAGTTTGCCGGTTTTATTTAAATTCAAGGGCTAATCAGACTTGGAAGTGGCCTAGCCATAATTTGTTTGATTACCCGGCAGATTTAAACCATTTTCGACTCGTGTAACAATAGTAGTTTTCCGTTGTGTTGATAACCTTGCCGGCTCTGACCGTTACGTACGCTACGTTCTTTTCCCCGTTTTCTTTTGCTCGTACCTAGAGGAGTATCCATAAAATCGACCACAGAGTAGTAATAGCAATTTGGTAGTTAGTAGTTAAAATAGCTCAACAAGACCCCTGGAATTCGCCGTAACCTCCATCTGAGGCTATCTGGAACTCTTGACGATAAGTGTCAAGGGGCCGTGGAGCAAACCACGATAAAAATCTGGCGCCCGAGCATTCCGATTAATTATTTAACATCAAGGGTGTCCATAGTGACGTGTAGAGGTAGTAAACGCGTTACAAAATGGCGCCCGAGCAGGGACCCCTTTGTTGCTTGAACAGAGACCATTTTGATTTTTTTTTTGATTGTTCATTTGGGCAGGGACCTGTCTGTCGATAAGTAGAAACCGTTTTATTCCATTTTTGGTGTTACCGTATTATTGCAGGGAACTGGTTGTTGATAATAGTAGGAACTGTTTGATTATTTCAGCTTATTGTTGCTGGACTGTTTATATTTTTTTACTGGATCATTTGCAGCCGAATGGTTGATTTGAACCAGGTACCGTTATTCCTTTTTGATTCACTATTTTTCCGTACTGTTGATTTGAAAAGTGGCCGTTCTACCGGTGCTATATTTGTTTTTTTCTCTTTCTTTCCTCCATTGTTGATGTGATTTCGAAAGGAAGTAGGAGGAGCTTGAGGAGAGTAAAAGACTAATGTCAAGAAGGAACTCCGACGATATTGGCTTGCCCGATTTGTTCGATCAGGACGAAACTGAAAAACCCGAATCCGTTTCTACAGTACCGGCCCAGCTACCGATCGTCCCTTCCGTGGAGGAAGGCTCAGACCACCGAGTGAGTTGGGTATATTTACTGAGAAACGAGGGACTGAATACCGAGCTAGCAAAGCGAAATTTATCAGTTGCTGGAACCGTTCCGGAGAAACGAAGGAGGCTAGTACGATTTTTAAGGCGAGAAAATATTTCTCCGCAACCCGTTTCTGACCGATCCGATACCGTAACCATTCCAACCGCTATGGCAACTACACCGATAAATGTAAATGATTGGAGAGTATCTTTTGGAAACCGGGGAGACCCGGCCGCATTTATAGAAAGAATTGAGGAAATATGCACGGCCAAGAATGTCCAGAAGGACAATTTGCTTCCGGTGTTACCAGAATTACTGTCCGGTGAACCCGCACTATGGTACCGGAATAACCGAAGCCGATACTCCACCTGGGAAGAGTTCGAAACCGATTTCCGCATTTTCTTCTATCCGGTAAATTACGAGGAAGACTTGGAAGCAGAGATAAGCCGTCGTCTGCAGAGAAGAAATGAGTTCGCCGCAACCTATATAACAGAGCTACAAACTCTGATGCGACGCCATGGTAAGCTAACTCCCGAACAACAGTTGGCTTGGCTGTACCGCAATCTGTTGCCGGAATACCGTCTGCAAGTCCGAAAAGGGGACTTTGATGATTTTTCCACATTTTGTCAGGTGGTAAGGGAATATGAGCTCCTCAGGAAGGAACTCCAAAATGTACCCAGCCACAGTGGACCGAACCGTGGACCCGTCAGACCGCAGCCGATAGCACCAAGATATGGACCGTCTCACAACTCTACTCTTGGTCCGTCCAGAGAACCCGTCGCCAGTTCCAGCCAACCGTCACCGACCGATACTCCTCGCCGTTCGCCGCCTGATACTACTAGTCAACCGTCTGGATCATCTGTCCGTCCGATCACTTGTTTCCGTTGTGGTGAGTCTGGACATTTCCGAAATCAGTGTCCAAACCCTCAGAAAATCTTCTGTTCACGTTGCCGTAAGGAAGGAGTATTTTCCAGAGACTGTTCCTGCAGGAGGCAGGAAAACTAATCCGAAGTTGTACCGACGAGGGACCGACACAGCTTCCGCAAATCTTTGTCTCTCATACCGAACCGCTAGCAGAAATGGACGACCCCCGACCGCATGCAGACGTCGAAACTGAAAATCACAAGTTCCGGGCATTGTTGGATACCGGAGCAGCGAAATCATATATTGGTGATCAACTAGCTAAGATTTTTTCCCAAAGAAAGCAAACAACCGCCCGTCAAGGTACGAAGGCCCGTTTAGCTAACGGAAACTTAGTCTCTATCACCGACAGATATGAACTAATATGGAAGATCAATGACGTCACTATGGAGGGTTCGTTGGAGCATTTCCCTGGACTAATAACCGATATGGTATTAGGACATGATGTCCTTCGAAAGTATGATTTCCGGCTGGAGTTAGGAACCGGGAAAATATACGTGAAAAATGAAGTAGTACAGCGTTCACAATTAGCCAGTCCGCTTGGAATATTAGAGGTCGTGAACTCATACGAAAAAGAATTCTATGCGGATGTCCCAATCATCTGCAAGAAAGATACCCACCCTAGTATTGGTGGAAGAAATTGTTTCCGAAATTTGTCTGCTTTTGAAGTCTCTGCGTCTTCCCTGGTGTTAGGGGTTGACAAGGAGCAAACTGTTTTTGAAGTCTCTACGTCTTCCCTGGTGTTAGGGGTTGACGAGGAGCAGTCCGTTCCTGAAGTCTCTGCGTCTTCCCTGGTGTTAGGGGTTGACCAAGAGCAGTCCGTTCCTGAAGTCTCTGCGTCTTCCCTGGTGTTAGGGGTTGACAAGGAGCAGTCCGTTTCTGAAGTCTCTGCGTCTTCCCTGGTGTTAGGAGTTGACAAGGAGCAAACTGTTTCTGAAGTCTCTACGTCTTCCCTGGTGTTAGGGGTTGACCAAGAGCAGTCCGTTCCTGAAGTCTCTGCGTCTTCCCTGGTGTTAGGGGTTGACAAGGAGCAGTCCGTTTCTGAAGTCTCTGCGTCTTCCTTGGTGTTAGGGGTTGACAAGGAGCCAACCGTTTCTGTCACATCTGCGTTCTCTCTGGAAAATTTAGGGGATGACGAGAAGTATGATTATATAGGTTGTCCGCTGGATAGTATAGTTCCGTTCACAGAAAGAAACCTATCAAAAGAACAAACAGACAGATTAAGCGTCTTCCTAGACCAAGAGTTACCGAAATTTGAATCCTTGCGAGGCCCGACGTCACTAGTTGAGCATGAAATCCGTTTGCTGCAACCCCGTCCGATCAAACAAAGATACCGACCCCAGAATCCGAAAATGCAGGAAATTTGCAATGCTGAAATAGATGCCATGTTGGCAGAGGGAGTGATCGAACCTTCTACAAGTCCGTGGAGTTCTCCGATAGTCATTGTGAAGAAGAAAGATGGGAAAAACCGTTTTTGTATCGACTTCCGAAAAGTTAACGAGGTAACAATGAAGGATGCTTATCCTCTTCCGTTTATTAATGCTATTCTAGATAAATTGCGTAAAGCCAAGTATATTTCCAGTTTGGATTTGAAGAGTGGATATTGGCAGGTTCCGTTAACGCCCGAAAGTAAACCTATTACCGCATTCACCGCACCGGGACGTGGATTGTTTCAATTCACGGTTCTTCCGTTTGGTTTACATTCCGCACCTGCTACCTTCCAGAGACTGGTTGATAGATTAATAGGTCCAGATCAAGATCCTTACGCTTTTGCGTATCTGGATGACATCATCGTTCTGGGAGAAACATTTGATCAACATCTGGAAAACCTGTCCGAAGTGTTCCGCCGATTACGAGGGGCCCAGCTGAAACTTAATCCGGAGAAATGTCATTTCTGTCTGCCGTACATGAAATACTTAGGACATGTAATTACTGGAGATGGAATCCGTACCGATCCAGAGAAGGTAGAAAGTATTGTGAAATTTTCAGCACCGAGAAATATCCGAGAACTGAGAAGATTTTTGGGAGTTGCATCCTGGTATAGAAGATTTGTGCCTTCCTTTTCAGAAAAGGTAGCTCCGTTAACGAAATTGCTCCGTAAATCCCAGCGATGGAAGTGGGCTGAGGAACAAGAAGCCGCTTTCGCTAAAATCAAAACCTGCCTGTCGGAAGCACCCGTTTTAAGCTGTCCGGATTTTACCGTGCCGTTCACTCTGCAGACCGATGCCTCCGAATATGGTTTGGGAATAGCCCTTACTCAGCAGAAGGATGGTCATGAACACGTGGTAGCGTATGCAAGTCGCACCCTGAGTCCTACCGAGAAAAACTACTCCGTTGCCGAGAAAGAGTGTCTTGCCATTGTCTGGGGGATTGAAAAGATGCGTCCTTATTTAGAGGGCTACCATTTCACGGTTGTTACCGATCATCAATCTCTTAGATGGCTGCACTCCATATCTAGTCCGTCCGGACGTTTAGCAAGGTGGAGTATTTTTCTACAACAGTATGATTTCGAGATACAGTACCGTGAAGGTGCTCTAAATCGTGTGGCTGATGCTTTGTCCAGAAATCCGCTACCAATGACTTCCGAAACCGATCTACCGGCTGCACTCTGTCTGACCGATATAACCGCCGAATGTTCGTGGTACCGGAACAGGAAAGAAGAGGTCCTGAAGGATCCAGAGAAGTTTCCGGACTACTGCATAAAGGAAGACCGGCTATACCGTCATTTCTGGGACATCAACGATTTCAGGGAACCAGAAATGTCCGATCCTTGGAAACTGTGTATAGCAAAACCTGACCGAACACGTGTCCTGCAAGGAAACCATAAAGCTTCAAACGCCGGACACCTAGGGATTGCGAAAACCATCAACCGTATTGCGAAACTGTACTATTGGCCAGGAATGTTCAGGGACATCACCAAATACGTAAGAAGATGTCTGCAATGTCAAAAGTACAAACCGTCACAACAAAAGATACCAAGGAAGATACAACAGCAACCGCCAGAAACCGACATGCCGCGCAGATCAAAGGAACCTAGGAAGTTCATCACCCTGACGGACAACCTCTGTTGGAGGTGTGGAACCTCAGGTCACCGCCGGAAAAGCTGCAGCCGACCATACATTTTGTTTTGTTCCCGCTGTGGACAAGTTGGCCGGATGTCCCGAGATTGCCCGTGTGATAGACACGGCCCCCGTATCCGATCGGTGGCAGTACAAGCCCACCTGGTCACCCGTGCCAACCAGCCCCGACGAATACAGGACACTGCCACCCAGTGCAGCCTCGATGCCGAGCGATCTTCCCCCAGCCTGGAACGCTGCTCCAGGTCATACCGACGTCAGTCTTCCCGTGGAAGAGGACCTCGCCTTCCAGATCCCTCCATCCGACGACGACGTTCCATGTAAAGAGGCCGCTACATCCTGGATCTCCGTTAACTGGACATTTAGTATTTTTTTTTTGTTTTCTGTATATAGATAGTGAGATGTAATGTGGAAAAAAAATGTAATGACCGAAAGTTGCACTTTCGTTCATTAATTTTTTTTACCGAAGAAAAGGGGGTGTGTAACGAGTTATTTTTGGTGTCACTCATTTAAGGTTTAATTTTATTGCTTTTTTTTCCGTAACTATATAACTCGTTACTTATTTTCCGAATAGATTTTTTTTATATTACCGTTATATTTTTAAGTATTAGTCCGGAGGTACACAATTTCAAATTCTATCAAATTTAGTAGTTTCAACAATTTAAAATTTTCTAACCGAAAAGGACGTCTGGTATATATACCTTTGAATTAATTCCGAAAGACATTCAGTATATGGCAAACTTTTTGTTAAACATAAATAAAGTTTAACACCTATAATGAGAATATAAAAATGAAGATTTTGAAATTTTCGAGAGAGTGATCGTGAGTAATCAGAGGAAAGTGATCGGGAGTAATTAGTAAAGAGGAGAAAGACGAGATTGAAACCGAAACGAGCTACCGCGTGTTTTTTTTCCGTAAAGATAGTGTCCGGAGTATTGAAAAGTGTGTGATTTCGAAAGGTAAAATATTTTATTAATACACTTAAAAATTCGAAATTGTCGTACCGCCGTTGAGATATTTTACGCAGTGTAAATTTTATCTGGAAAATTTTCCTTTCCGTTTTTTTTCGAAGAAGTTTATTTATTGATTGTTCAAATAGTTTTAAGAATAAAAGTTTATAGTTGAAGGAGATTTGCCGTAGAATTTTATTTTATTACCACCGTGAATATTTTCTTGTTCGCCGGTTCTATATTGAGTTTCCAATTTTTTTTCTTCACTGGTCGTTAATATTCACTTAAGATTTATGTGAATTGGGACATTTTCATTTTATTCCGGTTGATTTTGTTTCTACTCTGTGTGTCAAAATTCGGGTACAAATCTTTTATACATTTTTTTTTGTTGTTGTGCAATAATAGTTTGCCGGTTTATTTTAGATTCAAGGGATAATCAGACTTGGAAGTGGCCTAGCCATAATTTGTTTGATTACCTGGCAGATTTAAATCGTTTCTTTCCATTTCCGTGGTACAATTCTTTTACATTTTTTTTAACAATAGTTTGCCGGTTTATTTTAGATTCAAGGGATAATCAGACTTGGAAGTGGCCTAGCCATAATTTGTTTGATTACCTGGCAGATTTAAATCGTTTCTTTCCATTTCCGTGGTACAATTCTTTTACATTTTTTTTGAAATAATAGTTTGCCGGTTTATTTTAGATTCAAGGGATAATCAGACTTGGAAGTGGCCTAGCCATAATTTGTTTGATTACCTGGCAGATTTAAATCGTTTCTTTCCATTACCGTGGTACAATTCTTTTACATTTTTTTTTTGAAATAATAGTTTGCCGGTTTATTTTAGATTCAAGGGATAATCAGACTTGGAAGTGGCCTAGCCATAATTTGTTTGATTACCTGGCAGATTTAAATCGTTTCTTTCCATTACCGTGGTACAATTCTTTTACATTTTTTTTTTGAAATAATAGTTTGCCGGTTTATTTTAGATTCAAGGGATAATCAGACTTGGAAGTGGCCTAGCCATAATTTGTTTGATTACCTGGCAGATTTAAATCGTTTCTTTCCATTACCGTGATACAATTCTTTTACATTTTTTTTTGAAATAATAGTTTGCCGGTTTATTTTAGATTCAAGGGATAATCAGACTTGGAAGTGGCCTAGCCATAATTTGTTTGATTACCCGGCAGATTTAACTCGTTTTTATCAGCTCCGTGATACAATCCTTTTATAATTTTTTTTTAACTCGTTGGAATAATAGTTTGCCGGTTTTATTTAAATTCAAGGGCTAATCAGACTTGGAAGTGGCCTAGCCATAATTTGTTTGATTACCCGGCAGATTTAAACCTTTTTGACTCGTGTAACAATAGTAGTTTTCCGTTGTGTTGATAACCTTGCCGGCTCTGACCGTTACGTACGCTACGTTCTTTTCCCCGTTTTCTTTTGCTCGTACCTAGAGGAGTATCCATAAAATCGACCACAGAGTAGTAATAGCAATTTGGTAGTTAGTAGTTAAAATAGCTCAACAAGACCCCTGGAATTCGCCGTAACCTCCATCTGAGGCTATCTGGAACTCTTGACGATAAGTGTCAAGGGGCCGTGGAGCAAACCACGATAAAAATCTGGCGCCCGAGCATTCCGATTAATTATTTAACATCAAGGGTGTCCATAGTGACGTGTAGAGGTAGTAAACGCGTTACAACCGCATATGTCCAATTCAAACAAATGGAAAGGTAAATATGTCTTATGTGTCTGAATTAAGTTACGCCATTATGTCTTTATGAGTTTGTCACGTTGTCTTGTGTTGTGACAACGATTGTACTTAAAAAGCGAAACGTAACTTTATGCGGAAATCATTCTGTCACCATTGAAGTTTGTCGTCATTGTCATTACTTTAAATTAATTTCGACAAAATGCCTGGTAAACGTTTGGACGACAGTAAACGTGAGTGTATTAGAAAATTACATGAATATTTCCAAAAGGAATTGGCTAATGGCGGACCATTTCTGCCGTTAAATTCCATTCAAGATGTGAGTTTTGTTACTATTTATTTGTAGAATTTCAAATTGTAGTCTAACTATGATATGTTAAATTTGGTTTTTATTTATTTCCTCCCATAATTAGATCACTAGAAATACAATGATGCGCCGCTAGTGAAGACTGTCTTATTTATTTGATTCGGATGCTTATGAGTTATGACGTAACAAGAAACATTGGTGACTTTTACTATAGTGTTTTATTAAACATAAATACAAGATTATGTAAAATCAGGTGATTCTAGCTATTTTTCACCAAAAATTTATTTGTGGTGAAACTGATAGCAACGTAGGTCGAATGATATATCACAGAAAAGTTTATTTCTTCCTCTTTCCAAAAATAGTAAGTACAACATGACATAAAAAAAAAACAAGAAACAAATGCCAAAGACTTAAAACATGTAATTTTTGAACACATACTAAATTACAACAATACTAACTAGGGTAATAACAAATAATCAACTTTCCTTATAACAAGTGCTCAAAATGACGACCATCTGTTTCTTGACAATAGTACAACCTTGGAAGCTTCGAATAGAATTGTTGATCATTTGTGGAGCAATCGCTGGCATTTCAAGGGATATGCGAGCTTTTAAATCTTGTATGGTTGTAGGTTTGTTAACATGAACGCGATCCTTTAAGTAGCCCCATAAGAAAAAATCAAGTGAAGTCAAAGTCGGGCCACTCAATTTCTCCCCTTCGACCAATCCATCTCTTAGGGAAAGTACCGTCATCTGGGGTGAGTTCGGACCCATTTTCAGGGTTTCCCGGTTAAAACTGCCAAGAAGAGTCGTGCAAAAAATCCGTTAAAATTAATATAAGACCCTTTAACCTTCACCTATCAAACGCCATAATTGTTTTTTTCAGATCCATTTTTAAAATTTTTTTTTTATTTTTAAAATGTGTCCGAACCCAGAAGAATAAACTGGATATCATTTTCCTCGCACTGTTTTATTATGTGTAGCGATAAGTGGCTGGAGAGATTGACACCAATCAGAACTTTCTTTCGCTTTAAATTAAAGAAATATGGCAAAACCACTTTCAAAAACCAGTCCTCGAAGACTGGCGACTCGAACCAACCACTTTTTGTTCTGTTGTAAACGGCTCCTCCGGGGCCGGAAGCCGTAGAACCATTCGAATCCCGGCATATTGTCATTAAATGCAGGAATTTTTTTCCGGCTCTATCCAGATAGGTTTTGACTATTTGTCGAATATCATGTCTGGTCAACGGAAATCCCCACTCAGCGGCAAGTGTGATTCCCCTCGCTATATCCAATTCTACATTCGCATTGAGTTTCGTTCGCCCTCCACTTTTGCCTGGATGCTTTCCGGCGATTTTATCACTCAATGCGGACTTCGGAATATGATAATACTCCGCCGCTTGCCTCAAAGATTTTTTTCTTGTCTTCACATCGTTCAAAGCCCTCTCCAAAGATATTGGAGAGTAATTGGACCTTTCCTTGGCCCCCAGCGGCCGCTTATTAACTCTTGGCATTTTGTCCGAAGACACCCCACGCCGTGTCGTTTTTTTTCTGAAGTGAGAAAAAAAGTAAATCAGAGAAAAATTATGAGTAACACCAGTACATATGATTAGATAACATAAAAATATACAGGAAATTGTAACCAAACTTGAGTGCAACCCCTTAACAGTGGCTGCACAGATGTTTGTTACCGCAGTTATCAAAAAAGCAAAAATTTTGACCACTTACACAATACTGCTCCCAACAGCGATTTCTGGCCGACTGAAGTCTTGAACACAAATAACATACTTATAGATAGGCATCTGACCGTGGCGCTCCCTACGACGAATTAATTTTGACGGGTTGTGTCATCTTGCGAGTCCCAACAGTACTTTTAACACTTTTCACATGGTTGTGAACTTCGCTAACAGCTGAAAAAGCAGATTCCTGTAATTTTACAGTTTTTGGCGGCATATTCAAATTTACTGTAATTTTACTATTATTGAAATATGGCATTTATGGTCCATTTTTTGATATTTCATTTAAAATAACTGAACATTTGATTGATATTACAATAATAACAATCAAATAGTCTTGTTAAATTAGATGAAATGTCAAAAAATGGACCATATAATGCCGGATATGGGAAAAATAAAGCAATAATTATCAAGTTTATATATTTTATTTAATATAAGAAAGTACACAACAATTAAAACGTTTTTTTACATCTTTTAATGACAAACAGAAAGATCAGTAAATAAAGTAATGTGAGTAAACTGACAAATGTATCTATTTCAAAAATATTTACATAAAGAATAACATTTTTTCATACAAACCAAAAAATCAGCAACCATTTCTGTGGGCAGATGTATATTAAAAAAAAACATGAAACACATCCATTTCTACAGTTTGCAGATGTTTTCTAATAACACAGCTAACTAAAATGTGCACACTATTTAAAAAACTTAGTTTACAAAATTATGACTATCATTACTAATTTATTATTTATTATGTAGCTATATTTGGATATTTTTAATTATATAGCTCAAACACACATTATATGATTGTGAACATTTACATTATTTCTTTCTCCAAACTGCTTACCTTTGAAAAATGCTTGTACCTTTCATCGGGAAATCCTTTTTTGCCCCTCTTAAAGGTAGAACCTCCATAATTGCATTATATGTAGACAATTTATTCATTTACTCATATATTACTATGAAATATGTAATTAAGTTTGTTTTTGATGAGAATTAAACAAACCAAATAGTATAACAAAAGGATCATACAGATAGAAGATATTTTATGTTATACATACCATTATTTGATCATTGCTCAATACTTTCAAATGCTGTTAGTTGTGGAAGGAATAGCTATAACATAAAAATTAGAAGTTCAGTAAACTAAATAATATAACAAAAGGAATAGACACAAGATATTTTATTTTATACATACCATTTCTGATAGTGGCTTAATTTACTCTCATCCATTCTCCTCAAACCGCTTGCTTGTGGATGGAATGGCTACAACATAAAAATTAGGTGTTTACTTTTTCTTAGGGACACTGTACATTGTATGAATGTTAAAATTATAGTTGTATAAAACTCACCATTAATTAATTTCCTTGTATAAATTTTGGTTGGTGTTTGCACCTTCCCAACTGGTGAATAATTTGATATGGAGGGCATTTCCAATATTTCCAACATATACAGATACTTTGTACAAGTAAAATGTTTTGAAGTCCATAAAATAAAAACCTTTAATTTTCTCAGGAGTTTTTAGGTTAGGTTGACAGAGGAAGTATCTGTAAACTAAAATTAACTACAACTAACGGCGTTACAGTTCTCTTTAAATCTGCAATTTTAGTACTGTTGGGACTCACTAGGTGGCAGTACCCTCGCGCGTTCAGAGTGCCCATACCCTGGTCTTGAATGCGCTACAGACAATATAGTAGTTTTCAATTCGAGGCCGTTTGGGGGGGGGTTTATTGGTGAATAAAGATATTTCTCAAAAAGTGAGGTTATGAAACAAATAGAAAATCTTAGTTTATCGGATGGGGAACAAGTGAGTCGTCAGACGTGGAGCAGACTCGGTTAAACTGGGTGTTTAGCCTGCAGACAATTACCGCAAATTACTTATTCATTAAGACGTATGAAATCAATAATGTTTTTGTCATGACATGTGTAATATTAGTATCCGTCTTTGTTTTAATTTTAAAAATTGTGAGACGAAAATTTGAATCTTCATGTAATATAAAAGTTGATGAATATACAGAGTGTTTCAATAGAAACCCATGTTTCTTAAAAAAACTCTATTTATAAGGGTAATCCAGTATTTGAAAACCAGTGGCGAAGGCGTTGTACATTTCTTTCGGTACATGATTATATAGTCCAGCGGCGCGGCAGGGGTTTGGATCTTGAGCAAAGTTTCCAGTTTCACAGGGTGTACGATCAAATTTGCAAACATTAATAACGTGTGGAAAAACACAATCTAGCTCTTTTAGTGCGGGAGTCGGATAAAGTGTGAAACGTGAAGTTTCACGGTTCTCTGTCCAAATCGTATAAATCAGAGACTTGGCATCAATGGTCATAGAACTCGTCTTGAATGGAGGGGTGGAGACAGCCATCTGTTTTTGACGGTTTGATTCCTTGAAGAGAACGAACATTTCAGCCGCTGTGGGAAAATCGATGAAAATCAGAATCTAAATTTTAACATCCATATTAATTATTGTGTATGAGATTCCTACAGGTAAGGATCTACATCTCCATTTTCTTAGTTTTGGCAAATTAATAGCAGATGTTGTGTAAACTCAATTTATAACTACCTAACCTTTTATGACATGTGCCTTCATGTAACATTTCCTTATATTTCCTAATATCAAATTCCTCTAAAAGAATTCTCTAGTAAAATTCATTTATCTGAATCAATTTCATAAGCTCTAAGTAAAAGAATACTCAAAGAATGTAGTAATTAGACGATAAATTAATTTCACAGAGAATGTAAAATTTAGCGTTTGTATAAGATAAGTAATTATCTGTTATATTTTAGCGGTTGACCTCAGGATTGACCTTAGGGTTGACCTCAGGGTTTAGATTTACGTTAACATCACAATAAGCATTAGGTAACGTGCTAACGCTTTAGAGAACAATTTACGTTAACATCACAATAAGCATTAGGTAATGTGCTAACGCTTTAGAGAAAAATCAAAGGACCTGTTACCTTCATCATAGGTAGAGGATGAAATACCTCTAACGTAATCTTTTGTTGGATATTAGAAAGCACTGATGGGATTCCATTCACTGTTGGAGTTAAGAAAACACATGGTAATTCACTGAAGTAACCACTTTCATTAAGATAAGTGATCCTTTCTATCTTTTTAACACGTTCTCACTCTGGTATAGCAAATTGGCTAAGCCCATAATGTAAATCTTCAATGTTATTTTTTTTTGTACAAACTTTCATGTAACTGTATAAATTTTAAAATTTTTAGGGCTTCACCCAAAATATTTTTTTCAATTGTTTAACATCTTCTTATGTAATTATAACTATATAAACTTTAGACTTTTAAAAGGCTTCACCTAACACATAATAAATATTATTAAATTTTTTTTATAGTAATTAAAATATGAATACTTTTCATAAATTATATTCTTGTTATCAGTAACTTTGAATTTTATTTCCTACCTAATAAACTTAAATACACACTTGTTCAACTTAAATCAATAGTTAATGCTGGGATAGCAGGACAAATTAATATAGTTTCGGGGTTCAACTATAAAACCACGTGGCGCTCAACATTTTAGATATCTTCTGTTTATTCAAGAACCTTTCGTTCTATTATCTCCAGTTCGGCGAAGACACCCCTGAGAGGAAATAGTTAACCTTTACAAAGCTAGTTCCTAGAAATTGTTTACGTAATAACGTTTCAAGTGGCAAGAAAATTTCGGGTCCCATACGCGACAGCCGGATATTTACGCAAGCATGTGAAAAGGGTTTAACGCTGGCATCGACCTACTGAAAGTGTTTCAACATCCGGCAACCTTGCAATATATGTCAGAAAATTCACTCCGCTTAACTGCGAGAGCCGGACGTATCCGCATTGTTTATTTAACAGCCTCAAAGAAACACGAGTTGTAGCTTGTTGTTGCATTTTTTATTTTTCATTATTTATTATCATTATTTATAATGCGGCGGAGACTTACTGAACAAGAATTACATGACCTTCTAATGAATAGTGATAGTAAGGGTGAGTTAGAAAATTAATTAGGGGCAAGTGAGAATCCTGAGCTCGAGAACTTATGCAGTGATGAAGGCATTGCAGAGACACCCATGGATATATCGGTGAGTGGGCAAATCGATCCTGAAATTTTATTTCAGTGGCAAAAAAGAACTTTGTGTCTATAAATTTAGTGATCAAGAATCAGGCTGCAAAATAGACCACTTACCCAATGAGCCTTCGATTTTACAATGTTTTGATTCATTTTTTACCGCTGAATTTGTACAAAAAATTGTTGATCAGGTGAATCTATATTACAATAATACAATTACAAGTAAAAACAATTTTCCAAACACATCTCGACTAAAAAATTGGAAACCAGTAGATTCGAACGATATATATGTTTTCTTAGCAACTTCACTTCTCATGGCACAAGTAAAAAATAGCGGAATACACGAATATCCTATTTGAGACACCTATTTTTAGCCAAATAATGTCACGTGATAAATGGATGCTTCTATTGAGAATACTACATTTTGCAGACAACTCAAATGTGGACCAAAATGACAAAATTTTCAAAATTAGAATGGTTATAAATCATCTTAGAGATACTTTCAAAAATAGTTTGTATCCCTTTTAAAACATCGTTTTAGACGAGAGCCTAATGCTATTCAAAGGAAGAATTAGTTTTCGGCAGTATATACCATCAAAAAGGCACCGTTTTGGTTTAAAATTTTTTGTTGCAGTGGATTGTGAAACTGGCTATGTGTTAGACTTCCTTCTTTATAAGGGTGCTGCTACTGAAATTGTGATCTATGATGATAATTTAGGAAAGTCCGGAAATATTGTTATGACCCATACGGAAAATTTCTGGGGAAAGGGACATGTACAGACAACTGGTACAGCAGCCCACTGCTATTTTTATAAGTTGTTTGAAAAAAAATTTAATTGTTGTGGTACCGTAAAAAGGAAAGCAAAGAGGTGAAACGGAGGATTATTCCACAGAAAAAATGTTTGCATTGAAATGGCAACACAAAAGGGAAGTCAGAATGTTATCTACTCTACATAATTAGGTACACGCATATTTCATATTTTGCTTAGATATTAATTTATACCCAGCAAACACAAAAACATATTGAATACATTTATGTTATGTAATTTTTGAAATATAAAAGTCACAGTTATATAAAACTGAACTGAACTAGATAATATTTATGTATTGAATACTGACAAAGGCCGTCACAGCTAGAGAACAATAATGATATAAAAGATACATATTCATATTACATATCTATTATGTAAATTATAATACATCTCAAATATGTCCAAATCACTATGTAATATATATGTAAAAATGAGATAATATCTAGAGAATATTTATTTATTAAATATTAAATAATATAGATGTAACAAACGTTACCTATTTTCACTTTTGTCTCACCCCTTACCTAAAATATTTTATTTCATTGGATCTATGAAAAAATTATTTGAGAAAAATCTGTTAAAACATTATTTTCCATAGATGAAATGAAATACAATATTTTTAGTATGGATGAGGGTCAAAAGAAAAAAGGAATTATTGTAACTATACCTATTATTCAATACCTACCTTATGAATATTTCAAACATAATAAAGCAACTGAATATTTATACATTGTAAATATTTTATTTGGAATATTTAGTAGCTGGTGGATGTTTTCTTAGTTACTAAAAAAAACAGCAAATTAATGCATATAAGTACATTTATTTTATTAACATAATTAACATTGACAATACAAAAATATTGCAAAACAAAATCTAAAAATATTCAAAAACTAAATGATAACAAAATATAAAAAATAATAGAAAACTAATACTATCCCTTGTTTTGAAGGGTTACTGTTTCACCCTTCTTTTCCCTCTGGAGTCTCTGCTTACTCAGCCTTATCCACGTGCGTGCCTGTTCAAAATAGTAAAAGACATATCTCTGATAATAATAATATAATAGTACTTACATAATGTATTCTTCAATCCTCTAAACACAAGCACACAGACAAAAACGTTATTATACTCATAGATCAACTTTTCAATCATTAATAGTTGTGGTAGCGTGGGTGTTACAATTTAAAGGTTATGATTTTCTTTTTCAAGACAAGACGAAGTAGGTACGTGTATGGCGATAGCAAATGTTACGTAATAAATATATATAATTTTTTATATATATTTATGTAGCAGAATTTACATCTTGAATACATATGAAATTAGATATATCCAATGTATAAAATATTTTATAATATAAATATTGAGAATATGTAACACAATTTATAAAGATTTTGTTACATGAATACTACGTAAAAAATATATAATTTTTTTAATATATTTATGTAACAGAATTTACATCTTGAATACATATAAAATTAGATATATCCAATATATAAAACATTTTATAATATAAATATTGAGAATATATAACAAAATTTACAAAGATTTTGTTACATAAATACTACGTAAAAAATATATAAATGGTTTATATAAAAATCGTTCCTCCTATGTTATGTATTTTTATGTAATATATACATTTGTGTTTGCTGGGTAATAGTAAAGTTGATATCAAAAATAACTAATAATAGGAAATAAACCAGTTTCTATTGGAAATTACTTCCAAATTTTAAAATAAAATTCAAATTTCATTGCAGTTTCCGACCACCACCCGAGGATTTCCGAACGCTACGGATGATACGTGTGATGTCATACCATGTGATTACTTTTGTCAATATGGCCGGTATTGCATTAGCTTCTGTGTAGTTTTGTCTTTATATTGTATTTTAATTAACTATTAATTGCTTCATCGACGTAAAAATATCATTTATATGTTTGTTTGAGACCATTACGTGTTTGTGTGTGCTTTTTTTTATTTCTAAAAGTCAACGTAAAGTGGACATAAATATTTAATATTTCCGAGGATATTTTAAAACTTTTAGAAGAAAATATTTTATTTACTAGTTCAGTGTTCAGTGACGCATAGCTTGCAACCACAATGCCCTTCTCATAAGTGCATTTTTGCTTGCGCCACCAGGTAAAGTAACAAATATTTTGTCTGGAGTTTTAATAGTCGTTGATTTACACTCTGGGACAATGCAATACTCGTAATACAAAGTTTTTTTTGGGCTTTATCCATTTTTAAAGCTTTCAGAAATAAATTAGGTCACAAGAACTCAGAGCGTGAACGTAAACAAATGACGTCATTCCATGGGGCAGCCATCTTTATGACGTAAAGCGCGTAAAGTTTATATTTTTTTGAAAAAATAGGCATGCAAGGTGTTAGGAGACCTGATAAAGCGGCAATTCCCACCAATAGCAAACATTTATGCTTGTACCCTATTCAATGGTAACAGTTACCAAAAAAAATGGAGACAATATTGAAAAGCCAAAATGCATAGTTGACTACAACGAAAATATGGGAGGGGTGAATCGTATCGATATGCTCCTTAGCACTACAGAGAGTGTTAGAAAAACCATCAAGTGGTATAAAAAGGTGTTTTTTCACCTTTTAGACCTATGCGTCATAAATTCTCACTGCATAATATATAAAGTTAAAACAGGAAGTTCAATACCTCTACTAGATTTCCAACGGCAACTGATTAGGGACTTAATTGAAACCCATAAAATAGTTGAGCCTATGCCTTTTGGTGGCAGACCACCAGCTGGACATTCCCTATTGCGACTCATTGAGAGACACTTCTCATCCATGTATCCACGAGCACGGGCAACTAATACGCACATTTCAAAAATATGTGTTGTTTGTTCTGCCCAGAAGAAAAGAAAGAAAACCGGCTACCGCTGTCAAAAATGCAATGTAGCTCTATGTGTGGTGGAATGCTTTGAGAAGTATCATACATCAAAAACATTTAGTTTTATGATATTCAAGAGTAGTTTTGTTTTTCCTTTATTTTTCTAAGTCAACAATAAATAATACTGTTTTGTTACCTTAACATAAAAATTATTATATTCTACATTTCCTTATTAGTTTTGGTTTTATTTAGCAACAAAGTAACTGAAATAAAATTCACCAAACTGTCAATTTTTAGAGGGACTGCGGGAAACGTATGCATCCGCCAAATTTATGTCAAATGTGAAAGCATAATTAACCCAGCACAGGCAGAACTGCTGTTGGAATTAAACTCCGGACTGAAAGGGTTAGCAGAAATTCCGCTTTTTGTTGACCTCGAACGTAAATGTAGTCTGCAGCATACAATAGCTTTTTTCCAATATTTCATTCACTCTAGAAACTCTACATCTCCTGAAGAGTATCGATGCACATTCCTTTCCAAGTATGATGTAGTCTTTTTATCATCGTTACTTAATGTAGCAAACGGTTGCGGTGGCAAAAATATGTAATGCGAACTTTGAAGCCAATTTCTATGATGAGTTCTTTGGAACGAAAAGTCCATCTACGACAAAGCCTTGAATGCCTACAAATGCTACTCTGATGTTGACTTCTGCTCGAACACTAACTCATATCAACATCTAGTTCAAGCTTTTTACAATTTCGGTGAGGGGGAAGTATTCCATCACGCAATCGTGAATGATGAAGCAATAGATTTTGGTATTTTCGGGAAAGTTTTATATCGACTGTGGACGCCTTCTTGCGTTCTTCCTGTTTCGAACAATCGATAACAAACAATTCCCGTTTCTTAAAAGAAGAATATTGTAGTCAGTTTTAGCGAAATCCAATTGAATTCATTCATTAGGCCAATAGTCACCATTAAGTGACAGTCTTATACTTTGCACGTCGGCATTGTCAAATAAAGTAGGATCGGCTGTAGTCACGTTACGTTTGTCGGTTTGGAAGAAAACAATAACAAAACGGGGTCTTTCAACTGAAGTGGATGTTTTAGCAGCCCAAACTTCACGTCTTGTACCTTTAGTAATTGAGGGCAATTCGTGTAACTCCCACTTCCTAAATGGAATAATTATAGGTTGATCTTTTTGAATGGATTTCATGAGATTTATCTTTATATCATCATTGGGAAAGATATGTTCAGCTTTTAGTTCAACACTTGTTGAAAATATGTTTGAGGGGTATTTGAAGGTTGAAGGATTTGTCGCTGCCATTCAGAATAGGATCTTATGATTGGAATCTTCTTGGTTATAACAAGTCATAGCACGTACGGCACTTACTATTCCAGGATCCCGAACTGTTTCCATTTCCCTGACACTTTCACTGTACGTATATTGTAACGAGTTATTTTTTTTATCATGTTGGATCTTCTTTTC
This sequence comes from Lochmaea capreae, assembly GCA_949126875.1. Taxonomy (NCBI): domain Eukaryota; kingdom Metazoa; phylum Arthropoda; class Insecta; order Coleoptera; family Chrysomelidae; genus Lochmaea; species Lochmaea capreae. Next base: position 29,175,983 of record OX421406.1, read on the forward strand.
TTTTTCTTTATATAACTCGTTACTTAATTCCCGACTTAAAATTCTTGTACCGTTTTAGTATATCTGCATTACTGTAATTATTTATTTTATGAGTAATTTTAAAGACGTGAATTGCCATCTAAAATATAAAATTTTTATTAATTTCCATTTTCAAAATTTAAAGACTTGAGGACATACGGTATATAAACTATTTTAATTAAATCGGAAACCGTCCAGTATATTAGGAACTTTTTGTTGCAAGTAAATAATATTTCGCTAATGACCAAAAATTGTAGGGAGGAATGAAGATATAAATTCGAAAGCAAAACGGCTTAAGCTCTCGATTCTTACCGTTCTTAATAAGAATTGAATAGTACCGATCGTCTTCTATATTTCCGTATTTCCGCTAATCACGAGTTCGAGTTTTGTGAAACCTTAATAGTGCCCAACCGTCCGAGTCCTAAATTTTATTTTGAGTAAGTTACTTGCTTTATAATATAAAATTACAGTGTGTAGCAACAGTGAGGAAAATTATTTTAGTAAAGCCAGGGAAATATATTTGGATTAGTTTGAAATATAGAATTGATTTTCGTTAAAATTTTAGTACCGTATTTCAGTGAATGGTTTTTTCTGTAACCATAGATAAGAAAATTGATTTTTTTTTAGTTTTTATTTAGTGTTTTCTTTTAGGAAAGGTTTTTGTAAGTTAATTATTTGAATATATTCAATATAAGATACCGTTCAATAGGATTTTAGATCTTATTTTTTTTTAGATCACAGTTCTTATACCCGTTGTCCTACCTCCTGACTGAATTTATAATATAACTTTTGTACGATAATTTGAAATTGAATAAAACTGATTGTGGAACAGAGCAGAGGCCCAGCCACCAGCTGTTTCCCTTTCAGCCGGTTGTAAATTTTTTGTGAGTTAGCTTTAATTTATTTTATTCCCAAGTTATAATATAGTTTCGTTTTCCGAAAATTTGCGATTTTAAAAAGATTGATTGTGGAACAGAGCAGAGGCCCAGCCACCAGCTGTTTCCCTTTCAGCCGGTTATAACTTCAGTTTAAGCTAATTTGGATTTATTTTATTCCCGAATTACATATAGTTTCGTTTTCCGATAATTTTGAAAACTGATTGTGGAACAGAGCAGAGGCCTAGCCACCAGCTGTTTCCCTTTCAGCCGGTTATAATTTCAATTTAAGCTAATTTTAATTTTTTTTATTCCCAAATTACTAGTTTCGTTTTCCGATAATTTGGTATTTTAAAAACTGATTGTGGAACAGAGCAGAGGCCTAGCCACCAGCTGTTTCCCTTTCAGCCGGTTATAATTTCAGTGTAAGGTGATTTTGATTTATTTTATTCCCAAATTATATATATTTAATTTTCCGATAACGTGCGGTTTTAAAAACTGATTGTGGAACAGAGCAGAGGCCCAGCCACCAGCTGTTTCCCTTTCAGCCGGTTGTAGTTTCAGTTTAAGCTAATTTTAATTTATTTTATTCCCGAATTACATATAGTTTCGTTTTCCGATAATTTTGAAAACTGATTGTGGAACAGAGCAGAGGCCTAGCCACCAGCTGTTCCCCTTTCAGCCGGTTATATATTTAGTCTCTTTCTTACCTATCCCGCTTAACCATCCCTAATGTGAAGATAGTTTTATTTTGCTTATCCCGATAATAGGGTTTTGGGTTTTGTTCCTCTTTCCTGTAAGTTTTGCTCGCTGTTTGCTTATAACTGCGGTATGCTTTATCCGTTGCTGATCGCTAAACTAACTTGCTTACATACGTGCTACCGGCAGGTTTTGCATGAGCTATACTGTATATCTTCATTTCGTTTGGTACTGTTGAAAGTATATATAATTTCTAGAAGGTATTATTAGTGTATATATATTTAGTCCCTTTAAATATTGAATCCATTGTTTTTATATATATACGAATTTAGTACTGTGCTGGTATATTGTCCGGCTCTGTATATATTTGAAAATATAGCAAATCAATACAATCAGTATTTTTCTTAATGTCCTGTAGTATAATTATCTAAGAGCTATAGTGTCATAAAAGTGTTTAATTCAACGAGACCCCTGGAATTTTCCGTAACCTCCATCTGAGGCTATCTGGAACTCTTGACGTTAAGGGTTAAGGGGCCGTGGAGCAAACCACGTGAAAAATCTGGCGCCCGAGCATTTATTTAACAGCAATTTGCATCGAGGGTGTCCAAAGTGACGTACTTGTGTTAAGAAGAGGTGGAAAAACACGTCACAATATGAATCGAATAGTAATGCTCCAACATTATTTGCTAATTTTACGTCACCAGCCCCGTGTGTTTCAAGCGAACCTTTAATGCACAACAGAGTTTAGCTCATTACAAATAACGAATCAACTTGATTAATGCTAAACTCCACAATGTCACTGCAATTGAATGATTTTATAAATGGAGCATAGGTTCTATATTCAGCATTTCGAATTGAATCGTCAAACATCGGCTTACGGTAGATATCAAACATCGAAGGCTTGTTTTCGTTTTGACGAAGACGTTTTCCATACGTGGTTGTCATTTTTCAATTTAAACCCCAGCGATTGCAGAACCAATTTGTTTGCGAACGTGAGCTGTTTTAGCTTTGGCGACTGCTTAGCTAATGAAGTTGGAAGCTCCGCAGACTGTCTTTCATGATTGATTATTAGTCCCATCTGCTTCGCACACTATGCTCCAACATCAAAGTACTAAGTTCTCCACGGAAGTTTACAGGCTGACCGTCTTGGTCTAACGCGATGACGGTGATATTGGTTATTTCACGTTGTGGTATAACGAGTAAGTAGAGCAAATTATGAGGAATTTCGTCGATGGAATATTCAGGATCTACTTGTATGACGAATTCGTAGATAGTGTGAGCAGGTCTGTTTGCATCGAAGGCTCCAGCGGTAATGTTACAAACGAAGCGGATACTGGATACTTTAATGATTTTGACGGGAAGATCTGAAGAGTGCATTTTGTTAGCGTCCAGTATTTCATAACATCCTGTGGGAAGATTAAAACTTTGAAGGCTTGTCTTCAGCATCGTAGGAGTAAAACATACAATTTTCAATGTTTGGTATACTGTGATATGAATGAAAAGATCGTAGAGCTATTTCGTAATCATTCCTTGGATCGAGGACAGTAGGGGTGGGGGGCTGAAAGCTAAACACGTGATTAGTGCTGCTAACTCTCAGCAACTGCGACTTGATGACTAATAAAATTCGAGTCATGTTTGAATTTAAATATCATTTTTTATTGTTTGTTTACAAAGAAAACAAGTAGCTTGTGAACTCGGAGGTCCGTCACAATAATGCGTCGTCCAATCAGGTCGATTGTAATGGATGCAGGGCCGTCTTTAGCTATCTCGGGGCCCTTAGCACTTTTGAATTTGGGGCCCCTAACCCGATTTTTGGAAATGGCAATGGCAATTGTTTGTAGTTCAAACAGAAAGCCAAACCCCTCATAAATCACTTTATATGACTTTGTTTTTAAGTTAGTTGCTAAGGTGTCAATTATCGAGAAAAACGTTTAAATTTTAAATTTTTCGCTGCCAGATAAATTTACAGGCGTTGCAGGCCCGTCAAAAAACCTAATTCGAGAGCTTCTAGTAACTTTTCTTTGAGAAAGGTCTTTGTATTTAACTTCCGGAAATTTAGCTAGAACACAGCATTCATACTTTTCAAAATTATTTCTCATATCATCCAGAAATTCAGCAAGTGAGGCAAATAACTTGGCTGCAGCATCCATAGTCAGGGTACTTTTTTGGAGACTAAGATTTGTTTTATTTATCCTCCCCAATATATTGCTCCATATTTCGGCTCAAAGAATGTTCTCAAGTTTTTCAAACTTTTTCATTAAGCTTAGCGCTTCGCTTCTGGTTTCTGATGGTTGGTTGTTGTCTTCTGCAATGTTTACCAAAGCTGTTATAACATTCATGTACTCAACATGCAAAGTGCCTACTGAATCAGCCCTAGAAGACCTAGTATTTTTAGATTTTGTTTTGCAATATTTTTGTTACAGTATTGTATTGTCAATGTTAATTATGTTAATAAAATAAATGTACTTATATGCATTCATTTGCTGTTTTTTTTTAGTAACTAAGAAAACATCCACCAGCTACTAAATATTCCAATTTACAATGTATAAATATTCAGTTGCTTTATTATGTTTGAAATATTCATAAGGTAGGTATTGAATAATAGGTATAGTTACAATAATTCCTTTTTTCTTTTGACCCTCATCCATACTAAAAATATTGTATTTCATTTCATCTATGGAAAATAATGTTTTAACAGATTTTTCTCAAATAATTTTTTCATAGATCCAATGAAATAAAATATTTTAGATAAGGGGTGAGACAAAAGTAAAAATAGGTAACTTTTGTTACATCTATATTATGTAATATTCAATACATAAATATTCTCTAGATATTATCTCATTTTTACATATATACCTATTACATAGTGATTTGGACATATTTGAGATGTAATATAATTTACATAATAGATAATATGTAATATGAATATGTATCTTTTATATCATTATTGTTCTCTAGCTGTGACGGCCTTTGTCAGTATTCAATACATAAATATTATCTAGTTGTGACTTCAGTTTTATATAACTGTGACTTTTATATTTCAAAAATTACATAACATAAATGTATTCAGTATGTTTTTGTGTTTGCTGGGAACATCCACCAGCTACTAAATATTCCAAATAAAGATAAATACCATTTACAATATATAAATATTCAGTTGCTTTATTATGTTTGAAATATTCATAAGGTAGGTATTGAATAATAGGTATAGTTACAATAATTCCTTTTTTCTTTTGACCCTCATCCATACTAAAAATATTGTATTTCATTTCATCTATGGAAAATAATGTTTTAACAGATTTTTCTCAAATAATTTTTCCATAGATCCAATGAAATAAAATATTTTAGGTAAGGGGTGAGACAAAAGTAAAAATAGGTCACGTTTGTTACATCTATATTATTTAATATTTAATAAATAAATATTCTCTAGATATTATCTCATTTTTACATTTATATTACATAGTGATTTGGACATATTTGAGATGTAATATAATTTACATAATAGATATGTAATATGAATATGTATCTTTTATATCATTATTGTTCTCTAGCTGTGACGGCCTTTGTCAGTATTCAATACATAAATATTATCTAGTTGTGACTTCAGTTTTATATTACTGTGACTTTTATATTTCAAAAACCGGTACGAGGTGGAAAAACACGTCACAAATTTGGCGCCCGAGCAGGGACCGTTATTCCGCTTTTGATTTTTGATTAAATAGGGACTGTTTTATTCCGTTATACATATTTTTGGATTGTTGCTTCGTTGATTGAGCAGGGACCGTATTCCGTTTCTGATTTATTTTGCAGTATTTAGAGCAGGGACCGTTTTTCTGTTTTTATTTTGTTTTCATTGATTGTTGATTTTGAACAGGGACCGTTTTCCGTTTTGATTTTGTTTTCACTGATTGTTGATTTAAACTGGGACCGTAATTCCGTATTGGTTTTTTGTTTTGTTTGTTTCCCCGTATTGTTTATTCAAAAGTGACAGTTTTGCCGGTGTTAGATTTTTTTTGTTGGGTAGGTAAAAGTAGGAAAATCTGAATTTGAGAGGCTGATGTCAAGGAGAAACTCCGAGGATCTCGATTTGCCCGTTTTATTCAATCAGTACGAAACTGAAACATCCGAATCCGTGCTTCCAGTACCGGCCCAGCTACCGTCCGTAATTCCCGTGGAAGAAGGCTCAGACCATCGAGTAAGTTGGGTATATTTACTGAGAAACGAGGGTCTTAATACCGAGCTAGCAAAGAGAAATTTATCAGTTGCCGGAACCGTTCCGGAGAAACGAAGGAGACTCGTACGATTTTTAAGGCGAGAGAATATTTCTCCACGACCCTTTGCAGGCCAAGAACCTGTTGATTATCCGACCGCTATGGCCACTCCACCGATAAACGTACACGACTGGAAGGTGTCTTTCGGAAACCGTGGAGATCCCGCATCTTTTATCGAAAGAATTGATGAAATATGTACCGCAAAGAACGTCCAGAAAGACAACTTGCTCACGGTTTTACCGGAATTATTGTCAGGTGAACCGGCATTTTGGTACCGAAACAACCGTAGCAGGTACACGACCTGGGATGAATTTGAAAAAGATTTCCGCATTTTCTTCTATCCCGTTAACTACGAGGTTGACTTAGAAGCCGAGATAGGCCGTCGTCTACAGAGAAGTAATGAGTCCGCCGCAACATACATAACGGAATTACAGACTCTAATGCGTAGACATGGAAAGCTAACTCCCGAACAACAGTTGGCTTGGCTGTACCGTAACCTGTTGCCGGAATACCGTCTGCAAGTCCGAAAAGGGGACTTTGACGATTTCTCCACATTTTGTTAGGTGGTCAGGGAGTATGAGCTCCTCAGGAAGGAACTCCAAAATGTACCCAGCCACAGTGGACTGAACCGTGGACAAGTCCGACCTCAGCCTATGAGTTCCCCCAGGTATGGACCATCTCACAACTCAACTCTTGGTCCACCCAGAGAACCCATCGCCGGTACCAATCAACCGCCACCGACTAGCACTCCTCGTCATCCGCCGTCTGACGCCACTCATCAAGCGTCTAGATCATCTTCCCGTCCGATCATTTGTTTCCGTTGTGGTGAATCTGGCCACTACCGGAATAATTGTCAAAACCCTCCGAAACTCTTCTGTTCCCGTTGCCGTAAGGAAGGGGTATTTTCACGAGACTGTTCCTGCAGGAGGCAGGAAAACTAATCCGAAGTTGTATCGAGGAGAGGCCAACAGAACTTCCGCAAATCTTCGCCTCTCATACCGAACCGCCAGCAGATATGAACGACCTCCGACCGCACATTGACGTCAAAATTGAAAATTACAAGTTCTGGGCATTGTTAGATACCGGAGCAGCAAAATCCTATATTGGTGATCATGTAGCTAAGACTTTTTCCCAAAGAAAGCAGACTACCGGCCATCAAGCTACGAAGGCTCGTTTAGCTAATGGAAACTTAGTCTCCATCACTGACATATACGAACTGAAATGGAAAATCAATGACGACATTATGGAGGGTGCGTTAAAGCATTTCCCTGGTTTGATATTCAATATTGTATTAGGACATGATGTCCTACAAAAATATAATTTCCGTCTGGACTTAGGAACCGGAAAAATATACGTGAAAGATGAACTAGTAAGGAATTCACAATTAGCCAGTCCCGTTGGAATATTGGAAGTAGATAATACGTCCAGGAACAAAGTAGATACTGTTCCAATCATTTGTGAGGAAGAAATCGCCCATCGTCTTCCAGAAGACCGTTGTTCTGGAATCTTCCCTGGTCTTGGGGGTTGGCGAGGAGCAATCCGTTGCTAAAACTTCTGAGTTGTCCCCGGTGTTGTTAGGGGTAAACAAAGAAGAATCTTTTTCTGACGTCTCTGCGTCCTCCCTGGAGTTAGGGGTCGACAAAGAGCAGGTTGTTTCCGAAGTCTCTGCGTCCTCCCTGGAATTTGGGGTCGACAAGGAGCAAATTGTTTCCGAAGTCTCTGCGTCCTCCCTGGAGTTAGGGGTCGACAATGAGCAAGTTGTTTCCGAAGTCTCTGCGTCCTCCCTGGAATTTGGGGTCGACAAGGAGCAAATTGTTTTCGAAGCCTCTTCGTCTTCCCTGGAGTTAGGGGTCGACAAGGAGCAAGTTGTTTCCAAAGTCTTTGCGTCCTCCCTGGGGTTAGGGGTCGACAAAGAGCAACCCGTTTCTGCTATATCTGCATTCTCCCTTGGATATTTAAGGGAAGACGAGAAGTATAAGTACATAGGATGTCCGTTGGAGACCATAATTCCACTTGCAGAAAGAAATTTAACAAAAGAACAGACAGACAGGCTGAAAATTTTTCTAGACCGAGAGTTACCGCAATTTGAGAAGATTCAAGGTCCAACGACGCTAGTTGAGCACGAAATCCGTTTGCTACAACCCCGTCCGATCAAACAGAGATATCGCCCTCAGAATCCGAAAATGCAAGTGATTTGCAATACCGAAATAGATGTCATGTTGAGAGAAGGGGTGATCGAACCCTCTACAAGTCCGTGGAGTTCTCCGATCGTAATTGTGAAGAAAAAGGATGGAAAGAACCGCTTCTGCATTGACTTCCGTAAAGTCAATGAAGTAACCATGAAGGACGCATACCCTCTTCCATTTATAAATGCTATACTGGATAAGCTGCGAAAAGCCAAATATATTTCCAGTTTGGATTTGAAGAGTGGGTACTGGCAAGTTCCGTTAACACCAGAAAGCAAACCCATCACCGCCTTTACCGTACCTGGTCGTGGATTGTTTCAATTCACGGTCCTTCCTTTTGGCTTACACTCCGCACCGGCCACGTTCCAGAGGCTGGTTGATCAACTAATAGGTCCAGACCTGGATCCCTACGCTTTTGATTATCTGGATGACATTATTGTTCTGGGTGAAACGTTCGATCAATATTTAGAAAACCTGTCCGAAGTGTTCCGCCGATTACGAGGAGCACGACTGAAACTCAATCCGGAAAAATGTCACTTCTGTTTACCGTCAATGAAATACTTAGGCCATGTAGTCACTGGAGATGGAATCCGTACCGATCCAGAAAAGGTCGAAAGTATAATTAAATTTGCAGCCCCGAAGAACATCCGAGAGTTAAGAAGATTTTTGGGAGTTGCATCCTGGTATAGGAGGTTTGTGCCATCGTTTTCTCAAAAGGTGGCCCCGTTGACAAAATTGCTCCGTAAGTCCCAGCGATGGAATTGGGCGGAAGAGCAAGAAGCCGCCTTCGCTAAGATTAAAACATGTCTGTCAGAAGCACCCATTTTGAGCTGTCCTGATTTTTCCGTACCGTTTACTCTGCAAACCGATGCCTCAGAATATGGTGAACACGTTGTAGCGTATGCAAGTAGCACGCTGAGTCCTGCCGAAAAGAATTACTCTGTGACTGAGAAAGAATGTCTTGCTATTGTTTGGGGGATTGAAAAGATGCGTCCTTATCTAGAGGGCTACCATTTCACGGTTGTTACCGATCATCAATCTCTTAGATGGCTGCATTCCATATCTAGTCCGTCGGGACGCTTAGCTAGGTGGAGTATTTTCCTACAGCAATATGACTTCGAAATACAATTCCGTAAAGGTGCGCTAAACCGTGTGGCCGACGCTTTGTCAAGAAACCCATTACCCTTGATCTCCGAAACAGAGCCACCGTCTGCTCTTTGTCTAACTGATGTAACCGCCGAATGTTCATGGTACTGGAACAAGAAAGAAGAAGTTTTGAAGTACCCGGAGAAATTTCCGGACTATTGCATCCGAGAAGACCGTCTGTACCGCCACTTCTGGGACTTAAATGATTTCCGAGAACCCGAGATGAGTGATCCATGGAAGTTATGTATAGCTAAACCTGATCGGAACCGAATTCTTCAAGAAAACCATGACGCTCCGATCGCTGGTCATCTGGGAGTTGCTAAAACTATCACCCTATTGCAAGACTGTACTATTGGCCAGGAATGTTTAGGGACATCACCAAGTTTGTGAGGAGATGTCTGGAATGTCAAAAGTACAAGCCGTCGCAAAAGCTCCCAGGGAAGATGCAGCCATCTTCGAATCGGAAACCATGGGAAACCGTTAGCTCCGACATTATTGGACCGTTACCAAGAAGTAAAAAAGGGAATTGCTACATCATAATGTTCCAAGACCGATTCACTAAGTGGGTATAGTGTAAACCGTTGAGGAATGCTACCGCCAGTAGCATAAGTACCGCCTTTTATGAAGAGATATTGACAACGTTTGGATGCCCAAACGTACAGTCCTGACCGACAATGGAACCCAGTACGACAGTAAATTATTCAAGGATATGCTGAGTGGATTAGGAATCCGACACCGTTTTACTCCGCCATATACACCTCAAGCAAACCCCGTAGAGCGAGCCAACCGTACCTTGAAAACAATGATTGCGCAATACTGCGAGGAAGATCACCGAGACTGGGATATAAGATTGCCGGATTTAAAATTTGAAATGAATAATTCAAGACATGACTCGACTGGATTCACCCCTGCCTTCCTAAATTTTGGAAGAGACCCCGAAATACCGAAATCCTTCCGAAGAGAAGCGGAAGATGCTTCCGAGGAAAAACCGAAAGAAGATACTGGAGAGGACGGCCCTACCGAAAAGGATTCGAAACCACATCTCTTACGAATGGAAAAGCTGCAAGACTGTTTTGATCTTGTCCCCGTCTTAACTTGTCTAAAGCATTTACCAGTCAAAGCCGATATTACAATTTACGTCGTCGAGATTGGAAATGTACCATAGGAGACAAAGTAATGAAAAAAGAACATACTTTGTCATCTGCCGTTGATCACGTAGCTGCTAAGCTAGCCCCGAAATTTTCCGGACCGTACAAAGTCGTGCGAGTTATCTCTCCGGTAGTGAACGATTTGCAAGACCAAAATGGTAAACGCTATAACCGAGTGCACATAAAAGATTTGAAGGCTGTAAATATATAATGTATTTATGTTTCCGTAGAATGAATTCATCAGCTCTGTCCGAGGAGCTGCAGGACCACCCGAATACGAGATTCCAGGAGTTGATGAGGATGAGTATTCCAGAGATGATTCGGTATGCAACCGAAGTCCGAGACCGTCTCCAGTGCGAATCACCAGGTGACCATTTCCGCCCTGGAGTCTATTGTGACCGACGCCATGGAGATACACGTTTCTTCATCTCCATAACGCAGGATCTGTGTTGGAGATGCGGCGCCTCAGGCCACCGCCGAGAGAGATGCAATGGACCCTCCATATTGTTTTGTTCCCAAAGTGGACAGATTGGCCAGATGTCCCGTCACTGTCCACGTAAGGGACCCAGTCCTAGTATCCGATAGGCCCACTTCGCAGCCGGTTCCTGCCAACCCCGTACAGACCCGTTGGTCTTCACTTCCAGTCGTATCGCCGCCAGTCACCCCGTGGAAGAGGACCTCAACCTGCGACTCACTCTAGGACCATCCGACGCCGAATTGCCAGGTGCTGAAACATTTGTATATAGGTAATTGATAAATATTTTTCTTCTCTTTTCTGTTGATGGCAAAATTGTAGACTGAAAAAAAATGTAATGAACGAAATCTGCTATTTCGTTCATTAATTTTTTTTACCGAAGTAAAGGGGGTGTGTAACGAGTTATCTTTTTTAACATGTTGGATCTTCTTTTCTTTTTCTTTATATAACTCGTTACTTAATTCTCGACTTAAAATTCTTGTACCGTTTTAGTATATCTGCATTACTGTAATTATTTATTTTATGAGTAATTCTAAAGACGTGAATTGCCATCTAAAATATAAAATTTTTATTAATTTCCATTTTCAAAATTTAAAGACTTGAGGACATACGGTATATAAACTATTTTAATTAAATCGAAAACCGTCCAGTATATTAGGAACTTTTTGTTGCAAGTAAATAATTGTGATGCCTTTTGGCCTAAACATTAAGTCATTAATTATTTAAAATATTATCGAATAAATTCCCTTCAGCTAATTCCAATAAACCACGAATTGTTTTATAAATAATAAATATAAAGGTTACACGTACGAGTCAATGTCAAAGCAAATAAACATTATCTAGTATCATGTATGTTTACTTATAGTGAACTTGACTCTTTGTATATATAGGTAACAATAGTATTTTAAGCATTCATTATTAATTCAATATTAACTCATTATTGATTCATTATTATTATTAAGTCATTATGATGGTCATTCATGAAAGGATGATTACAGTCAGTATCATTCATTCTAAGTAGTAATCTAAGAGTAGTCAATTAGTGTTAGTGGTTAATGTATAGTAAATATTAAATAGAACATGTCCCAGTGAAACAGGTAGTTGTTTTATTCCTGGGGGATGACCCACCAAGTGACCAGCAGCACCACCTAGTCAGAGGCCCTTCTACTATCCTACTACACCCAGTATCCTCATTACATTACACATTACATGGCGATCCTGCAAACAATTGGAGTTCTGTAACAATGGGTGGTAAAGCAACGAAACAAGCGGTCCAAGAAAATGGCGTGGTCAACAGTAATTTTATAGTACAAGAAGAGGAACTCAAAGCAGATCTGGAGGTGAAGATTCTTATCTACATTATTGTGGTTGTTTTGGTACTACAATTTGGATGGTCTATATATAAGAATCATAGAAGACAAATGAAGAGGGAGATAAGAAGAAATCTACAGCAAAGCACGCTAAATCTGTAGGATGGTGAGAATATTATTTTTTTTTGTAAACTTTAAGGGTATATTCTGTTTTGTGGCTAAAATTTTTTTTGATAATTGATATTTCATATTTTTATTTCTATTGACAATGAATTTTAAATGTCCTCGAGTGATGGAAATGCAGTAACGTGGGATGAATTTGAGATTAGATTGAATTTAATTTTAGAAGATATACGTAGGAATAGTAAGCGTGTGTTAAAAAAAGGAGGTTCCAAAAAGCTCAGATAGTCATATAGATATAATAAATAAGTTGTGTGATTCATTTAATAGTTTCTCTAAGTTAATAAATAAGAATTGGTATAAGTTAGAGGAGAATCAGCAGAGTACATGTATTTTATATTTTAACAAAATTAGAGAAAAGGTAGAGAAAGCATTTCAAGTGTTAGATTGTCAGTATGAAGTTCCGTCTCAATTAATTACGCGTAATAATTTAATTAATAATTTAATAGTATTAGAAGCAATGAGCAAAGATAAAAAGGAGAAAATGGCATTAAGTATGAATGACTTTTTCAATTTAGCTGGTAAGATATTACCAAATGAATTTAATGGGGATATAAGCAAATTGCAATCTTTTGTAGATGCTATAAGTTTGCTACAGGTTGGTGCAGCAGAGCATGAGGAGAATGCTGTACTATTTGTGAAAACTAGGCTAACTGGAAAGGCCAGGAGTCTAATCACCACCGAAAAATCGTTGGTAGAAATTATAGGAACCCTAAAAAAGGGACTAAAGGGAGATAGTGCTAGTTTAGTAGGAGCTAAATTAAGCAAATTAAGACAAAACAATAAGGATATAGTTGAGTATGCTTCAGAGATGGAGAAATTAACAGATCAGTTACAAGCCGCGTATTTGGCAGAAGGAATGCCAGTACATTTAGCAACTAAGTATACAACAGAAGCAGCAGTAAAATCACTGATCGACAACTCAGCATCAGAGCGGATAAAAACCGTTATAGCAGCTGGGAATTTTACGACACCGCAAGAGGTGATGACTAAATTGGTTTCCATCAATGTGGGAAACAATCAGTCAACAGGAAGTGTTCTGCATTATAAGGCAGATAGAAATAAGTTTGTGTCAGGAAATACCTATTTTCCACAGCGAAATACCTATTTTCCTCAGCGAAGACACTCTTATGTTAATCATAATGGAGAAAATAATTTCCATAGGAAAAATAACTACGATAACAGTAGGAAATTTCACGCCAATCAAGGCAATAGGAGATTTACTGGTTACAGGGAGAAACCAGAAGAATATAGAAACAAGCCTAACAATAGGTTTAACAATGATAATAAATATAGAAATGTAAGAATGTGTGAGAGTGGAGAGACGAGAGTGGAAGATGAACAGAAAGAATTGGGGTTTTGAAAAAGAAAGGTGAAAAATCCAAAATTTTAAATAACTTGCATAATAATAATCATTACATTTATAACTTTGATTTAACTCTTTCAAACTTTGTGCAAATTAAAACTGACATATCGGATAATATAGATACTTTTATATTAGATACAGGTGCAGATATATCGTTATTAAAAATTTCAGATAATTTTCCACATCACTTAATAAAGACAACACAAATCTTAAATATTAAAGGAATAACTCAGGGAGAAATTAAAACTTTGGGTACAATAGAAACTTTTCTTTTTATTAAGGGTGTAGCATTTCAACATTGTTTTCATGTAGTAGAGGAAGAATTTCCTATACCTACGAATGGAATTCTAGGTAGGGATTTCATAAGAAATTATAATTGTATTTTAGATTATTCAGAATTAAAATTATACATAGATTGTAAATCTAGGAATACAGTAACATTAGAAATTCTTGACAATCCTGAATATGATACTTTGGCAATACCGCCTAGATGTGAAGTCTATCGGTTGGTAGAAAGTTTCAAAAACTTAAGACAAGATAAAGTTGTTGAGCAACAAGAACTATTACCAGGAATATTTATAGCAAGATCTATTATATCAAAAACTAATCCTTATGTCAGAATTTTAAACACAAATTATGAAAGCAAGTCGATAAATACAAACAATATTAAAATATTGGATTTAAATTTATTTCATGTATATGCTGTGAAGAATGAAAGTAAGAATAGGTTGAAAGAATTAAGAAAAACATTAAATTTAGAGGTACCAGAATACGTGAGGGATAAGCTAATAAATCTTTGTGAGAATTTTTCAGATATTTTTGCTTTAAAGAACGACATTTTAACGCATAATAATTTTTATGAGCAAAAGCTATTGGTAAAAGATGATACTCCAGTATATATTAAAAATTATCGCACGCCACATTCTCAATCTTCAGAACTTAATAATCAGGTCCAAAAGTTATTAGAACAAGGTATAATTGAATCTTCAATCTCAGATTATAACAGTCCAGTTTTACTTGTTCCCAAAAAGGCAATCAATGGAGAGAAGTCTTGGAGACTTTGTATAGATTTCAGGCAATTGAACAAGAAAATAGTCACAGATAAATTTCCATTACCCAGAATAGATTCGATCTTAGATCAGTTAGGGAGGTCGAAATGGTTTTCAGTCATAGATCTTATGTCAGGTTTTCATCAAATTCCTTTAGAACAGTCGTCAAGGAAATATACATCTTTTAGTACAGAAAAAGGTTCTTTTCAGTATACAAGATGACCATTTGGTTTAAATATAAGTCCAAATAGTTTTTCAAGAATGATGTCCATAGCATTCTCAGGATTAACTCCAGAAAAAGCATTTCTTTATATGGATGATATAGTCGTAATAGGGATGTCAGAAAATCATCATTTAAGTAATCTCGAAAAGGTGTTTGACACATGTCGGAAATTCAACCTTAAATTAAATCCACAAAAATGTCAATTCTTCAGGCGAGAAGTAACGTATTTAGGACACAATTTGTCCAGTGAAGGGGTTCTACCCGATAAGGCAAAATATTCAGTCATTGAGAAGTATCCAGTGCCCAAAAATTCAGAAGAATCTAAAAGGTTCGTAGCATTCTGTAACTATTACAGACGTTTCATTCCAAATTTCGCTGAAATATGCATACCTCTCAATAAATTATCTAGGAAAAATGTGAAATTCGAGTGGTCGGAAGACTGCGAAAAATCATTCCAAATACTAAAATCGGCATTAATTCAGCCGCCTATTTTGAAATATCCAGATTTCAATAAAAAATTTATATTGACAACAGATGCTTCAAATATTGCGTGTTCTGCAATACTTAGCCAGGAATACGAAGGTATAGATCTACCTATAGCTTATGCATCGCGAGGTTTTAAGAAAAGTGAATTAAATAAACCTATAATCATGAAAGAACTGTTAGCTATCCATTGGGGAATTAATCATTTTAAGTGTTATTTATATGGTTCTACACATTTTATTGTGAAAACGGATCACAAGCCGTTAACACATCTTTTTTCGATGACAGACCCAACTTCGAAACTTACGAGAATTAGACTAGACCTAGAAGAATACAACTTCGAAATACAATATTTGAAAGGAAATTCAAATTATGCGGACAGTATTTCAAGGATATCCATAAATGAATTAAAAGACTTGTACATTGACAATGCTCACATCTTAGCAATAACGAGGTCAAAAACTCGTCATAATAAAGCTCAGCCTATAGGAGAAGATAAAATAGTTTCCACAGAAATAAAGGAAGATATTCGCAAGCCAGCAGTATATAAAGTACTGAATAATTTAGAGGCGCATAAATTACCAATTCTGCAATTTGAAAATAACCGTGTTTCGTTAAGGATGAACATACGGATCAAAAACAGGATGAGATTTAGCCAAGCCTTATTAAATACCGATATAGTTAACTTTGATTTAGATCAAACGTTAGTTCAGCTTGATAAGCTAGCGGTAAATAATGGTATAAAAAGGATGAAAATTTATATGAATGATATTATTTTCACACAGTGCACTATAAAAGAGTTTATGGAAAAAGGAAACAATACGTTAAAAAACGTACAAATATGTATTTGCGATATACCTAAGATGGTGGAAAAAGAAAAAGAAAAGCAACAGATTTTAGAAACTTATCATAATGATCCTTTATTTGGAGGTCATGTAGGAAATAACAGGCTATTGAAAAAATTAAGAGCGAATTTTAGATGGAAAAACATGGAAAAAGATGTAAGAAAATATATTAAGCAATGTCACAAGTGTCAGGTCAATAAAGCAAAGAATAATCACAAGGAAGAATTTGTATTAACGGATACAGCAGAAAAACCATGGGATATAACATATATAGATACGGTCGGTCCTTTTCCACAAAGTGAAAATGGTAACCGTTATTGCATCACAATGTTATGTGAATTAACGAAATATGCAGTAATAATTCCAGTTAAAAACAAAGAAGCGAACACGATAGCTCGTGGAATTTTTGAAAATTTCATACCAAATTACGGTCTAATGAAACAAATTAGGACAGATTTAGGCACAGAATATAAAAATGAAATATTCAACGCTTTAACTAAAATGTTAAATATTAGGCATAATTATTCAACAGCATATCATCATCAATCTATAGGAGGTTGTGAGAAATTACATAGAACGCTTAATGAGTATGTGAGACACTTTATAAATGAAAGTAAGGATGATTGGGATGAATGGTGTAAACTATTTGCTTATTGTTATAATACGACTCCAAGCTCTTATCATGGTTATACGCCATTTGAATTATTGTTCGGTAGACGTGCTAACTTACCCGAGAATCTAACAAACGAGATTGAGCCATGCTATAATATTGATGAATATCAGAATGAGTTAAAATATAAACTGCAGGTAGCTCATCAGAGAGCAGAGAAATATTTAACCAAACATAAACTGAGTAGACAAAGTCAAAATAGTAAGGTAGCTAATCCAGTTGATTTTAAAATAGGGGATTCAGTTTTAGTAAAGAGGGAAAATAGAACCAAATTCGAATCTCAATATATAGGTCCATTTACAGTCACAGAGGTGAGCGATGTTAACTGTAAAATTAAATTAGAATCAGGTGTGATAAAAGAAATACACAAAAACAGAATCCATCCTTATTGTAAAATGAATTAAAAATTGTAAAATTGAAAGTGCGAGTGAGTTTATAAACATTTCCGAATAATAAACAAAAGTGTTATAACAAACATTCAAAACATTGAAGTGAAAATAAATAAACAACTAAGTGATCGTAAACAATTTTTAAAGGCAATGAACATTCATTTATTTATGAATATATTATGTAATCGTAGGTTAGTGACATTATTTAATAACCATCTACCATTTATTTTTAGGATAATTGTAAATTCATTTCATTAGGGGGAAAGGAAGCTCAACGGAATTTATTCTTTTTGTAAAAGGGGAAGGTGTGATGCCTTTTGGCCTAAACATTAAGTCATTAATTATTTAAAATATTATCGAATAAATTCCCTTCAGCTAATTCCAATAAACCACGAATTGTTTTATAAATAATAAATATAAAGGTTACACGTACGAGTCAATGTCAAAGCAAATAAACATTATCTAGTATCATGTATGTTTACTTATAGTGAACTTGACTCTTTGTATATATAGGTAACAATAGTATTTTAAGCATTCATTATTAATTCAATATTAACTCATTATTGATTCATTATTATTATTAAGTCATTATGATGGTCATTCATGAAAGGATGATTACAGTCAGTATCATTCATTCTAAGTAGTAATCTAAGAGTAGTCAATTAGTGTTAGTGGTTAATGTATAGTAAATATTAAATAGAACATGTCCCAGTGAAACAGGTAGTTGTTTTATTCCTGGGGGATGACCCACCAAGTGACCAGCAGCACCACCTAGTCAGAGGCCCTTCTACTATCCTACTACACCCAGTATCCTCATTACATTACACATTACATAATATTTCGCTAATGACCAAAAATTGTAGGGAGGAATGAAGATATAAATTCGAAAGCAAAACGGCTTAAGCTCTCGATTCTTACCGTTCTTAATAAGAATTGAATAGTACCGATCGTCTTCTATATTTCCGTATTTCCGCTAGTCACGATTTCGAGTTTTGTGAAACCTTAATAGTGCCCAACCGTCCGAGTCCTAAATTTCATTTTGAGTAAGTTACTTGCTTTATAATATAAAATTACAGTGTGTAGCAACAGTGAGGAAAATTATTTTAGTAAAGCCAGGGAAATATATTTGGATTAGTTTGAAATATAGAATTGATTTTCGTTAAAATTTTAGTACCGTATTTCAGTGAATGGTTTTTTCTGTAACCATAGATAAGAAATTTTTTTTTTTTTTGGCATTTTTGTACATTACAATCTGGTCATGTATACCAATGAGCAATTTTATTCTAACTTAATTTACTAGGTTTGAAAACTTAAACTAGGGTATACTCATCAGTATCTTCCTTAGGTTCTAACATATCCGTTTTACACTAAACTTAACGTGTTACAACGCACTTTACTCTGCTTTTGCACTTTCACTTAACTAACTCAAATGTTTTTGTCCTTTTAAGTCTTCTTTCTATCCCTGTGTTGTCTAGGAGCTGGATCGCCTCGACGTTCACATGTTGGTGGAGCCTTTCTTCATGGCTAATGGCAATTTGAGTAATGGTTTGTTCAATAGTTTCCATCTTCAGGTCTCTGTGAAGATCACTATTACGAATATACCAGGGAGCATTAGCTATATTCCTCAATACTTTATTTTGGAAACGTTGTATTATATTTAAGTTCGTCTGTTTGGTACATCCCCAAAGTTGTATACCATAAGTCCAAACTGGTTTTAATATTTGCTTGTATAGTAGCAATTTGTTATGTAGAGACAGAGAGATAAGAAAATTGATTTTTTTTTAGTTTTTATTTAGTGTTTCCTTTTAGGAAAGGTTTTTGTAAGTTAATTAGTTGAATATATTCAATCTAAGATACCGTTCAATAGGATTTTAGATCTTATTTTTTTTTAGATCACAGTTCTTATACCAGTTGTCCTACCTCCTGACTGAATTTATAATATAACTTTTGTACGATAATTTGAAATTAAATAAAACTGATGGTGGAACAGAGCAGAGGCCCAGCCACCAGCTGTTTCCCTTTCAGCCGGTTGTAAATTTTTTGTGAGTTAGCTTTAATGTATTTTATTCCCAAGTTATAATATAGTTTCGTTTTCCGAAAATTTGCGATTTTAAAAAGATTGATTGTGGAACAGAGCAGAGGCCCAGCCACCAGCTGTTTCCCTTTCAGCCGGTTATAACTTCAGTTTAAGCTAATTTGGATTTATTTTATTTCCGAATTACATATAGTTTCGTTTTCCGATAATTTTGAAAACTGATTGTGGAACAGAGCAGAGGCCTAGCCACCAGCTGTTTCCCTTTCAGCCGGTTGTAATTTCAGTTCAAGCTAATTTGAATTTATTTTATTCCCGAATCACTAGTTTCGTTTTCCGATAATTTGGTATTTTAAAAAATTGATTATGGAACAGAGCAGAGGCCTAGCCACCAGCTGTTTCCCTTTCAGCCGGTTATAATTTCAATTTAAGCTAATTTTGGTTTATTTTATTCCCAAATTACTAGTTTCGTTTTCCGATAATTTGGTATTTTAAAAACTGATTGTGGAATAGAGCAGAGGCCTAGCCACCAGCTGTTTCCCTTCCAGCCGGTTATAATTTCAGTGTAAGGTAATTTTGATTTATTTTATTCCCAAATTATATATAGTTTAGTTTTCCGATAACGTGCGATTTTAAAAACTGATTGTGGAACAGAGCAGAGGCCCAGCCACCAGCTGTTTCCCTTTCAGCCGGTTGTAGTTTCAGTTTAAGCTAATTTGAATTTATTTTATTCTCGAATCACTAGTTTCGTTTTCCGATAATTTGGTATTTTGAAAAATTGATTGTGGAACAGAGCAGAGGCCTAGCCACCAGCTGTTTCCCTTTCAGCCGGTTATAATTTCAGTGTAAGGTAATTTTGATTTATTTTCCGATAACGTGCGATTTTAAAAACTGATTGTGGAACAGAGCAGAGGCCCAGCCACCAGCTGTTTCCCTTTCAGCCAATTGTAGTTTCAGTTTAAGCTAATTTTAATTTATTTTATTCCCGAATTACATATAGTTTCGTTTTCCGATAATTTTGGAAACTGATTGTGGAACAGAGCAGAGGCCTAGCCACCAGCTGTTTCCCTTTCAGCCGGTTGTAATTTCAGTTTAAGCTAATTTGAATTTATTTTATTCCCGAATCACTAGTTTCGTTTTCCGATAATTTGGTATTTTAAAAAATTGATTGTGGAACAAAGCAGAGGCCTAGCCACCAGCTGTTTCCCTTTCAGCCGGTTATAATTTCAGTGTAAGGTAATTTTGATTTATTTTATTCCCAAATTATATATAGTTTAGTTTTCCGATAACGTGCGATTTTAAAAACTGATTGTGGAACAGAGCAGAGGCCCAGCCACCAGCTGTTTCCCTTTCAGCCGGTTGTAGTTTCAGTTTAAGCTAATTTTAATTTATTTTATTCCCGAATTACATATAGTTTCGTTTTCCGATAATTTTGAAAACTGATTGTGGAACAGAGCAGAGCAGAGACTAGTTTTATTTTGCTTATCCCGATAATAGGGTTTTGGGTTTTGTTCCTCTTTCCTGTAAGTTGTGCTCGCTGTTTGCTTATAACTGCTGATACCGCTTTATCCGTTGCTGATCGCTAAACTAACTTGCTTACATGCGTGCTACCGGCAGGTTTTGCATGTGCTATACTGTATATCTTCATTTCGTTTGGTACTGTTGAAAGTATATATAATTTCTAGAAGGTATTATTAGTGTATATGTTACGTCCCAAGCCCGATCTTGTACGGAGTCGAGCTTCGTACAATGAATTTGTACGAAGTCCGATCTGTACAAGCCATTTTGTACGAAGCCGAGATTGGCGGACTTCGGACAGAGATGATTGTACGAAGTCGTCTCTGTACAACGCTGGTTGTAGGGAGTCGGAGCATCGATACTATTCTACAAAAATTGACTAAAAATACGAAGGTAGTTTGGTAGGGGTAGGTTTGCTTGGGTTATTATTGAAAATTATTATAATTTGAACAATATCTGACTCGAAGGCGCGGAGGAGGGTAGAATTACGCTGTCAAAGATAATTAGTGGGTGTTTATGGGTTTTTAATTGATATTATCGGCCCATCAGATATTCTTTAAAAAAAAACATATCCCCCTTCACATTTAGCGCAGACTTAGGACGAATCTGTCAATTACACAATTCAATTTTCCGATTCGGATTAGGGTAGGGTAGGGTAGGGTGGTTTAGGTTAGGAATTGACTTGCTTTCTATACACTTTTTCAAACGATATATTTAAAAAAGTGTATGGAAAGCGAGGAGATGTTCTTTTCATAGATATCCTAGCTTTCTATACACTTTTTTAAGGGAAATTTCATAAATTTTTGTTGTTTAAAGCGAAGGAAATCTCACCTAACCTACCCAACCCTAACCCAAATCGAAAAATGGAATTGTATAATTCACAGAAAAGCTTGCTTTCCGTACACTTTTTTAATGGATATTTTCCAAAATGTTGTGAAGTGCATTAGAAGCGAAGGAAATCCAACCCAACCTACCCTACCCTACCCTACCCTACCCTACCCTGCTCCGACTCCGTACAACCAGCGTTGTACAGAGTCGACTTCGTACAATCATCTCTGTCCGAAGTCCGCCAATCTCGGCTTCGTACAAAATGGCTTGTACAGATCGGACTTCGTACAAATTCATTGTACGAAGCTCGACTCCGTACAAGATCGGGCTTGGGACGTAACATATATATATTTAGTCCCTGTCAATATTGAATCCATTGTTATTTTTATATATATAGAAATTTAGTACTGTGCTTGTATATTGTCCGGCTCTGTATATATTTGAAAATATAGCAAATCAATACAATCAGTGTTTTTCTTAATGTCCTGTAGTATAATTATCTAAGAGCTATAGTGTCATAAAAGTGTTTAATTCAACGAGACCCCTGGAATTTTCCGTAACCTCCATCTGAGGCTATCTGGAACTCTTGACGTTAAGGGTCAAGGGGCCGTGGAGCAAACCACGTGAAAAATCTGGCGCCCGAGCATTTATTTAACAGCAATTTGCATCGAGGGTGTCCAAAGTGACGTACTTGTGTTAAGAAGAGGTGGAAAAACACGTCACAATATGAATCGAATAGTAATGCTCCAACATTATTTGCTAATTTTACGTCACCAGCCCCGTGTGTTTCAAGCGAACCTTTAATGCACAACAGAGTTTAGCTCATTACAAATAACGAATCAACTTGATTAATGCTAAACTCCACAATGTCACTGCAATTGAATGATTTTATAAATGGAGCATAGGTTCTATATTCAGCATTTCGAATTGAATCGTCAAACATCGGCTTACGGTAGATATCAAACATCGAAGGCTTGTTTTCGTTTTGACGAAGACGTTTTCCATACGTGGTTGTCATTTTTCAATTTAAACCCCAGCGATTGCAGAACCAATTTGTTTGCGAACGTGAGCTGTTTTAGCTTTGGCGACTGCTTAGCTAATGAAGTTGGAAGCTCCGCAGACTGTCTTTCATGATTGATTATTAGTCCCATCTGCTTCGCACACTATGCTCCAACATCAAAGTACTAAGTTCTCCACGGAAGTTTACAGGCTGACCGTCTTGGTCTAACGCGATGATGGTGATATTGGTTATTTCACGTTGTGGTATAACGAGTAAGTAGAGCAAATTATGAGGAATTTCGTCGATGGAATATTCAGGATCTACTTGTATGACGAATTCGTAGATAGTGTGAGCAGGTCTGTTTGCATCGAAGGCTCCAGCGGTAATGTTACAAACGAAGCGGATACTGGATACTTTAATGATTTTGACGGGAAGATCTGAAGAGTGCATTTTGTTAGCGTCCAGTATTTCATAACATCCTGTGGGAAGATTAAAACTTTGAAGGCTTGTCTTCAGCATCGTAGGAGTAAAACATACAATTTTCAATGTTTGGTATACTGTGATATGAATGAAAAGATCGTAGAGCTATTTCGTAATCATTCCTTGGATCGAGGACAGTAGGGGTGGGGGGCTGAAAGCTAAACACGTGATTAGTGCTGCTAACTCTCAGCAACTGCGACTTGATGACTAATAAAATTCGAGTCATGTTTGAATTTAAATATCATTTTTTATTGTTTGTTTACAAAGAAAACAAGTAGCTTGTGAACTCGGAGGTCCGTCACAATAATGCGTCGTCCAATCAGGTCGATTGTAATGGATGCAGGGCCGTCTTTAGCTATCTCGGGGCCCTTAGCACTTTTGAATTTGGGGCCCCTAACCCGATTTTTGGAAATGGCAATGGCAATTGTTTGTAGTTCAAACAGAAAGCCAAACCCCTCATAAATCACTTTATATGACTTTGTTTTTAAGTTAGTTGCTAAGGTGTCAATTATCGAGAAAAACGTTTAAATTTTAAATTTTTCGCTGCCAGATAAATTTACAGGCGTTGCAGGCCCGTCAAAAAACCTAATTCGAGAGCTTCTAGTAACTTTTCTTTGAGAAAGGTCTTTGTATTTAACTTCCGGAAATTTAGCTAGAACACAGCATTCATACTTTTCAAAATTATTTCTCATATCATCCAGAAATTCAGCAAGTGAGGCAAATAACTTGGCTGCAGCATCCATAGTCAGGGTACTTTTCTGGAGACTAAGATTTGTTTTATTTATCCTCCCCAATATATTGCTCCATATTTCGGCTCAAAGAATGTTCTCAAGTTTTTCAAACTTTTTCATTAAGCTTAGCGCTTCGCTTCTGGTTTCTGATGGTTGGTTGTTGTCTTCTGCAATGTTTACCAAAGCTGTTATAACATTCATGTACTCAACATGCAAAGTGCCTACTGAATCAGCCCTAGAAGACCTAGTATTTTTAGATTTTGTTTTGCAATATTTTTGTTACAGTATTGTATTGTCAATGTTAATTATGTTAATAAAATAAATGTACTTATATGCATTCATTTGCTGTTTTTTTTAGTAACTAAGAAAACATCCACCAGCTACTAAATATTCCAATTTACAATGTATAAATATTCAGTTGCTTTATTATGTTTGAAATATTCATAAGGTAGGTATTGAATAATAGGTATAGTTACAATAATTCCTTTTTTCTTTTGACCCTCATCCATACTAAAAATATTGTATTTCATTTCATCTATGGAAAATAATGTTTTAACAGATTTTTCTCAAATAATTTTTTCATAGATCCAATGAAATAAAATATTTTAGATAAGGGGTGAGACAAAAGTAAAAATAGGTAACTTTTGTTACATCTATATTATGTAATATTCAATACATAAATATTCTCTAGATATTATCTCATTTTTACATATATACCTATTACATAGTGATTTGGACATATTTGAGATGTAATATAATTTACATAATAGATAATATGTAATATGAATATGTATCTTTTATATCATTATTGTTCTCTAGCTGTGACGGCCTTTGTCAGTATTCAATACATAAATATTATCTAGTTGTGACTTCAGTTTTATATAACTGTGACTTTTATATTTCAAAAATTACATAACATAAATGTATTCAGTATGTTTTTGTGTTTGCTGGGAACATCCACCAGCTACTAAATATTCCAAATAAAGATAAATACCATTTACAATATATAAATATTCAGTTGCTTTATTATGTTTGAAATATTCATAAGGTAGGTATTGAATAATATGTATAGTTACAATAATTCCTTTTTTCTTTTGACCCTCATCCATACTAAAAATATTGTATTTCATTTCATCTATGGAAAATAATGTTTTAACAGATTTTTCTCAAATAATTTTTCCATAGATCCAATGAAATAAAATATTTTAGGTAAGGGGTGAGACAAAAGTAAAAATAGGTCACGTTTGTTACATCTATATTATTTAATATTTAATAAATAAATATTCTCTAGATATTATCTCATTTTTACATTTATATTACATAGTGATTTGGACATATTTGAGATGTAATATAATTTACATAATAGATATGTAATATGAATATGTATCTTTTATATCATTATTGTTCTCTAGCTGTGACGGCCTTTGTCAGTATTCAATACATAAATATTATCTAGTTGTGACTTCAGTTTTATATTACTGTGACTTTTATATTTCAAAAATTACATAACATAAATGTATTCAATATGTTTTTGTGTTTGCTGGGAACACTCTGCATTGAAAGTGAATACGACATTTTGGGGGGAATTTTTAAAAAAATCCGGTGAAAATGAAATGTCAGACATAAAGTACTTCAATACCAAAAACGATGTAATCGATAAATCGATTGATGTATTAGAGTGGTTCAAATGTAACGTGCTCTTTTTATTCTTTTACAGTTCCATTATAATTGTATGTCTGATAATTTTCTATTTCTCAAGTACTCGTAAATAGTGTTGCATACCTTAAGTTACAAGTCTATTGTTTGCTGTAAATAGTGTCGCATACCTTATTTTGGCAAGATTCGTTTGTTAATGTCTAAGGCATTTTTATTGATGACTGGAGATTGAGTAAGGTGAGGCTATCATCACGGACGAACGCGATTTTTAGTGTTGAATGTAGACTCGCGAATATTCTTGGTGGAAGTCAGTTCCGTGTCATTTAGTGATTTCCGGCATTGGAAGAGGACTTGTTGGTTTTTGGAATTTGAGGAGGTGATTTTAACAAGTGAGCCGAACTCCACGGTTTTCCTATCATATCTGGCTGTATTTGGGCCATCTTAATTGGATTTTGAAGCAAAACCATTTTATTTTTAACTTGACCATTCTATCTTACCTCAGTAGTTGATATTTTTGGATTTTGGTGTCAAGTTAAAATTACCGCTTGCGGGATTTATTTGAGGGAAGCCATAGTTGATTAGCAGGTGCCGTTCCATAACCAAACAGTGTTTGACTTAAAACCCTATAACATCTAGGGTTTTTTTTTCCTGGAGGATCCATCCCTGTACTCATCAGGAAGATCTACCTTTTCTTAGTTATTGGAGGATCCCATCTTCAGCAGTTTCGTCTGAAGGTTCAACCATACCGAGCATCTAGAACGCGCTCAAAAGAAAAGGTTCACACTCCGAAGTGACATCAGAATCAGACAAGCTTATCTAACTTTTGTTTTATCTATTTCACGGTAAACTAAATTTAGTGTGATCACACGTACGCTATATACGAATTTTTTTTTCTATCCTATAGTATTATCTCTTTGTACGTAATGTTGTATTTATGTTGACTTAATTTTGTTTTAAATTTGTTAGACAAGTTCAACTTCACTTGATTAATTTTTTTTGTTAAGTAAAGTAATGTAACATATTTCGGTCATAGTTTTATTTATTTGGTTCACCATATTTTTATATATTTTTTTTTTGGTAGCTTATCTTGTGGCTCTGCTAGTGCCTACAAGACCTAGGGGTTTCCGGCTTGAACCGTCTAAGCCGGTGGCGCGGCTCACTTTTTTTTTCTACCCTCTACGGCTGAGCTCGGGCATAATTTGCCAGTAGAGAGACCGCTAGTGGGGTCTAAATAGAGAACTACAAGAAACGTGGCACAAAGACCACATCAAAGATAAACTATTGAATAAATTGTCGGAATTTTCGGAAAAAGAGATTATATCATTAGCAGTAAATATAAATAAATTTGAAATTGGAAACGGCTCGTCTTACATTAAACTTCCAGAACAAATTTTGAAGAAACACAGTTGTATAACTTTGAAAAATACCGATCATTTTTGCTTTTACTGGTCCATTGTTAGTGCCCTTTATCCTGCACATGCGAATGTGAACCAGACTGGCTCCTATCCATATTATAGTACAGTTTTGAAAGCAGAGGATTTAGATTGTCCAATGGAATTATCAAAAATAACCAAATTTGAAAAACTTAATGATATTTCTTTCGTTTACGCTTTAGAACTTATTGAAATGGAAAAGAAATCATTTTATGTAGTAGTACCAGCTAGATTGGCCAAAAATAAGTTGAATAAACATGTAAATTTACTTTTAATTCAAAACAAATATTATCCAAAATTGAATGATTATGATGCACCACCTGTAGATGATAATAACGAAAAAATCAAATTTCATTACTGCTGGATTAAAAACTTATCAAGACTGGTTTCCTCACAGTTAAACAAACATTATGGCAAAAAATTTATTTGTGATAGATGTCTGAATTATTTTCAAATGAAAGATAAATTAACTGAACATGAAAAATTGTGTAGTAAATTGAATAAATATAAATTGAGTGTACCTAAATATAAAAATTTCACATATCAACAAACGACTCCGTTTGTCGTTTATGTTGATTTTGAGTGTCAATTGGAAAAATTTACTGACCCTTGTTGCCAATCTGCAACAAATAAATATCAGAAACATGTTCCATACAGTGCTGGCTACTATGTAAAGTGCTCTTACGACAATAGTCTTTCTTATTTCGATAGTTATCGCGGTGCGGATTGCATGGATTGGTTTGCAAATAAAATGTCAGACGTTGCCAAGTTTGTTCATTCAAAAATTAAAACAATCGTTCCTATTATTGAAGACCAATGTACAGCAGCAGCAAAAGCTTGCCATATATGTAATAAACAATTTGCAATTAAAGACGTGATTGTCAGAGATCACGATCATTTTTCAGGGGATTTTAGGGGATTTGCACATCAAGCATGCAATTTAAATTTTAAAAAATTATTCGTTATACCCGTCATATTCCATAACTTAAGCGGATATGACAGCCATTTTTTGATTTCAAATTTATGCATTAGGTCATTTGGACATAATGTTTATAGTGTAGAGCAATCAAAAATCGGTTTGAGTCCTTATGCTGCTAAACGCTATTTAATACCAAATACTTTCGATACGCTACCTTGGGGGCATTATAAAATTTAATTCCATTGTTGTAGATGGCGCAGCAGCAGCCTCTCCAATTACGCCGATTATGCATAAAAGCAGTTTGTGAAAATATTAATATATTAGCTAATTTTATTAATGAGTCACCGTTACCATGGTCAATGACATGTAATATTGCAAAAAGATTCTCATTGTAGTAGATATATATCGATACCTAGAAGAAATACTGTGTTGTCACTTAAAAATTGGGAACATGATCACGATGAGGCTGAATATTGTCTATGGGTTTCATATTATAGAATCTTCAACTATAAAATTAACGTTTGTAAGCATTGTTTTGAAATTTTATTAGAAGCTCACAAGAGCAAAGATAAATCATTATTAGCGGGATTTGATAATTTTCATGAAACAACAGATAAAGATTCTTTTCTCACAGATAAATATCAAGCTCATTTTTATTGGTGCCAAAGTTGCTATCATGAAGTGCTGTTTACAGTTAAAAGCAGCGAATCATGTGTAAATGCACTACATACGTACCCCCCCAAAAATTACAGATTTATAGATTCTGAGGATAGTGATACTGATTATGATAAATATCCAGGATGCAAAATTTTTCTTTCAAGTGATTCCCCCCCACACATTTAATAAACAAACTTCCGAGAGCGGTAATATATATAATTGACAAAAATATGACTTGCCTGTATTTTGTATATTGCTTTAAATGTATTTCTTTTTTAAAATAAATTTTTTTGTAATTCGCTTTTGTAGCTTTAAATGTATTTCTTTTTAAAATAAAAAACATTATTTTGAATAGCTTTTTTTTTCATCGTCGGTTGGGGGAAGAAAACACAAACACATCTATATAACTATTTATTCAAATCATTGATGACTTTGAGTTTATAAAAGTATACAAATTCTCTAAGAGCGTTGGTTAACATATCGTTTGGTGTTATGGAACAAAATGCATATAAAATTTGTAGAGAACTTCCGGGGGTGATATTTTTACAGAAATCCAAAACATTATAATAATATTGACAAAAATCCAAATTTTCCAACACCGATATACGTTGTATAATCAAATTATTTACTTCTAAAATTTGGGATACTTCTTCTTCATCCATGTAATACTCAACGTCATGTTTTCTAACAAAAATTACCTTACAATCATCGTAATTTAATGGGGTAATGGTGCAGTAGTCTCCACATGGAATCGAATCAGGTTTGAACTCGTCTCCGGTAGGAAAGAAATTCATCTGTTGCGTCATTATTGAAATAAAGTTCTGCCATTCGTAAGTGCTGAAAGATATTTTGCTGAACTTGAGCTGCTGAGATAGAATAACAGCAGGCGTAAATGATCTTGCCGGACTAATTCCACATTTTACTTCATAACCGGAAATTGAATATTGTGTTGAAAGCAGGTACACATTTTCAGACTTTGCAGCAAACTCATAGTTTTTCAAAATTATATCCAGCTCTGTAGTATAGTTATTATCACTACTACTACTACTACTATCGTCACCACCACTACTACTACTACTATCGTCACCACCACTACTGACACCTTGATAACTAATGTTGCTAACTGAGTTTGATATCTGAAACGACTCCAATTTATAGCGTGCGTGTGTGTGTGGCCTTTTACGTCATAAAACATCAACTCCATTAATCCAGCTGTTATGTTTTTTGTCTAAGCCTAACCATTTCACGAGCAGTTTCTTGCCTTTACGTCTAAGAACTTTTTCCACCAAGTAAACGTCCGGATTCGATGTTTTTGTGTCCCTTGCATGTCTTCAAGTAAATACGTAGCAGGATTGGTAATTTTAACTTTGGTGATTTTGAATAGTTCTATAGTCCAATTGGGTGTATATCCTTTTTCAAAGATATGTTTTGCCTTGGATATGCGCACAATGTCGCCAACTTTAAATTTTCGTGGACCGGCTATCTTTAAATAACTATAGGTGTTATTCAAAATAGATTTTTCGTTGGATTTGTTGACTTGAGAAGGCCTATATTTTGTTGTGGAATGTTTTGTATTGTTATAGTTTTGAGTAATTTCAGGCAGAATATCAATCCATTTGTAGGTGCCATTTAAACTGAAATACTTGTAGAGTTTCGATTTCAAAGTTCTTATAACACGCTTTGCCATAGAAGCTTTTATTGTGCTAAATACACTATAATGATTTATGTTGTGTTTTCTCATTAAATTTTGAAATTTGCTGTTGTAAAATTCCTTTCCCTGATCAGATTGCAGATTTTTTGGTATTCGTCTAGTGTAAGCGAGAATGTCCGAGAATACCCGAGTAATCTCCTCTCCGGTCTTCGTCTTTAGTGGGCGTGTCCACACAAACTTAGAAAAACAATCAATGACGACCAGTATCATTTTATGATTCCTATTTTGTGATGCAAAATTCCTCATCTCCGCAAGATCCATTTGCCAAAGATCGTCAAGGCCCTTAATAATAGTGCGTCTCCGAGGGAATTTTTTCCGTATCGGTTTGTGGAGTTCGTTTACAAGCTGAATTTTTTCTTTAGAATACATATTATGACTTACTACCAGCTAGCTTCAGCTCCAGACTGTTAATGCGGTTAACGGTATTCCTATTCATAACCTTAATATTGTCTACAATGCCCGAAACGTTAGTTTCCATATCAGAGACGGATCTGATATTTTCTGCAATTTCTTTTTGTAACTCACGTATGCTTTCAACACACATGTTAATAGAAGCAGTGAATTCTTTTCGAATTAATACTTTGGCTGTGCCAATTGAATCATCAACATATTTCTTCGTAGCCATATCGCTACCTGCTACAGGGTGATTTCGCGAAATAAATGCAGCCATTTCGTTAGTTTTATTTTGTAAGTTGGCAATATGCGCCTGTAATATGGGGATTTTCGTCTTATGAAGCTCATTTCTTATTTCGTTCAATCCTACAGCTAAATCCTTTATATCACGGTCTTGTTGCTGCAGCACCACACCATGCGTTTGAATTAATGGCGAGTCGATAGTACGTAGGTCATTCAATTGCACATCAACATATTTTTTTGTTGCAGCATCACTATTTGTTGTCGGTTCCTTAACATTACAAATTTTCACATTTTCAATATCAATATTAAAGTCCGGTGTATGAGGAAACGTAATTTTCGCTGGTAAACGCGCATAGGGCGTTTGATGTCTATGTCCGAATTTATCGACTGGCATAATTGAAATGCACAAGTTTCAACTTGTAATATTCTATTATATCAGCCTCCTTGAGTTCATTGATAATTGCTACTATTTCGTTGTCCTGCCTCTTTCGAAGCAATCAACAACTTCAAACGATCCACCAATTCATTCGCATCGTCCCAATAAATATACTCCAGGATACCTTTTCCTTTTGCTGAAGGAATCGATTTTAGGCGAGTCAATACCTGAGACGATCTATTCGTCGTTAGAGATTTTGTTTTGAATAAAGGTTTTATGATGTAGTGATATTTTTCAGTACTTGACCCCTTAAGACGATCTAACGTGTCTAAATGAACTTCAGTTGTTGTCAAAAGATTTTTATAGTTCTGTAAATCTTGATCATTGTAACTGGGGTCTCGGAAAAATAGAACCTCATACAAGCCTGGTGTTCCAATTACATATCTTCCTCCTTTGTTTTTCTCAGGTAGTATGTTTATATTACCGGTTTTTCCATCAAACGCAATTCGACCTAATGACCAACCGATTTCATCGTCGTATATCGGACCATAATTTTTATCAATTTTATCATCTTTTTGGAAGTAATCTCCAATGAACTGATGACTGATGGCAGGATATTGGTCCAAATAGTCTGCGAAAGCTTCCTGGGAAATTTCGGGGCGCATCTCTTCTGGAGAACGTGTAATATTGCCGGATTCATCGGTTTCGGCCACTGGTTCCGTTTCGAGAAAAGGTGTAAACACATCATCTCTCAAAGGTTCTTCTTCCTTCTTTATTTCCTCTTTTGGATTTAAATTTGTAATCGTTTTTTGTAATGTCTTTGAGGATTGCACAATTTCTTCAAGTGGTTTGGATATTGGCTTGAATAGTTTATTGATAGACTCATCTTGCTCTGATTTACCAATTTTTTGCGAATCGATCTGGCAAGTTCAGACACTTTTTTCTTGCGCAATGCAGTAGCAACCTTATCATCAGACATATTGGTATAGACTAAAGGCGCAGCTTACATATTTATATATTTATCGAATCCTTTGCGATACCTACCATCATTGAAGGGGAAATCCTTCACAATTACCAAAGTACCATAACGGTCACACCAGCACGTTGAACACATATTTTTAAATGTGTCGAATGTCATGTCTGGAGATACGTGTTCGTCGAATATATGTTTCAAGTTCACCTCATCTTGCTTGAATAACACAATTACATTACAATTATCGCGTATAAGCTGTTTCGGTATTTTTGAGTATGTTTGACAAAGATATGCAGCATCGATATCTTTATGTCTGCACATGGAGTAGTATTCACGAATTTTCTGTTGACCATCACATGCAACGTCATCGAATAAAAAGACAGAATTAGGCCGAGCTTTATCTGGACTTATTATTTCCTCGTTGTCTTTAAATGGAAAATAGCCAACGCCCTTGACTTGTGCTATAACTTCTTGCAGCAATTGGTACTTTGGTTGGAATAACGATTTTGAATAAACATAAACGTTTTTGAATTTCGCGTTATTTGGATTGAATAGGAGCGCCAGCACGGCATTCGTCTTTCCACACCCGCTGGGACCGCATTTAATGGCACGGAAAGAATTTGGTAACAATTTACCATGTTTGCCGATCGATGGCGTTGAGGTGAAATCTAGATTTTCAATGGGTATCGTCTGCTCTTGTTGAATTATTTTCATTGTGTGTGTGTCGTTTTTCGTAGTACTACTCTTTAAATATAGGTGTCACCACTTACGCGTATCAGTCTTAATGTTGGTGTTTGAAGGAGAAGGTCTCTTAAATTCTCTCATCAATAAACTACCTATTGAACTTCACTTACCTAGCTATCAGTACTGTGGACGTAAGTACTCCCCCCCACTCTTTTTATAAAAAATTAATTGTTTTTTTAGCCGGTACAAAATTGGAAACACGTCTTGATCGCGGATATCCAGGCATTAACCCCTTGGACGCTGCTTGTAAACAACACGATATTTCTTACTGGAAGAATAAGTCTCTCGAAGAACGACACAAAGCCGATCAGATACTTGAAGATAAAGCTTGGGCTCGCGTCAAATCAAAAGACGCTTCTTTGGCAGAGAAAACTGCTGCATTACTTGTGACAGGCGGAATGAAGGTGGAAAGAAAGCTGGGGATGGGTTGTCGCCGCAAACGCCGTTCTTTTCATCGAGATGTCATTCTAATTGTGGGAAAGTCCATGAAAAAAGGGGCATCTTTGAAAGACACTGCAACGTTTGCCTTACGAGCAGCCAAAGCACTTATTAAAGAATTTGGTGGGAAAAAAGAAGTCGAGGTTCCTCGAGTAATACCTGTAGCGAAATCCGGAGGTTTCCTACCACTTATTCCTTTGTTTGCTGGCCTTTCGGCACTTGGAGCTTTGTCAGGTGGTGCTGCTGGGATTGCTAAAACTGTCATTGACGCAAAGCATGCTCAAAAGAAATTGGAAGAAGATGTACGTCATAATAAGGCTATGGAACGTGTAGGATCTGGTCTGTATCTGAAAAAGTACCCAAAAGGCGGTTTTGGATTGTATTTAAAAAAGCAAAAAAACTAATAACGCACATAACACATTACGCAAAATTGCGTAAAATACCACATTTTCGAGGAGTTTTCATGCGAGACACTCTCCCCAAAGCCGGTCCCCGAAAACAAGAATGCGCAGTGGTTAATTTGGATACCTCTAAGAAAAGCGGAAGTCATTGGGTAGCTTACAGAAAGATAAACAACAATGTAGAGTATTTTGATTCATTTGGTAACTTGAAGCCGCCGAAAGAAGTTGTTAAATATTTTGGAAAGAGTGAATTAAGGGTTGGTTCACTAAAAGTTACTTTTTAAAAAGACTTTATTATAAATAATGATAAACCCTGTTTTACTTACAAATACGAACTAACTAGATATTGGATTACAGCTTCATTTATATAGTAATATAATA
This sequence comes from Lochmaea capreae, assembly GCA_949126875.1. NCBI lineage: Eukaryota > Metazoa > Arthropoda > Insecta > Coleoptera > Chrysomelidae > Lochmaea > Lochmaea capreae. The sequence goes on from OX421406.1 coordinate 29,210,230, forward strand.
TGCTGATAAAATATTTATAGAAAATAATTTAATAAGCTAAATATTGTCGACTAGCCTAAATAAAGTATTAAGAGTATTGGTAATGTATATATTTAATAACTGAGAATTAACGAATGTAACTTCTCCATCCCCTGAGGAAGTTTTGTAAGGGACGAACAAAACTGATGGTGGCTCTTCCTGGGAGGTATTTGGTTCAGTAGTTTGGTTGGTCCTTGATAGCTGATACTTGTAGTATCCGAATAGTAGGCATATAGTTACCAATATGTATACGGGGGTCGTCCAAAAGTTTAGTGGTCTGGTTTTGATTGGCTGGTTTTGGTGTTTTGTTCTAATTTTTGGTCAGGTTAGGACCTCTTCCTTTATCGTTGTTTTAGAATTTATAAAGTAGTCATCATGGGTTTTAAACTCGCAGTCGGTCGGGAGTTCAATCAGATATGTTCCTTGGAGGATCAGTATTTTAGATGTTAGGCAATGTGTTGAGATTTTTGTAGGTTGCGGGAGCACCACTATGTAGAAGGCTTCGGACATCTCTTGGATAATGGACTGATTGACAGAAACCGGAATATGTTTACATGGAGCCTCTTCATTTGTAAGTTGCAGAATGTGATTAATGCAATCCTGTGTTTTTGTATTTTCTTGAAGTAGTTTCTCTTGGCATATATACCCTGAACTAGTTTGTTTGCACGGTGTTTCCATGTATTGGAAAATTTCGTTATTGGAAGCCAAATAAGGTGCAGGTGGAATTATTGTTGTTTGGTATTTTGTAGGAATTGAGAAGAGGTGGTAGTAGGAAAATGGATCAGAATACAGTAGTGGGAAATGTAAGATGAATATTATGGAATGATTTGCGTAATAAGCGTCAACAGTTATTATGTCGTAGTATTTGAAAAGATCTTCTTCATGTGTGTACGGCAGTTGGTTTTGAGAATGATGGTCTATCATCATCTGAACTACCCATTTTAGTTCTTCAGGTTTGATCAAGCTATTATGTACGACATTCATTCTTGCGAATGTGATTGCTATTTCTAGGTCGTTTAGAATCTGGTTTACGACTTGTAGTGCTAGGCTTAGCTGATCAAGTATGTTTCTTACTTCCATATAGTCGTTGAAATCGAATACAAATGTGTTGAATTCTGAACATATTCTATTCGTTTCCCTGGCAATCGTTTCTTGGTTATGAGTTAATAGTGAGACTGTTTTATTATAATTAGCCATAATTTCTTTATTCAGACTAATATGACGATTTATTTCAGTAATTATGTTATCTTGGTTATTCATTAGGGTGGAGATGGCTTGGTTATATTTCTCAGCGTCTTCTTGGTCCAGGTTTCCAGATATGCATTTAATGATACTTCCTAGTCCGTTAATAAGTCCTCTTTTTTGTTTAAAGGATGGATAGATAGATTGGAGTTTCTTCGTTACTGTTGCTAATGTATACTGTAAATTTTGATCAAAGTTTAGTAAATTTTCAAAATAAGGTTGGCTAAGTCCTTTGTGAATGGCTTTCGTAACTTCTTGATATTGTGTCTGTAGAATTTCTATTTCTTCGGCTATAGGACGTAGCTGGATGTAGTGAATGAAGTCATGTGTGCTCGTCTGAACTCTGGCTACTCCTAGCTTGAGGGGTAGAATCCCTGGGTTGTCCTGGAGGTTCTGGATTCGGACCTCTTGGGCCATGCTGAAGGTACATCTGTAATATACGGTTGTGGTTAGTTATTTTACTAGGTTGATGTCTTATATTTTTCCTGTGTACAGTCGTGTTCGGTGTATCAATTGTTATGACGTTGTCTTTTTTAATGGTTTTTGGGGAGAATCTGGGAAGAAGTTTATTTCTGTTGACCATTTTCTTTGTGTATATTCTAGAAGATGGTTTATATGATAGAGGGGCCTGACGTTTTTCATTTCTTTTCTCGATAACCTTTTCCTTTTTATCTTGAATCTTTTTGTTGATTTCTTTGTAAATTTCGATTATCTTCTTTTTGTGATCGTGGGTGTAGTTGTTTAGTAGATTCCTTTGAATGTCAATGTCAAAAGGATCTTGAGAGTTTAGATGGCCATTTAAAATTTCTATAGGTCGATGCTGAGTAACAGAGTGGATAGAACTGTTGTAGCCGAGTATAGCATATAGCATTTGCTCTCTGATGTTGAGAGACTTCTTCTTTTCTCTAAGTATTCTCAAATGCTCTAGTATTGTCGAGTGAAAACGTTCGATCATTCCATTTGACTGTGGATTGTCTGGAGTGGTGTAGTGGATACTGATTTTGTGTGTATCTATGAATTCTTGCATTAGTCCATTTTTGAATTCAGTTCCATTATCTGCTACGATCAGTTGAGGAAGTCCATGATGGGTGATGAAGAGTAAAAATGCATTTAGTACATTAACTGCGTTGGAGCCTTCTATTGGGTATGCTTGGCCGTATTTCGAGAAGGCGTCAATGACGGTGAGAAACTTTTGGCCATTTGCTTGGAATGTATCTACGTGAATAATCTCTAGCGGTCTCGTTGGTGTTGGTGTCAACATAAATTTGGGTTTGCTGGGATGTCTGTCATATTTACTTACTAAGCAGGTATCGCAGAAATTTATTATATCTTCTATGTCCTTTTTCAGCGTTGGCCAATAGTAGTGTTTCCGGATTTCCAGCTCAGTTTCTTTTATTCCTCTATGATTGGTCCTTCCCTCATGATAATCTTTTATAATTGCCTTTTGGGTATTAGTGTTATTAATATCCTTTAATAGATAGTTGCATTTGACTAGATCATAGGCTGAGTTTTTAAAAGTTTCTTTTATAACGTTGCACAAGACTGTATATGTGGTATCGTCCTTGCAGAGTAGTGCGTACTTCTTTTTAGGATCTAAGTATTCCTGAAATATCTTAAAGATGTCATCTTTGTGATTTCCCTTGTCGAGTTGCACATGAAGTCGTTTCTTGTTAACAAATATTTCTTCCATTATTGGTTTTGTTAGACTATGGTTAACAGGACTGAAGATAATTTGATTTTTATAATGGTTTAAAGGGTTCTCACTTATAGGGATTCCCAATATAGGGTTTTCTTGTGCGGTGTGACTAGTTTCGGCATCTTCTGTGTCGTTTAATTTCTGACTCAGATTTGGAGAGCCTTTATCGCTTTGTTCACTTGGTTGGCCTTCTTCAAGAAATTCTTCCAATACAGTCAAATCTTCTGGATGCAGTTGGCTTGTTTTTTGTCTTGAATTGGTTGAATAAGTAGTCTCAATAAGAATTTCGTCTATGATTTCTTTTTCTTTTGCGCTTAACTGTGACAATGGTTTGCTCGTAGCAATTTCTGTTAGATCTTCCAGAGAACCAGAGTGATTGTACATTGAGATTTCGTCGAAGTTTTCGGTGACTAGAGCGTTAGTTATATTGTCAAGATGTTCGTTTAGATTATAGGTTTCTTTCGTATGTATTTCTACTCGGGAAAGGGCGTCAGCGTTGGTGTTTGCTTTACCTTTTTTATAAACGACTTCGTAATCAAATTCCTCTAACTTCAGTCGCCATCTTACAAGTTTGGAATTTGGATCTTTGAGAGAAAATAGCCATTGGAGTGGTCGGTGGTCTGAGAGAATTTTGAATTTTCTTTCAAATAGGTACGGACGAAAGTATTTGGTTGCCCATACGACTGCTAGCATCTCTTTTTCTATCGTTGAGTATTTTGATTCTGTTTCGTTGAGAGTTCTTGAGGCATATGCTATCGGTTTGTCGCTACCTACTGGCCCTTGAGATAGTATGGCTCCTATAGCGATGTTGCTGGCATCTGTAGTGAGGTTAAATGGCTTTGTGAAGTCGGGGTATTGAAGCAGAGGCTCGTTTGTCAAGAGATTCTTGCAGGTCTTGACACAGCTAAAAAATCCGGGTGTGTGTTGTATTTTTGCATCTTTTTTCAGGCACGAGGTGAGAGGTTTGGTTATTTTAGCAAAGTCTTTGATACATTTTCGGTAGTTTCCTAATAATCCAAGGAATCCCCTGACCTCTTTTGGTGTTTTTGGGATTGGGTAATCTATGATAGCTTTGATTTTGCTTGGATTGGGTTTTATTCCGTCTGCCGTGACGACGTGGCCTAGGAAATCAACTTCTTTCTTTAAGAATTCACACTTATCTAATTGTATTTTAAAGTTAGTCTCTCTTAATCTCTGAAATATTTTAGTAAGATTAACCATATGTTCGTGAAGAGATGTAGAAAAGATAATTATATCGTCCATGTAGACCAGACATATCTCTCCTTGAAGGCTCTTGAGTACATTGTCCATTACTCGTTGGAAGGTTGCTGGAGCGTTTTTTAGACCAAACGGCATTCTAACATATTCGTAGTGGCCGTTCTCAACGTTGAAGGCTGTCTTCTGAATGTCTTCTTCTGCCATTTCTATTTGATGGAATCCGCTTGCTAGATCAAGTGTTGAGAAATATTGACATCTTCCAAGTTTATCTAGGATATCCGTGATATTTGGTATCGGGTATCGGCCATCTATGGTCTTTTCGTTGATCTTGCGGTAGTCAACAACGATTCTCCATTTTATTTTTCCGGAGGCGTCGGGTTTCTTTGGAACAACCCAAATTGGTGATGACCAAGGTGATTGGCTTGGCCTGACTATTCCTTGGTCTAGCATTGATGACACTTGTTTTCTAGCTTCTTCTTTGTGAATATGTGGATATCTATATGACTTTGTGTGGACTGAAATTTCATCTGTCATTTTGATCTGGTGTTTGACTGGGTTAGTAAAGGTTAGCGGAGCATCTGGGTGATGGAAGACATCGGATAATTTTCTGCAGAGCCGTTTAATGTGTTTTTCTTCTTCTGAATTCAGATGATCTATTCTTAGTGCTTTCCCATTGAACATCTAATAGAGAGTGTAAGACCTTCGGAATTGCTTGATATGTGGCATAAACTTCCCAATGAATATCGAGCAAATTTTGAACTACAAATACGACTGCCTTGTTTCTTCCATTACAACCGACCTGATTGGACGATGCATTGTGACGGCCCTCCGAGTTCCCAAGCCACATGTTTTCTTTGTAAAAATACATAATTAAACATGTCGTGTGTTATTTAAATTCATACATCTCCCGAATTTCATTAGTCATCATGTCACAGTTGCTGAGAGTTAACAGCACCAATCACGTGTTCACCTTTCAACCTCCTACCCCTATTGTCCTCGATCCAAAGAATGATTACGAAATAGCTCTACGTTCTTTTCATTCATATCACAGTATACCAAACATTGAAAATTGTACGTTTTACTACTACGATACCAAAGACAAGCTTCAAAGTTTTGATTTTCCCACAGGATGTTAGGAAATTGCTGACCTTGAAGAGTTTATCTGTGATAAGTTGGGTGCGAGCAATTCAACTAGACCGGTATTTTCACTAAAACCCAATCACAATACGTTGAAATGTGAAATTTCAAGTAAATACAAAACTTCCTTTATGCAAACTGATAGTCTTGGGAGAATATTGAGATTTTCACCGAAAATACTTGACGCTAACAAAACGCACTCTTCAGATCTCCCCGTCAAAATCATGAAAGTATCCAGTATCCGCTTCGATTGTAACATTACCACTGGAGCCTTCGATGCAAACAGACCTGCTCATACTATCTACGAATTCGTCATACAAGTAGATCCAGGATATTCCATCGACGAAATTCCTCATAATTTGCTCTACTTACCCGTTATACCACAACGTGAAATAACCAATATCACCGTCATAGCCGTAGACCAAGACGGTCAGCCTGTAAACTTCCGTGGAGAACTTAGTACTTTAGTGTTGGAGCTTAGAGTGCGAAGCAGTTGGGACTAATAATCAATCATAAACACTCTGCAGAGCTTTCAACTTCATCAGCTAAGCAGTCGCCAAAGCTAAAACAGCTCACGTTCGCAAACAAATTGGTTCTGCAATCGCTGGGGTTTAAATTGAAAAATGACAACCACGTATGGAAAACGTCTTCGTCAAAACGACAACATGCCTTCGATGTTTGATATCTATCGTAAGCCGATGTTTGACGATTCAATTAGAAAGGCTGAATATAGAACCTATGCTCCATTTATAAAATCATTCAATTGCAGTGACATTGTGGAGTTTAGCATTAGTCAAGTTGATTCGTTTTTTGCAATGAGCGATACTTTGTTGTGCAATAAAGGGTCGCTTGAAACACATGGAGCTGGTGACGTAAAATTAGCAAATAATGCTGGAGCCTTCCTATTCGATTCATGTACGTACAGTGAAAGTGCCAGGGAAATGGAAACAGTTCGGGATCCTGGAATAATAAGTGCCGTACGTGCCATGACTTGTTATAACCAAGAAGATTCCAATCATATGGCTATAGCAGGCTGGAATTACCCGAAAGATCCCATTCTCAATGTCAGCGACAAGTCCTTCAACCTTCAAATACCTCTCAAACATATTTTTAACATTTTCAACGATTATCCCATGATTACATGTGGACGTCAAACAATACGATTAGTTCGAGCACGAAACGATAATGATTGCATATGTATTACGGAAAAGAATGTCTCTGGTACGCTCTCCCAAACAACCGCTAAAATTAATATTACAAGTGTTGAACTAAAAGTTTAACATATCTTTGCTAATGACGATATAAAATTGAATCTCATGAAATCCATTCAAAAAGATCAACCTATAGTTATTCCATTTAGGAAGTGGGAGTTACACGAATTGCCTGCAATTACTAAGGGCGCAAGACGTGGAGTTTGGGCTGTTAAAACCTCCACTTCAGTTGAAAGACCTCGTTTTGTTATTGTTCTCTTTCAAACCGATAAACGTAACGTGCCGACGTGCAAAGTATAAGACTGTCACTTAACGGTGAATATTGGCCTAATGAAAGAATGCAATTGGACTATGGTAAAACTGACTACAATGAGGCATATTTTAACTATACTGAATTCTATCCCAACTACGCAAACCACGCAGAAGCACCCCCTGCTGGATTATTCTTCTTTCAAACGTCATGCATTGTTTGTTATCGATTGTTCAAAGCAGGAGGAAAGCATGAAGGCGTCCACAGTCGATGTAAAACTCGACATTGAAGCAAACATAGGCTTTCCCGAAAATACCAAAGTCTATTGCATCATAATTCACGATTGCGTCATGGAATACTTCCCCCTCACCGAAATTGTTAAAAGCCTAAACTAGATGTTGATTAGAGTTAGTATTCGAGCAGACGTCAACGTGAGAGTAGCATTTGTAGACATTCAAGGCTTTGTCGTAGATGGGATTTTCGTTGCCAAAGAACTCACCATAGAAATCGGCTTCAAAAGTTCACATTACATATTTTTGCCGCCGCAACCGTTCTCCACATTAAGTAACAATGATAAAAAGACTACATCATACTTGGAAAGGAAGGTACATGGCATTCGATATTCTTGAGGAGATGTAGAATATTCCAAAGTAATCGAAATATTGGAAAGCAAGCTATTGTATGCTGCAGACTATATTTACATTCGAGGGCAACAAAAAGTGGAATTTCTGCTGAAGAAATGTCACGTATTCGGTGTTTTTCCACACATTATTGACGTTTGCAAATTTGATGGTACGCCGTGTGCAACAGGAAACTTTGTTCATGATCCAAATCCCTGCCACGTGACACGTGACGTTTGGCGTTGTGATGCCTTTTGGCCTAAACATTAAGTCATTAATTATTTAAAATATTATCGAATAAATTCCCTTCAGCTAATTCCAATAAACCACGAATTGTTTTATAAATAATAAATATAAAGGTTACACGTACGAGTCAATGTCAAAGCAAATAAACATTATCTAGTATCATGTATGTTTACTTATAGTGAACTTGACTCTTTGTATATATAGGTAACAATAGTATTTATTATTCATTATTAATTCAATATTAACTCATTATTGATTCATTATTATTATTAAGTCATTATGATGGTCATTCATGAAAGGATGATTACAGTCAGTATCATTCATTCTAAGTAGTAATCTAAGAGTAGTCAATTAGTGTTAGTGGTTAATGTATAGTAAATATTAAATAGAACATGTCCCAGTGAAACAGGTAGTTGTTTTATTCCTGGGGGATGACCCACCAAGTGACCAGCAGCACCACCTAGTCAGAGGCCCTTCTACTATCCTACTACACCCAGTATCCTCATTACATTACACATTACATGGCGATCCTGCAAACAATTGGAGTTCTGTAACAATGGGTGGTAAAGCAACGAAACAAGCGGTCCAAGAAAATGGCGTGGTCAACAGTAATTTTATAGTACAAGAAGAGGAACTCAAAGCAGATCTGGAGGTGAAGATTCTTATCTACATTATTGTGGTTGTTTTGGTACTACAATTTGGATGGTCTATATATAAGAATCATAGAAGACAAATGAAGAGGGAGATAAGAAGAAATCTACAGCAAAGCACGCTAAATCTGTAGGATGGTGAGAATATTATTTTTTTTTGTAAACTTTAAGGGTATATTCTGTTTTGTGGCTAAAATTTTTTTTTGATAATTGATATTTCATATTTTTATTTCTATTGACAATGAATTTTAAATGTCCTCGAGTGATGGAAATGCAGTAACGTGGGATGAATTTGAGATTAGATTGAATTTAATTTTAGAAGATATACGTAGGAATAGTAAGCGTGTGTTAAAAAAGGAGGTTCCAAAAAGCTCAGATAGTCATATAGATATAATAAATAAGTTGTGTGATTCATTTAATAGTTTCTCTAAGTTAATAAATAAGAATTGGTATAAGTTAGAGGAGAATCAGCAGAGTACATGTATTTTATATTTTAACAAAATTAGAGAAAAGGTAGAGAAAGCATTTCAAGTGTTAGATTGTCAGTATGAAGTTCCGTCTCAATTAATTACGCGTAATAATTTAATTAATAATTTAATAGTATTAGAAGCAATGAGCAAAGATAAAAAGGAGAAAATGGCATTAAGTATGAATGACTTTTTCAATTTAGCTGGTAAGATATTACCAAATGAATTTAATGGGGATATAAGCAAATTGCAATCTTTTGTAGATGCTATAAGTTTGCTACAGGTTGGTGCAGCAGAGCATGAGGAGAATGCTGTACTATTTGTGAAAACTAGGCTAACTGGAAAGGCCAGGAGTCTAATCACCACCGAAAAATCGTTGGTAGAAATTATAGGAACCCTTAAAAAGGGACTAAAGGGAGATAGTGCTAGTTTAGTAGGAGCTAAATTAAGCAAATTAAGACAAAACAATAAGGATATAGTTGAGTATGCTTCAGAGATGGAGAAATTAACAGATCAGTTACAAGCCGCGTATTTGTCAGAAGGAATGCCAGTACATTTAGCAACTAAGTATACAACAGAAGCAGCAGTAAAATCACTGATCGACAACTCAGCATCAGAGCGGATAAAAACCGTTATAGCAGCTGGGAATTTTACGACACCGCAAGAGGTGATGACTAAATTGGTTTCCATCAATGTGGGAAACAATCAGTCAACAGGAAGTGTTCTGCATTATAAGGCAGATAGAAATAAGTTTGTGTCAGGAAATACCTATTTTCCACAGCGAAATACCTATTTTCCTCAGCGAAGACACTCTTATGTAAATCATAATGGAGAAAATAATTTCCATAGGAAAAATAACTACGATAACAGTAGGAAATTTCACGCCAATCAAGGCAATAGGAGATTTACTGGTTACAGGGAGAAACCAGAAGAATATAGGAACAAGCCTAACAATAGGTTTAACAATGATAATAAATATAGAAATGTAAGAATGTGTGAGAGTGGAGAGACGAGAGTGGAAGATGAACAGAAAGAATTGGGGTTTTGAAAAAGAAAGGTGAAAAATCCAAAATTTTAAATAACTTGCATAATAATAATCATTACATTTATAACTTTGATTTAACTCTTTCAAACTTTGTGCAAATTAAAACTGACATATCGGATAATATAGATACTTTTATATTAGATACAGGTGCAGATATATCGTTATTAAAAATTTCAGATAATTTTCCACATCACTTAATAAAGACAACACAAATCTTAAATATTAAAGGAATAACTCAGGGAGAAATTAAAACTTTGGGTACAATAGAAACTTTTCTTTTTATTAAGGGTGTAGCATTTCAACATTGTTTTCATGTAGTAGAGGAAGAATTTCCTATACCTACGAATGGAATTCTAGGTAGGGATTTCATAAGAAATTATAATTGTATTTTAGATTATTCAGAATTAAAATTATACATAGATTGTAAATCTAGGAATACAGTAACATTAGAAATTCTTGACAATCCTGAATATGATACTTTGGCAATACCGCCTAGATGTGAAGTCTATCGGTTGGTAGAAAGTTTCAAAAACTTAAGACAGGATAAAGTTGTCGAGCAACAAGAACTATTACCAGGAATATTTATAGCAAGATCTATTATATCAAAAACTAATCCTTATGTCAGAATTTTAAACACAAATTATGAAAGCAAGTCGATAAATACAAACAATATTAAAATATTGGATTTAAATTTATTTCATGTATATGCTGTGAAGAATGAAAGTAAGAATAGGTTGAAAGAATTAAGAAAAACATTAAATTTAGAGGTACCAGAATACGTGAGGGATAAGCTAATAGATCTTTGTGAGAATTTTTCAGATATTTTTGCTTTAAAGAACGACATTTTAACGCATAATAATTTTTATGAGCAAAAGCTATTGGTAAAAGATGATACTCCAGTATATATTAAAAATTATCGCACGCCACATTCTCAATCTTCAGAACTTAATAATCAGGTCCAAAAGTTATTAGAACAAGGTATAATTGAATCTTCAATCTCAGATTATAACAGTCCAGTTTTACTTGTTCCCAAAAAGGCAATCAATGGAGAGAAGTCTTGGAGACTTTGTATAGATTTCAGGCAATTGAACAAGAAAATAGTCACAGATAAATTTCCATTACCCAGAATAGATTCGATTTTAGATCAGTTAGGGAGGTCGAAATGGTTTTCAGTCATAGATCTTATGTCAGGTTTTCATCAAATTCCCTTAGAACAATCTTCAAGGAAATATACATCTTTTAGTACAGAAAAAGGTTCTTTTCAGTATACAAGATTACCATTTGGTTTAAATATAAGTCCAAATAGTTTTTCAAGAATGATGTCCATAGCATTCTCAGGATTAACTCCAGAAAAAGCATTTCTTTATATGGATGATATAGTCGTAATAGGGATGTCAGAAAATCATCATTTAAGTAATCTCGAAAGGGTGTTTGACACATGTCGGAAATTCAACCTTAAATTAAATCCACAAAAATGTCAATTCTTCAGGCGAGAAGTAACGTATTTAGGACACAATTTGTCCAGCGAAGGGGTTCTACCCGATAAGGCAAAATATTCAGTCATTGAGAAGTATCCAGTGCCCAAAAATTCAGAAGAATCTAAAAGGTTCGTAGCATTCTGTAACTATTACAGACGTTTCATTCCAAATTTCGCTGAAATATGCATACCTCTCAATAAATTATCTAGGAAAAATGTGAAATTCGAGTGGTCGGAAGACTGCGAAAAATCATTCCAAATACTAAAATCGGCATTAATTCAGCCGCCTATTTTGAAATATCCAGATTTCAATAAAAAATTTATATTGACAACAGATGCTTCAAATATTGCGTGTTCTGCAATACTTAGCCAGGAATACGAAGGTATAGATCTACCTATAGCTTATGCATCGCGAGGTTTTAAGAAAAGTGAATTAAATAAACCTATAATCATGAAAGAACTGTTAGCTATCCATTGGGGAATTAATCATTTTAAGTGTTATTTATATGGTTCTACACATTTTATTGTGAAAACGGATCACAAGCCGTTAACACATCTTTTTTCGATGACAGACCCAACTTCGAAACTTACGAGAATTAGACTAGACCTAGAAGAATACAACTTCGAAATACAATATTTGAAAGGAAATTCAAATTATGCGGACAGTATTTCAAGGATATCCATAAATGAATTAAAAGACTTGTACATTGACAATGCTCACATCTTAGCAATAACGAGGTCAAAAACTCGTCATAATAAAGCTCAGCCTATAGGAGAAGATAAAATAGTTTCCACAGAAATAAAGGAAGATATTCGCAAGCCAGCAGTATATAAAGTACTGAATAATTTAGAGGCGCATAAATTACCAATTCTGCAATTTGAAAATAACCGTGTTTCGTTAAGGATGAACATACGGATCAAAAACAGGATGAGATTTAGCCAAGCCTTATTAAATACCGATATAGTTAACTTTGATTTAGATCAAACGTTAGTTCAGCTTGATAAGCTAGCGGTACATAATGGTATAAAAAGGATGAAAATTTATATGAATGATATTATTTTCACACAGTGCACTATAAAAGAGTTTATGGAAAAAGGAAACAATACGTTAAAAAACGTACAAATATGTATTTGCGATATACCTAAGATGGTGGAAAAAGAAAAAGAAAAGCAACAGATTTTAGAAACTTATCATAATGATCCTTTATTTGGAGGTCATGTAGGAAATAACAGGCTATTGAAAAAATTAAGAGCGAATTTTAGATGGAAAAACATGGAAAAAGATGTAAGGAAATATATTAAGCAATGTCACAAGTGTCAGGTCAATAAAGCAAAGAATAATCACAAGGAAGAATTTGTATTAACGGATACAGCAGAAAAACCATGGGATATAACGTATATAGATACGGTCGGTCCTTTTCCACAAAGTGAAAATGGTAACCGTTATTGCATCACAATGTTATGTGAATTAACGAAATATGCAGTAATAATTCCAGTTAAAAACAAAGAAGCAAACACGATAGCTCGTGGAATTTTTGAAAATTTCATACCAAATTACGGTCTAATGAAACAAATTAGGACAGATTTAGGCACAGAATATAAAAATGAAATATTCAACGCTTTAACTAAAATGTTAAATATTAGGCATAATTACTCAACAGCATATCATCATCAATCTATAGGAGGTTGTGAGAAATTACATAGAACGCTTAATGAGTATGTGAGACACTTTATAAATGAAAGTAAGGATGATTGGGATGAATGGTGTAAACTATTTGCTTATTGTTATAATACGACTCCAAGCTCGTATCATGGTTATACGCCATTTGAATTATTGTTCGGTAGACGTGCTAACTTACCCGAGAATCTAACAAACGAGATTGAACCATGCTATAATATTGATGAATATCAGAATGAGTTAAAATATAAACTGCAGGTAGCTCATCAGAGAGCAGAGAAATATTTAACCAAACATAAACTGAGTAGACAAAGTCAAAATAGTAAGGTAGCTAATCCAGTTGATTTTAAAATAGGGGATTCAGTGTTAGTAAAGAGGGAAAATAGAACCAAATTCGAATCTCAATATGTAGGTCCATTTACAGTCACAGAGGTGAGTGATGTTAACTGTAAAATTAAATTAGAATCAGGTGTGATAAAAGAAATACACAAAAACAGAATCCATCCTTATTGTAAAATGAATTAAAAATTGTAAAATTGGAAGTGCGAGTGAGTTTATAAACATTTCCGAATAATAAACAAAAGTGTTATAACAAACGTTCAAAACATTGAAGTGAAAATAAATAAACAACTAAGTGATCGTAAACAATTTTTAAAGGCAATGAACATTCATTTATTTATGAATATATTATGTAATCGTAGGTTAGTGACATTATTTAATAACCATCTACCATTTATTTTTAGGATAATTGTAAATTCATTTCATTAGGGGGAAAGGAAGCTCAACGGAATTTATTCTTTTTGTAAAAGGGGAAGGTGTGATGCCTTTTGGCCTAAACATTAAGTCATTAATTATTTAAAATATTATCGAATAAATTCCCTTCAGCTAATTCCAATAAACCACGAATTGTTTTATAAATAATAAATATAAAGGTTACACGTACGAGTCAATGTCAAAGCAAATAAACATTATCTAGTATCATGTATGTTTACTTATAGTGAACTTGACTCTTTGTATATATAGGTAACAATAGTATTTTAAGTATTCATTATTAATTCATTATTAATTCATTATTAATTCATTATTGATTCATTATTATTATTAAGTCATTATGATGGTCATTCATGAAAGGATGATTACAGTCAGTATCATTCATTCTAAGTAGTAATCTAAGAGTAGTCAATTAGTGTTAGTGGTTAATGTATAGTAAATATTAAATAGAACATGTCCCAGTGAAACAGGTAGTTGTTTTATTCCTGGGGGATGACCCACCAAGTGACCAGCAGCACCACCTAGTCAGAGGCCCTTCTACTATCCTACTACACCCAGTATCCTCATTACATTACACATTACAAGCGGCACTCGCTTCCGACCGGCTATGAAGAAAAATAGTATACACTCCACGGCAGTCCACGGGCCGAAAGTTGAAATCTCGGTCCTGCGCGTCATGATGCCCTCGGCTTCGCCTCGGAGCATCATGACGCGCAGGGCCGAAATTCGCTTCGGAGCATCATGACACGCAGGGCCGAAAATTCAACTTTCGGCCCTTGGAGTGTAATATACTATTTTTCAAATTGAGTGTGAAATTTTCTTACCGAATACCACGCAAGCTTAAATTATTTCCGGAAATTTTCTTTCGGGTATGAATACTTTAAGAAAATTTCCGGAAATAATTCAACCTCTTGTGATATTATAAATGAAAATATATCACAAACATTTTTCTTAAAATTTTATAACATATCTGTATTATACGCGGGCAATAAATCTTCAATAAATTTTAGGAATAATTCATGTGGTCCGCGACGGGTTACTTTGGTAATAGGTGATGTATGCCAGTGGCAGATTGACTACTCTTCTTTTCAAAATTGGTGAACAAGAACTGTTAATTACGTAAAAAAATTTACCTACGACCCACCCTGTAATCAGTCAATAACACACAGTCGGCATCAATGTAATGACGTCTATTACGCACGGTAAAAAAAACGCACAGCTGTTAAGTAAATCGCACGGCTTCCCTAGCAACATCTTAGCAACTGTTGATAGACGTCGCCATTTTATTCAAAATTTGCTATTTGAAAACATTCGATATTGCCACGTTTAACTATGAAAAGCCCAAAGGGCTAAGTATGTATTGATTATAATTGAAAAATGGACTTTTGTTTATCAACAATATATTAATTAAACGTTAGTTCTTTAATGTGCTTCTTTCATTGGCAATAGACATGGAGATGAAAGTTTACCAAGCTCCTCTAATAATGTAACTGTTTTCAAATGTCAAAAACAAGACAAGTGACATTGAATTGACAGGTTTTGTCCATGCAGCAAACACGTAAATATTCAAATCCCCTAGGTTATTTTAGTTTTTTCAGTAACAATATTAATCGCCCGGTTCAGATATTCGGGAAATCTTTGAAAACAAAAATTATTTCTGTTTCGACTTTGAATCGTACCCTGAAAGGCCTAATAAATGTCAGTCATTTTAGACGTGAAAATTTTGTAGTGGCAACACTGAATGGACTACTGGAATCATCCATTGTAACTATAGCGACAATCTACTCCAAAATTATGTACAGCATATACGAGTCTATCGCTATCCTTTTCATTTTCAAGAACAAATAGCATGCGCACTCTCTTTCTTGAAATGTGCGGACTTTAAACAGCTGCTATGCTATGTCCTCTTCTATTGCATGGGATGGCTGGTTGGGACCTCTCAGTCGCACACATTCACTACCAGCAATATTTCAATTTTTAAAATTCGACAACCGGAATTCGGGACTGATTTTTCGCATGCAACCCTATGCCACCGTGTTCATAATTAAATAATCTATATTTTCATATAATTTTCAATAATCAGACTGGTGCAACGATTTACCTGTTTATACCTGGCAACCTGAGGGTTGTTACCGGAAAAGAATAGGCAACCTAATGTTTGCATATTTTATGGGCTTCATACTTTCGATTGGTATAGAATTTGTCTAATAATCAAACCGGTGAATTGTTTAAACAAAAAGTGTTTTATAATAATTAATTAATCATATCCTGGACTGAAATTTGTTAGGCAGCCCATATACAATATATTTATTGACATTAAATTAAATAAAAAATACGTTTCATTAAATAAGCATATCGGCGAAGGTCGTTTTATATCGGGATCCTATACTATAATCCAGGGTATGATAACTCTGAACGCGCGATGGTACGGCCACCTAGGGAGTCGGAAAATTTACTAAAATTGCGGATTTAATGAGAGCTGTAACCCTGCTGGAAGTTATTCTAGATATTTGCGCATGCCTCACATTGTCGTTTTACGCCATTTTACAGTTCATGTATGTGCCTTATGTGCCTCATGTTTGTTGTGGAAGTTTGAATTAGTTAATATTATCTATCAATAATAATTATCGAAGAAAACAATGTCCAAATTTATTGTGAAGGAATATAATGTATAGTGCACTCGGTAAGTTCCTTTTTAGTAAAATAAAACAAAACATCTTTCATAACATAAAAAGCGACAAATTACTAAAGTAGTTTTTTGTTTATACAGCTTTATACTTCCAATCCAGAAAGAACAGCTTTTAATTTGGTTGGAACGAAGTGGGAACACATCTTTGGATTTGAAATGGTAATATAAATCTCATATAGTATAAAATACCATGATCATTATGAAACGATCTATGGGGACTACTTCCATAATAAGTGCCAATAAAAGTCTACTGGAAAAAAGTCGAACAATTTTCAAAGGTAAATAGTTTCGAGAAACATATATTCAAAATTTCACAGTACTATGTGTTTGAGCTAATTAAAAATGTTTATAAATATATTGATAATATTAATATATTTTCTTTAACCATTGATTATAATTCTTATTTGATTTTTGTTTCTTGGGTATATGGTTATTTATTATGATAAAAATTAATTAAAATACTTTTTGACGTTTCGCTCTCGTTTGAGAGCTTTTTCAAAATATTTATTTAAAAAATGTCATTATGGAGTAAAATATTTACAATTGTTACTATAGAATTTGGTGATTTAGTTTAAATATTTGTTGAGATGGAAGTTAAATTAAAATGATATAAGTACTTACAAATATCGCAAATTTAGTTCTAAGGTTCATAATAAATAACCATATACCCAAGAAACAAAAATCAAATAAGAATTATATTGATAATAGTCATATTCTCCTCAAGATTTACTAGATTGGCATTGTAAACTACCCTTTGTTAAGAGTATGCGAGTTTTGGTTTTTAGTTAGTTTTATTTGTAGCAATCTGTGAAAGTTAATGTGTTTTTTCTTTTTTTAATGTATATAGCTGCCTACAGTACTGGTTGATCCAACTGTTCAAGTTTTAAAAAAAATCCCGATACAACTGTTTTCCTTGACACTTTAAAAAAATTATTACCTATTGTAGGCTCCTGTAGGTATATTTAAATACATTTGTGTGTTTACTAATATCACTTTTGTTATTTGTAGAATTTTTACAAAACAGTTGATTCTGAAATAAAAAATAAGGTTGAGCCAAAAGATATAAAAATATCAGTCCCATTTTATCATTTCTTTGATTTATTATTATTTATTTTATCCTTTTGCTTTTTACATCATTGTATTATATTTAATTATTTCTGCAATCCACTATTTCTATATTTGTTTTTTAAACACTGTTGATGAAACTGATAATCGTATTATATACAGCGCATGCTGAGCCTTTTCAAAATTATTTAATCAATTTTATTTATTAACTATTGTATTGTTAAGCTCTTATATTATGTCTTTCTGTTTATCTTGAAATAAATGAAAAAAAAACGATCTGTTTATTGTATTATTTTTGGTAATGAATAAAAGTATATAAACTGGTTGATTATTGTTTAATTTTTCCCACTTCAGGCATTGTATGGTCCATCTTTTGACATTTCATTTAATTTAACTTGGCTATTCGATTGTTATGAAAAATCAAAAAATGGACCATAAATGCCATCTTGCAATAAATGAAAAATTACAGTAATTTTGAGTATGCCACCAAAAACTTTTAAATTATAGTAATCTTCTTTTTCGGCTGTTAGCGAAGACCACAACCATGTAAAAGGTGTTAGAGCTTACTTTTCCGACTCTCAAGGTGACACCCATTTTTTTATAAGTATGTTATCTCTGACCTAACCCATAGATTATGTATGCACTCCTTACGTCATCAGTCTTTTTGGTTGAGCGCGAATTTTAAAATAATAACATTTTTATTCAAATAATTTTATATTGTTAGGTAATTTCAAGCAGCAAATATGTTAAAGACAATCTCCTGGGAATACAAAATTATGTTGCACAAGTTTTTGTTAAACTACTATCCCTGGATTATCAAAACATTTAAATTTTTTCCATTATTGACCTAGGTTAACAATAGAAAACATTATTAACCACTGATAGAGAAATTCATCTTCTCAGTTGGCTAGAAGACGCAACAATTGTCAACTTCGTAGCTAGTAGTGGAAAAAATATTTTATTCATCAACTACCATAGGTCGTAAACCTACAGTAACTGATGCCTCATTGACTTCTGTCGCTTTGAAATTAAGAAACTTCCAGAATAAAATTATAAATGAAATTGGTATGAAGAATACTAGACTACAAATTCTAGCCTTAAAACTTGTCCTGCGTACAAACCCAGTAAACGCTCATTAAAATTGATTACAAAAAGAAGAAACACTCGCGAACAGAATTTGTTGACTAATGATATGGAAAATACGGTTATTATCGTAGCTTGTGTAATTAGCACTGTTTATCATGGGAATTTACTTCCTCGTAAAGAAATGTACCGACCTTCGTTTAGAAAACTCTCTGACAACTACCTGACATTTCTCGAAAGGTCAGAAAAAGAGTAGCCATTAATTAATAAGCATATTTCATAAAATACCGCGACACTATTCTTACTTTAAAACATACTTACAGGCGAAACTTTTCCATTACCATCTCCACCTCCATTTAAATCCAGCTCTGCATAATTTACTTCTTCGACTGTGGTTGAGTCTACACTTAAACAGGGCACTAAAGGTGTATCTGGTGGTCTTATAGCTTCTAAATCTTCAGTATCTATATTGGCGTAGCAATGACGTTCTTCGGGATCATCCGTTACAGCCTGAGGCAAATCGATGTTCATGTACACGTGAGATAAACTACTGGAAGTGAAAACATGTATTCAAAATACTACCAATCAATATTTCATTTTTGTGATCAGATACCTATTTTCGATAATAAGATAGATACTTCAATGTTTATTGACCATAATTTTTAACAGAGGCTTTAGACTCATAATATAATCCATTATTCCTACAATTTTTTTGACACTGGCAGAGCCAACAAAGTAATAATATACCGATTGTCCCATTGAAAAAAATTATGTTCACGAGACACGAAATAAAAAAAGGAATATGAAAGTATCCGTATTTATACAAACCAAAGCTGGCAAATAGTCACGGCTGGCTTGTTCAAAAATAAACTAAGAAAAAATCTTTCCACCAAAAAAAAAAATTGTTTCTTCATTCACATTGTCAAGGATGAAATGTTACAACAAAGGAAACCAGGTCGAAAATTTAATTAAAAATTATTAAATTTACTTGTCCAGATTATAGACTAAAACTAAAGTAACACAAAAATAAAAGAAAACAATTCATTTTTAAAATGGTTTTTAAAGTTAATGCTATGAATTCATCATAATAACTAAATTATAAATCTATTTTAACTCGTGAGGTTCTAATTTCAATCAATAATTGTAAAAAGTGATATTTCGTTTTTAAAAATACGAATCCATCTTGTCGCGTTTCGACTGAAGCTCTTGAAAAATAATTTTTATCCTACACTATGAGAAAGTTGAACTTTACCAGCTTTACGGAGACGAGAAAGTTACCTTTTCAGCGGCTAGCCGAGAAAATAAATTTTACGTTTCCACACTAGCTGGCGACCTAATTGACAAATAAACACAACCATTAAACGTCAGTATGAAAATAAATTGTTAGCAATTGTCAATGTCAATTCAGTTGTCAAATTCAATCATAAGTTGTCGTATTTTGATGTTTGTTTGAAGTTAACTTGTCAGTTATGGCCTGAATCAGATGAGATAATTTATCTCACTCGGCCTGAAATAACAGTTAAAGCTAACCAGGTCACGCTTGACTTATTACCAGAAAATCGAAAGCGAAATACAACCTCCAATAAAAGCTATTTATAGACCTCCAAGCAAGTGAAAAAAGAATAGCGAAAAAGTAATTTTAACGTATATTTCCGAATTATCATTAAAAACAACAAATCTAAATCTTCAAAATTAAACAAATCAAGAGTTTATAAATTAAAATGTGGTAATGACAACTGTGATAAAATTTATATAGGTAGAACTTAGGAATTTTAAAACTAGAATTTCAGAACACAAACGTAGCTATGATAACCAAAAATTAGATTCCAACTACTCCAATCATTTATTAGCAAACCAACACACTTTCGACTCAAATTTTGAAATTTTGCATGTAGAACCTAAATCCTTGAAATTAAATCTTTTAGAAGCTCTCGAGATAAATAAAAACAAATATTCAGATAACCTTCTTAACGACCAAGTAGATATCAACAATTCTCCCTTATTAAACCTTTTTACTTAGAAACTTCCTGTACGATTGTTGTGAATGAATTTCCAGGTAAATTTGTTTAATACTGTAGTTAATCCCATATTTTTTGCTTTTTATTTTTATTTCCAAGTAAATAGATTATAATACTTTTATCCGTAAAATTCCTTATCAATGCACTGTATATAAATTGAAAACTTTTCATGATACCTCCATTCGTTTGAGAAAGCTACTGTGTAGCGAAACGCGTCACAAGTTGTATTGAACATAGTTCAATTGTAATGAAGGTTTAAACAAAAATTCATTGTTTTATTTCATAGTTAAAATTTTTATAGAAAAATATTACCAACAATTATTGTGTAGGATAAAAAATTATATGTAAACCACGGTAGTAAAGTGCTTTTTTTCAGGCCTCAGGAATTGGCCAGGCTCGGCTGCGCCTCGCCTCTCCATGTCTTCTTTCGGCCACTTTACCGCCTAGGTATACAATATACTATTGTTTACAAGGGGTGTTGATAAATGTCTAGTAATGTCTATTATATATGCAGGGAAAATGTCCATTCTACAAAAACAAAAAGATTGTGATTATTAACAGTGATATTACCATTATATTGTTGACAGCAGCCACCTGTCATTTGTAAATTTATTAATGGGATGACGAAATAAATCAATAGACAAGGAACACTCCAAAACCTCTCACGTAAGATATCCCCAAAGTAACAATCCATTCCAGTATTTTATTATTGCGATGAAAACCAGGAAAATCCCGAAGCAATTCAAAGGATTTCCACTCATGTCTGATTTATTGTTCCAATTTTATAAATTCATAAAAAAAAAATAGGAAAAATTGTAATGGACTTCAACTTCTCACATTGAGGCCCGACTGGATGGAAATCATTTGCATCCCCACTAAGCTAAGAGAAAACTTTACTAGTCAGTTTTAAATAGAATAATTAAACGATTAAATAAAAAAAATTAATTTGTTCAAATCTTCATCATATTAGAACTACGTTCAATATATATTCGTGACGCGTTTCGCTAACACAGTAGCTTTCTCAAACGAGAGGAGGTATAAAGAATTTTTTTTTAATTTATACAGTGCATTAATACGGAAGCAAAAAAGTGTCTAAATATGGGAGCAAAAGTCGTCAATTCCAACTTACCTCACATCTCCAGCAATATCAACACTTCCCATATTTATAGACTGTGGTAGCATTAAACTACCATCTAATACCACACTATTCGTATATGTAGGCTCAGAGACTAAGCTACCTCTTTTATTATTGTTATGTTCTGTAGGAGTTTCAGATTGTGGAGGAGGAGACAATATTGGGCTTAAAGGACCATTGCTGCCAACTGAACCTGGCCGACTATTTCCAACAATAGGCCTGGAAATTGGTTGGACAGATACTGGATTCAAATAGCCCTCTGTTTGAGATTGGAAAATATTGTTTGAGTTTGGCCTCCTTGTTCCTAAAATGTGGCCATTGGCAAGGAAGTCGTTATGGGTGGTGTTGGTATCCTCAGAGAGATTTCCTTAAATATAAACATCATTAGAAGTTACAACTTAACTGATCTATGAATTGGTATGGAAGATTGGATTTGTAAACAAAAAATATATTGAACCATATACATACATAAAAGCCAATGATAAGGTTATGATTTAAAGCACAAGGTAGAAGTACAGGTATTTTCTTAATTCCTTAACTGCACGTAATAATATCAGAAAAATGGTTCATTTAACAGAAATGCACAAAATAACCATTCTACCAATGATTGGTTATGGAGATAACACACGGACACAAATGGAAGTTTCTCGCTTATTTCACGAAAATTTTCCAAATTTGCCGCCTGAATCCCAAGGAACAATTAGCAAAATAAAAAAGCAGTTTCGCGAGCTTGGTCATGTAAGACAGATAAAAAAAGTCGCTGCCAATGCAATGCAGTGACGATACGAAATTGGATATTATGCTTGAGTGTCAAGAAAACCCACATAATTCTGGTCGAAAAGCAACCCCACTCTCCAACGTTAGCCACACATCAATTTTTCGAATATTAAATGAAAGTAAAATGCATCCCTATAAATTGATGCCAACTCAGGAGCTAGTGGAAGACGATTTCGATATAGTCTAAGAGCCGGTGGGAGGTGGACCTTCACCGATCTGATTACTCGATGAGACATATTTTTTATCAAATATAATTTATAAACACATATGCCTATGATAACTTGCCTATCGAAAAGTGTTCATAGCTATTTTCAATTTAATTAATTTTTTTTCATCACCTTCACTCTTGTGATAAGCAAATGAGTTTAGTCTCAATTGATAGTTTTTAACCCACAGAATATGCCTAGGTACGCTTGCCTACTCATTTCTGTGCACGGCTACCTGGCAAGTAGATGTAAACAGGTAAGTCAATATAGGTAACTACACCGATCTGTTAACCAATCGAAATTTATATCAGAGGTAAGATATTTTAATTACAAAACCAATCATATATGCTTGCCTGCAAAAAATCGTTCATAAAATATTATTGCCAAGCTATAGAGTTTTAGAATTTTAGCTATTTGATAGGTGCGAGAGAGAAAGTAGAGCGTCCGAGATTCGCGTGATAGAACAGGACACAACATAACTGCTGCATGCGACCTGACCGTTGAATGTATCAGAGTGCGCATGTTCGTGTTAAGTCAAACATTTATTAGTGACAACAACTAATATTAATTTATTGTGATTTTAAAAATGAGTAAACAGTGTTTTTTGTGTGGTACGAAAAAAGAGATATTGACTTGATGAAAATTCATTCAAAAGATGCCATTTAAAATTGGCTTTCCGTAAAAAAGAAAACTGTATACTTTGTAATAATAATAAACGCTTTTAACAGCGTGAATGTATTAAATTTTATTTTTCTATATTGATGAATTTTTTTAATTTATTATAATATAATTTTAAAAGTAACACTTATTATGTCCCGCTTTACGGCATTTATTTAATTTTAAATAATAAATAAATTATTCTTTATTAAATTTGAAATAAAGAATATAGATTTTTTTATAATTTTCTAAATATTATAATTTAGATTTAAAATGAAAAAAAAACTGTTAAATTAATTTGTTTTTTATTTATTAACATATTAATTTTTTTTATTATTTCATAGCTGTACTAAGATGGGATGAGGAGTTTGAAAGATTCAATCACCATCTTACGGGATGTGGGGGGACATTCATAATGGTACCACATCTAGAATTTTTTGGACTTCAGTTGAGAAGTCAAAGGGCATTGAGAGTCTAGGGAGGCTAATTCGGACTTTTTCCTCGGATTTTGAAGGTAAGGTTTATTGTTTGGTGCATTCAGGTTCGTAGGTGGCTTGCGAACAACTGCAGTTCTTGCACCAAAGTTTTTGTACCTTGTCGCATTTGTCTGTTTGTGGTTGTGACCACCGCAGTTAGGGCAAATGTGAAGCCTAGCTTTACATTCATTGGATGTGTGGCCAATCTCTGAACAATAGGTACAGTATTTGGGAACTGGTGGAAGAGGATTAGATTAACGGCACATGATAGAACAAGTTGAGCACAACACAGCACAATAGTTTAAACCGCTACTATGCAAAATTGCAGTGCTTACTCAGTTGAACAAATGTTTTTTTAGTAAAAAAATAGTTCTTCTCGTTTAAAATTTTTTTTATTAACGTCACATGATTGAAGAAGTTGAGCACTACACAGCACAATAGTTTAAACCGCTACTATGCAAAATGGCAGCCCTAAATTGAAAAAAGGGATTTTTGATAAAAAAAGTGGTACTTCTCATTTAATAAAGAATTTATTAACGGCACATGATGGAACAAGTTGAGCACAACACGATACGGTACTTTTTTTAATTGTGGTGCAAAATGGCAGATACGAAAAACTACCCCTATTTTGTTCATTTTATATCTCGAAAAAAAATGCATAAAAAAAGTTTTTGTTAACGGCACAGAATAGCAGAAGAACAGCACAAAAAAAATTCTCATTTTTCCAAAAATGCAGTGCTAAGTATGTGGACATTCCATTTTCAGATATAGGCGTGCTGTTCGCTGGTGAATGTTACTTCGATTGAAGTGGAAGAATATGATGAGGTTAATGTAGAGCTTTTAGCAGATCCTGTTCTTATAGTTATGGTGGTGTTTTTTAGTTTGTTTTGTGGGGGTTTTGCATTGGAAATGCTTCTTTGGTCAAAATTTAAGTTTTAGAAGTTGTAGGTGATCCATTGTAATTAATTTTGTAGGTTGAGGATGTTTTAGAAGAGATTTGCGATCTGGAAGATCGCATAGTGGGACTAGAGGAATGTTTTTCACGGCGTAAAAGATTATTGATAGTTGTCAGAAGTCATCATAACCGGTTACTGCCGAGGAACGGTCACTCTCCCCGGTTAACAGCCTTGGCTAGCTTGGCCAGTAACTGGGTGCTTGGTGTTTTACCTTTTAGTAGAAACATTTTTTGAGAAACACTAGAGCGATTTTGAAAATTTATTTTTCGGCGCCCCTCGTTAACGAAGATTTCTCGACACGGTGTGGACCAGGGATAGTATACTGAAACGACGTGGAGTTTGCGCTGCGATGTTGCTATTGCTGATTCTGCATTATTAGCACATTTATCACCAGTTTCGTAGTGTAGTTTAAAGTGCGTTAATTGTGACTCAAGTTACCTACCACCCATCGTGTGCTCAAAGGGTGAACGTGAAAATATACTGCTGTAAGAAATCAGGATCAGCAGAAAACGAGGAATCAACAAAAAAGTCTGTGATTTAAATGAAGAAACCTTTAAGTACCTTAAATTGCTGGTAAGCGAACAGCAGATTTCAAATAAATTGTTGTTTGAGAAAATTGAATATTTAGAAAATAAATTAAAACTTGAAAGAAACAAAAATGATGATTTGCAACATAAATATGATTTGTTAAAAAATAATAATTATGGACCAAAAAATTTTGAAAAAAATCTGGCAAGAAAATCGGCAAGTGAAAGTGTACCGCCGAAGTCGAGGCCGAGCGGAAAACACCCTGCGGCAGTGAGGAGAACCAAAACTCCTCACAAGTTTAGGGGTAGTGTACCGCCGGCACGTAGCCAAGGCACCAGCCAACCAAAAGCTGGGAAATCTGGATTTCCCAAGAGAAAGACGGCTATCGTCTCCTCTGAGAAACCGGCAAAAGAGACTGGACCTGGTGTCCTGAAATCGAAGACCGTCATGGCCTCGACAAAGGCACCAAAAAAACCACCTGGGCCGGCGACGAAAGGTGATCAAACCTCGTCGACTGCACCAATCACAGCCTCATCATTGGCAGGAGAAGATGGTGGCGTCTTAATTGATCTACCGACTGATCCTTCCAATATTTGAGGAGATATAAGTTTGCCTGCGGCACGCAACACTCTGCCACATTCAATTGTTTACAGGCAAACTTACAGCATGCCAAGGCCGCTTCTTATATCCTTGGCAAAAGGTTCAAGGACGAATTAATCGACCTTGCCTTCCTGCAAGAACCATGGACAGGAAACACAGACCGAGTAACCGGTCTCAGCAATATTCCTTGTGAGGTAATAGTCTGCCTTGGGGTGAAACCTAGAGTATGTCTACTCATCAGGAAAAATATTAATTATTTTTTGCTTACAGGCTTTTGCACTCCAGATGTAGTAGCCATCTAGATGTACAGGGTTATTCATTATAAATTACCCACCCCTTATCATCGTTATTATTGATCGTAGAAAAAAAAGTTATTTATGAAAGTTATATGGTTTCAACTGAATTTTCTAAAAATGCTATCAAAAATTCAGTTACTCACCGTATACAGGGTAAAATAAAAATGTGATGTATTTTTTCAAATATAACACCCTATATATTATTACATTTTAAAAAAGATATTTTTTTTCTGATTTCAAAAATATATCATATGTTACCCTTATCTTAAGCCGGTATTGAGTTATTAACCCTCGAATAGCATACCCCCATTAACCTAGCAGAACCATTTCGGAAATTTGAATTTTTGATTATGCCATAATTTGTCGCTAATTTATCGCTAATTTATTACCATAATTAAAAATTTGTCGCTCGTCGTTTTTTAAAAAAAACCCATGGTTCTGCTAGGTTGATATTAAGCTAGCAGAACCACTTTTTACCTAATCAACTTTCGAAAAAACTAATACCACCATAATTTGTCGCTAATTTATCGCTTTTTCATTACCGTAATTAAAAATTTGTCGCCCTTCGTTTTAAAAAAAACCCATGGTTCTGTTAGTTTGATATTAAGCTAGCAGAACCATTTTTTATCTATCAATTTTTAGAAAGAACTGATATTACCATAATTTGTCGCTAATTTATCGCTCTTTTATTACCATAATAAAAAAATTTTCGCTCTTCGTTTTTTTAAAAAAGTCCAAGAATTTGATAGGGTATACGAGTTTACATCTGCCGATGAACTTGATATTCACCTTTTTATTTGGACAAAAACCATAACTTGCCTGTTAATTTTGTATTACCTGAATGTTCAATATTCTCTTGGGTAATGACACTGAATCGGTTTCTATTCATTTTTCAATAAACTTCAAAGCACTTTTAGCTGTCAAAATGACAAATTCAAAGTAAAATTTTGACGTTTCAATGTAAACAAGGTATTATCGATGAGGAAGCAGAATTATCACTTATAGTCAAAGGCACTCTTAACGTGCGGGTTCAAAGGTCACTAACCATATGTATCAAATCAGAAAACACAGAGGTTACCAAAATGTGAGAGTACACTGCAGATTGACGAATTTCCACTTCTTTCATTTTCGAAATAATCCATCGAACTAAGTACAAAAAAACTGAAAATTGCTACTTATTATTCATATTGTCATTTTGAATTGTCAAAGTGACAAAACCGACATATTTAAATAAAAACTCTGCTGGTGAAAGACTTTTTAGAATCGCTGAAAACTAAATACATATCCTTCTTTTTCCCGTCAAAATTGCATAAGTCTGTCTTATTTATCTAACGGATTTCATTTGGAAGTTATAATTAAACGCAATAAAAGAAAACAAAAACTGTGAGTATGTCTTTGTTGAATCGTATGACCCGCACGATAAGAGTGCATCTGACTATATAATTGCACAAGAGGTTTGTATTTTATCGGGTAAATTTGGATTGTTCAATGAGAAACTGTTGCCTAGCAATTAGACGAGAAAAACTGTGCAAGTATTAAAAACGCGACACCGAAGGTGGAGCGTTTTTAGGTTGACAGTTTTTTGAGTCAAATTGCTAAAGGAAACAGAAGTTGAACAACACAAATTTACCCGATATCAATACAAACATCGAGTGTCGAAGGTACGGGGATAACTGGATGGGTGGACTAAATGTGGGAGCAGAGTACAATAAGCCAATAGGCTGCAGTGCTCCCGGCATCTGAACGGCTCCCAAAATCGAGTGTAATTCGGCAGGACAATAGGCATGATGACGTCACTAAGAATCACTAAAATATTGATTTGATATAATTATTTAAGATACAGAGATTCTACAGAAATCACTTATTTTTCATTTTCATGTGTGATTACATTTATTTTAGTAAAAATATAAGCACAAAATTTAACCATCCGCCATCTTATCTCAAACACCAATCAGAAGAGAGTGACGTCATATTTTCGCAAATATCTATGATCCGACCCGAACCAAATCCGAACATCTGTTTTGTCGTCTTTATATTATCTATGGTTTTGTATTTCCTTTGTTGCTGTTGGCTTTGCTTGGTTCATGTGATATTTTCTCGTTATAAACTATTAAGTATCTCTGTTTTTTATTACCACAAAACACGGTTTTTGAAATTATGTTTATGTATCAAAATAAACTTTTAACCTGCAAGCTGTCAAGTGTTTGAAGTTTGACTTTGACGATTTCACTACACGACACAGAACATAGATAACCTATCGACAGTTGACACTGTTACGAATTGATGATGTCATAGACAGACGCCATTACTATTCTAGCGTTTTGGCGCATAATTTAAAATGTGTTTTTAAAAGTTGAATTTTTCCTTTGAAAACATTTTTTCTTACAGAAATAACATTAATTGTAGATAAAGTATATACGTGAAAACATCGTGGAGCAGTTTGTATTTTTTGGAATCACAAGGTAAAAACAAAAGCAGCTGCAGGATACATTTATTAAAAAAATTATAAATGTTTCAAAATATTAAGTTCGGAGTTTGGTAGGTATATGTGCTAAATTCAATCTATTGTCTTTCAATATAAATTTGAGAGTTATCGCACTAGTGCGGTAATGTATTCAAAACCGTACTAGTGCGGTAATACACGTCATTATGCCACTGAAAATAGTATCAAATCGTATCCGTTATATGACAGTTGTAGATAAAAAATCTAATTTACACCTACCTTTTATTACCCTAAATCTAACAAATTAAATTAGCTATGAATTATAGTAGTAAATGTTCGTACAAAGTAATTCGTCATATGATGAATAAAGTTATGGATTAAAAAAACAACGTACGACCAATTTCTAATTATGATGATAAATTAGCAGCAATTTATGGTTTTTGTCCAAAATGTGAATATGAAGTTCATCGGCAGATGTAAACTCGTATACCCTATCAAATTCTTGGACTTTTTTAAAAAAACGAAGAGCGAAAAATTTTTTATTATGGTAATAAAAGAGCGATAAATTAGCGACAAATTATGGTAATATCAGTTCTTTCTAAAAATTGATAGATAAAAAATGGTTCTGCTAGCTTAATATCAAACTAACAGAACCATGGGTTTTTTTTTAAAACGAAGGGCGACAAATTTTTAATTACGGTAATGAAAAAGCGATAAATTAGCGACAAATTATGGTGGTATTAGTTTTTTCGAAAGTTGATTAGGTAAAAAGTGGTTCTGCTAGCTTAATATCAACCTAGCAGAACCATGGGTTTTTTTTAAAAAACGACGAGCGACAAATTTTTAATTATGGTAATAAATTAGCGACAAATTATGGCATAATCAAAAATTCAAATTTCCGAAATGGTTCTGCTAGGTTAATGGGGGTGAATAGCATAAATAGTATAATTACGGAATCATTTGCATTTTCAAAGAAGGTCATGAAAATGACAACTGTCTGTTTCAAAAGTGACATTTATTTTAATAAATCATCAAAATGGTGTATAACAACGAAGAAAAAGTTAAAGTTTTTATTTAATAAATTTAAAAAATAATAAACTCATAAAATATGTTCAAAATGTCCACCATTATTTTCTACACATAACTGATAACGTCTTCTTAAATTAAGGAATACATCCGGAATGATGTTATTATTTTCATTATTAACTTTGTTTATTGCCAGTCGAATTCGGTCTTTAATTTCTTGAATATTATTATTGTTATAATTATTAACGATATCTTTTAAAAATCCCCAGAAAAATGAATCCATGGGAGTTAAGTCCGGACTATTAGATGGCCATTTAATAGTTCCATTATTTCCTATCCATATTGGAAACACATTGTTCAAATGTTCTCTAACGGGTTGGACATTGTGGGGGAGCACCGTCCTGCATCCAAATCATATCGTCGAGTTCGTCTCCCGCAAAAGTGTTTAAAAGAATATTTTCAACATCTGGGATAATTGCTTCTAGATAGGCAATTCCAGTTAATTTATAATTATAAAATATGGGACCAACAATTTTATTTTTAAATATTCCGCACCAAACACTGACTAATCTTTTCCTATGCATCTGATTTTCCCAGGATCTTCTATTTTTTCTATTGAAGATTCCTGCCGTAGAAAACGATGATTCATCCGTCCAAAATATTTTGTAAAAATAATCAGGATCTTCATTTAGCTTCTGTAGCATATATCGGCAGAAGTCTAGTCTTTGCTGTTTTTGATCATTAGTTAAATATTGCAAAGGTAAGATTTTATATGGTCTGTAATTATTTTTTCGTGCAATCGGACGCGAAGTCAGTATTTCGCGTTCTCAACACAGTCCGCGAAATTCAATTTCGCGGCCGTTACCCATAGCAACGGCTGCGAAACCAAACGTCACTTCCAAATTTGACATTTCTCAAATACTACAAACACAAGGATTATTTTTTATTGAATACCAACAAATACATAAGTACTTATATTATTTAGGATGAATATTAACATTAATTGTACAGTTTGTATTATTACTTATATTTACTCCAGAAGTTGAAGCAAGAACTGTCAAAATATTTTGTATATATTGAAACATATCATTTCCATAGCACACATTGTTAAATAAATTAAACTGCTGTCGATTTTAGAGCAATGATATATTTATTTACAATTATCTAGTTTAATAATTTTAACGATTGCACGAAAAATAGTGTGTATGCCATGGCCGCGAAACTTTTTAACGACCTCAAGATTATCTTGCCTCGGCCGCAAACGGCCTCGGCGATAACTGTTCTTTCGGTACGTTAAAAAGGTATTTCGCGGCCTAAGCATACAAATAACTATTATTCAATGTTCGTTGGATTTTCGAATAACTTTTATTTAGTTCTTTACTAGCATTATTTATGGAAGATTCAGAGTTTTCTAAAATATAATATAATTAAATATAAAATATTAAAAAATCTAAACTATGCATCAGGTTACCTTCGAAATGAAGCAGTATATCCAATTGCTCGTCTTGGTTAATTTCAACTTCTCGTTTTTTCCTATTTAAACTATAGGTATTATTCACTTTTCTGTAAATGTTATAGAAAGTATTTTCTGACGGGGTAGGAAAATTAGGATATAACACCCTGTATGCTCGTTTGGCAGCACGTTTGTTTTTGTTATTTTCAATAAAACAGGTAAATATGCGAACTTTTTCTTCGTTGTTATACACCATTTTGATGATTTATTAAAATAAATGTCACTTTTGAAACAGACAGTTGTCATTTTCATGACCTTCTTTGAAAATGCAAATGATTCCGTAATTATACTATTTATGCTATTCGAGGGTTAATAACTCAATACCGGCTTAAGATAAGGGTAACATATGATATATTTTTGAAATCAGAAAAAAAATATCTTTTTTAAAATGTAATAATATATAGGGTGTTATATTTAAAAAAATACACCCTGTATACGGTGAGTACCTGAATTTTTGATAGCATTTTTAGAAAATTCAGTTGAAACCATATAACTTTCATAAATAACTTTTTTTTCTACGATCAATAATAACGATGATAAGGGGTGGGTAATTTATAATGAATAACCCTGTACATACCGGAGAAGGTATGACAAACATAGTCACCTGCTATGCCTACTTCCCAGGAGACATGCGATTAATCGGCTATAGCAAGAAGAACAGACTTCAGTTAGTCATGAACTGTGACGCCAATTCACACCATACATCGTGGGGCAGCACGAATATAAATCGCAGAGGTGAGTTACTCTTTGATTATATACTAGGGGAAGGGCTATCTGTTATTAATAAGGGCTCAGAACCAACCTTTGTAACTAGAAACAGATCAGAGGTGTTAGATTTAACTATCAGCTCAAACTTTCTGAGCAATAAGATACAGCATTGGGCTGTATCTACTGAACCTTCGTGTTCAGATCATAGACATATTCAATTCAACATTGAAATAGGCCAGAGGCCAGTAGTGGAATATCGCGACTCAAAAGCTACTGATTGGAGTGGATATAAAAATTCCCTTCAACTTTACATTGAGGACGGTTTCACCACAATTAACAGTTGTGATGGGATAGATACTGCAGCGGAAAAACTTCGCGAAGCAGTGATCTCCTCCTATCATGAAAACTGTCCACTCAAGACTAAAAGAGATAATCGCAACTCTACTTGGTGGAACAGATGCCTAGAAAAGCGAAGAAAAGAAGTTCGACGACTATTTAATCGAGCTAAAGAGCCAGGCAACTGGGAGCTTTATAGAACTACTCCAACAAGTTATAATAAAGAAATCAGAAAGGCAAAGCGGGAGTCTTGGAAAAAGTTCTGTGAGAGTATTTGTTATACCTCATAGTACTAGAATTCACAAGATTCTCTGTAAAGAGTCGATTGCCGAGATTGGGTCGATGAAGCGACCTGATGGCACTTTTACGACCTCTAGAAAAGAAACGTTAGAGCTTTTGATTAAAAATCACTTTCCTGGAAGTTTGACTCTGGATAACAATGGACCTCCACTTTTTGAGGGCGCAAGGCGGCCAAAAAATATCGATTGGGAGGCCGCCAAGGAAGTTATCACAGCACCGGCAGTTGAATGGGCAATCAAATCTTTTCAACCGTTCAAATCTCCCGGTGAGGATGGAATATTTCCAGCTCTGCTTCAAAACGGACTGGAATTACTTTTACCCATCCTCATTAAACTGTACAGAGCTAGTCTGGCGTGGAATTACGTACCACCCAGTTGGTTGGCGGCTAGGGTGGTATATATACCGAAAGTGGGCCGCACAGACCCACACCCTAAATCGGTCAGACCAATTAGCGTAACATCTTTCCTGTTTAAAGGACTTGAAAAAGCACTGGATTGCTACATCAAGCGGGTAGCTTTATACCAATATGCTTATCAAACTGGCAAATCAATAGGTGGCGGTGGCCATATTTCTTGACATTGAAGGAGCATTTGACAATGCACTACCGACCTCCATTGGTTCAGCTTGGACTGAAAAGGGCATCAAACCAACCATTACCGGTTGGATATATGCCATGCTCACTAATAGGACAGCCATTACATCTCTTCAGGATGAGACCATTAGCTTTAAGGTTTCCAGGGGCTCCCCTACTATGGTCACTCTTGATGGATAACCTGCTTAGCGCTCTCGAAAAAAGAGGGGTAGAACTGCAAGCGTATGCAGACGACCTTGTCATCTTGGCAAGGACCAAGTCAGGAAGGGTAGCTTATAATATCCTCCAAAAGACGTTGGACGATGTACACAGTTGGTGTCAGAGGGAACAGATGTCTGTTAACCCTGGTAAAACTGTAATAGTTCCCTTCACTAGGAAAAGAAAGTTGGAGGATCATCCACCACTTTCCTACAATGGTGAGGTTATTCCATTTGCAGCAGAAGTAAAATATTTGGGGATTATCCTAGATATGAAACTTACTTGGAACGCTCACTTAGAAAAAGTTATCCATAAGGCCAGACTATCCTTGTGGAAATGTCGTAGGATCTATGGAAAATCTTGGGGCATGGGACCCAAACAAATCTATTGGATATATGTGATGATTGTTAGACCAATGATCACATATGGAGCTATTGCCTGGTGGCCAAAAGCTTTACAGCGAACGGCCCAAGCAAAGCTCTCTGGTTTACAGAGACAGGCTTGCCTGGCAATTACTGATGCTATAAGCTCCACACCGTCAGCAGCCATGGAAATCCTTCTGGACCTACCTCCTCTCCATATATTTTTGGAAAGAGAGGCTAGATGGACAACATACAGAATTGCGCATATTTCCAAATGCACAAATCAGGCTTATACAGAACGAAGCAGAGTGCTAGTGGACACTGAAAGTCACAGTATTCTGGGAATGACCTCTGACATAATGCCTCCAACAGTAAACTACGACCTGCCTTATACCGACCTAATTCCAAATAGAGATGAATGGGTCCTCCATAAGGATGAACTATTAAGAGCAGACAGCTGTTGGTATACAGACGGTTTTCAAAAACACCCTCAGGCTCTGGTGCAGGTGTATAAGGGCGCAGACATAGGACAGAAATTTCAACCTCTCTAGGATCCTATGCAACCGTATTTCAGGCGGAAATTTACGCCATTGTTTCATGTGTGGAGAGATTGGAGCAGGCCAATCTCATACATAGAACAATAAAAATTTTCTCGGACAGCCAAGCGGCTTTTAAAGCACTTACCTCTAACCGTGTAACGTCGAAATTGGTATTAGATTACCAAAAAAGACTCTCCTCATTAGGAGAACTCAATAAAGTATTGCTGGTCTGGATCTCTTGCAAGGGAGGGTGCCGCACGTGTTTCTATCGGACCAGAACCTACAATTGGCATCGCAATAAGTTTTGCCAAACAAACACTGAATACCTGGACGGCAAGAAGAGCATTAGACTTCTGGCATAATTTACCAGGATTGGTTCATTCAAAGGTTTTCATACATCCTTCGAAGAGTGTCTCCAAACAAATGTTAGACTATAGCAGGCATGACCTACGCTGTCTAACAGGCCTTTCAACAGGCCACTGTCATCTGAATCATCATATGCTAAAACTTGGACTGTCGGAGGATCCGACCTGCCGTCTTTGTCTGGAAGGTGATGAAACAGCAGAGCATATAATTTGTGCCTGCCCCACCGCGGCTCGAATCAGGTATCTGATGTTTGGCAGGGATGCTCTCTCGCCCTTGGACCTGAAAAATCATTCACCAAATAAGCTAATCGGCTTTGTTAAGAAGCTGAATTTGTTTGGTGAAATCTGAATAGGTGTGAGCCACAATAGACTCTTGCGAGTCGCAGTGGAGGACCTTATAGACCCACTCACCATAAAACTAACCCTAACCTGACTTAACATCAAATTATAGGCCAATTTCAATTATACCTGTAATTGGCAAAGTTTTCGAAATCATATTAAAAGAAAGATTGCTTAATTTCTTTGAAAGGCAGAATTTGTTATGCTCTAGTCAGTTTGGCTACCGGAGTGGGAAGTCAACGGTAACGGCAATTAGAACACTTTATGATAAAATCTTGGAAGGTTTTGAGGGTCAAGAAATAAGTGTGGGAAAATTATATGACTTATCAAGAGCGTTTGACATGGTACATCATGATATCTTGCTGAGAAAACTTGAAAGATATGGAGTCAGGGGCATCCCTCTGAAACTCATCTGTTCTTACTTGACCAACAGGATACAGTTTGTATGTCATAATGGCCAGAATTTGGAAACGAACTCTGTTCCTTATGGGGTACCGCAAGGATCAGTGCTTGGCTCTCTATTCTTCATCATTTATTTTAATGATTTGGCAACTAATCTTGGTCAGAAAGTCAAATCCGTTTTCTATGCTGACGATACAACCTATTTAGTTACAAATAAAAATTATCTTGATGCTAATATGCTGTTAAGTCAATCAGGTGATATTTCAAGGGACTGGTTCAGTAGTAACTATATGACTCTGAATGATACCAAGACTCAAACTATATGCTTTTCAACCACTGCCTCTAGGGGTGATTGTGTGAAATTTTTAGGTGTAGGTATATTTAGATCCTAAATTAAATTTTGATTTTCACTGCAAAGATCTGTGTAAGCGTTTAGCAAAAGCAACTTTTGCCATCAGACAACTAAGATTCCAGCTTGACATTCAGTACTTAAAGATAGCATATTTCTCAATATTCCATAGTGTACTAACCTATGGCTTAATAGTGTAGTGTACCATTTAGTTGTTATGGATTATATTTAGATATAGTGTTTTAGCTTAGATACATGTTTGGCAGTTCAAAAATGTCAGGTTGTTAATGAAATGGATTGATAAGAAAACGTTAATAAAAGTCTTTAAAAGTACAGTCTCTGCGTCTGGTTTAATACATAACAGTTTGGCGACGAAAGTGGAAACGATCCTGTCAAGTTCGGTCAAGTCAGCAAGTCCCTGTGGATAAAAGATATACAGTCAAGTCTAGGTCTCATAATGTCGAAATTTAAAACGTTTGACGAAGAAATTGAGTCATTTGAGTCTTGGGAAGAACGATTACTAAAGTCGAATTCTTAGGCCATATAATAGACAAAGATGGAATCCACCCGACAGATGAAAAAATCGAGTGCATTCAGAATGCACCCAAGCCTGAGAATTTGACACAATTAAAATCATATTTGGGTCTATTAAATTATTATGGAAAATTTTTGCCAATGTTATCTTCAGTTTTAAAACCTTTATATGATCTGTGCAAAGGAGGCGTACCGTTTTCTTGGAACAGTAAGCACGATGAAGTATTTGAGTATAGTAAAAAAATGATTATGTCAAACAAAGTACGCACTCATTATAACCCCAAATTACCAATTTATGTCAGTTGTGATGCTAACAGCTATGGAGTTGGTGCAGTATTGAGCCATAAAATTAACGGCATAGAACGTCCAGTTCTTTTCGCGTCCAGCACCCTCTCTTCAGTTGAACAAAAATATTCTAACATCGAGAGAGAATCTTTAGCATTAATTTTTGCTGTTAAACGGTTTCACAAGTACATTTTTGGCAGAAAGTTTATTTTGCTTACGGATCACCAACCCTTGCAATTTATTTTTGGAAAGAAAAGGGGTATACCTGTTACAGCTGCTGCCCGAGTCACTAGGTGGACTTTAATTCTTTCTGGGTATGATTATGAAATTGAGTATCGCAAAGGGTGCTTACTTGCTAATGCTGATGCGTTGTCTCGTTTACCAGTAACGGCAAGGACCAGAGTCTCAGACGAACTATATTCTTTCGGCGTAATTAATTCTATTCCTGTAACTTTTGTGGAAATCGAAAAAGAAACAGCCAAAGATAATATTTTATCTGAAGTAATAGACTTCACCAAAAAAGGGTGGCCAACGAAAGTTGAAAATCCTCTTTCAAGTTCGTATTTTGCCAAGAGGTTGGAACTTTCAGTAGAAAATAATTGCTTGTTTTGGGGCAGTAAAATTATTATTCCAAGTTGCTTGAGATCCAAAATTTTACAACTTTTGCATGAGGAACATATTGGGGTGGTTCGATCTAAAATTTTGATTCGTTCTTATTGTTGGTGGCCTGGTCTAAATAGCGATATTGAACATTTTATTCAAAACTGTTTAATCTGTCAAAAAACTCAAACATTTTCTAATTCAGTAAAACCCATATCGTGGCCTTGTGCTCCGATTAACTTTTATAGAATCAATATAGATTTTTTTTACAAATACGGCTTTACATTTTTTATTTTGGTTGATAATAAAAGCAAGTGGATTGATGTGAAATTAATGTCAAAAAATACCACTGCCAAAGAAACAGTACTTGCGCTGAAAGAATGTTTCTCGTTTATCGGCCTACCTTATGAATTAGTGTCTGATAATGGTCCACCATTTAGTTCTTTAGAATTTTTAGATTTTTGCTCTTCTAATGGAATAAAATTAATCAAATCGCCACCATATCATCCTCAAAGCAATGGAATTGCAGAGAAGGGTGTTCAAACAGTTAAAAAAAGTTTGGAGCGATCACTTTTTGGTTCAAATACAAAAATAAATTTGGAAACTTTGCGCAGTAAATTGGTAAACTTTTTATTTAATTATAGATATACTCCCTCAAGTGTAACCGGAATTTCACCTTTTGAAAGTATATTTCAAATGCGACCAAGAACCAGGTTTGATTTGTTAAAACCAGCAACAACAGAACAAGATTTATGTTCTGGACATAAAGATTTTGTTATAAAAACACCTCTATTTAATATTGATGATAATGTTTTTGTAAAAAATTTTAAAACTCACCAATGGGATCTTGGCAAAGTCGTTAAACTTCTTAGTTTTTGTACTTTTTTGGTAAAGGTCGGTGAAGTCGATAAACATGTCCACGCCGATAGTTTACGCCTAAATTTTGCTAAAGTTAAGGAAAGACAAAGACAAAGCCTAGGCTCACCAAAAGTATTATTAGATATTCCAATAAATGTTTCCAATAATGGTTCTGAAACAGTGTCTTATGATTCGGAAACTGGAAGTAACGGTCAACAATCCGTATGTGAAACTGAGGGTTGTTCCGAAAATACTCATGAGTCCATAACTGTTTCAGATGATATTAACAATGATCATCCAAGTTGTACATTATCCTTGCCTGAAGCCAATGTACAAAGTAATGGAGGTTATACTAGATCTGGTAAGCTTTTTAGGGCACCCCCAAAACTAGATTTGTAAAACGGGGAGAAATGTAGTGTACCATTTAGTTGTTATGGATTATATTTAGATATAGTGTTTTAGCTTAGATACATGTTTGGCAGTTCAAAAATGTCAGGTTGTTAATGAGTTTGATTGATAAGAAAACGTTAATAAAAGTCTTTAAAAGTACAGTCTCTGCGTCTGGTTTAATACATAACAAATAGTTTGGGGTGGTAGTAGTTGAATAGAAAAAGTGTTTATTGCACAAAAAAAGGTGATTTGAATAATGACTTTTAGTAAATTCGACAGCCACTGTAAACCTCTTTTCAAGAAATTAGATATTCTACCTCTTCCTTGTTGCTATATTAAGGAGTGTTTGATGCATATTAACAACAAAGTTGCAACTAATGATATTATTAAGCTGAATAATATTCATACCTATGAGACAAGAAATAACGCCAGCATCTATTTGCCTCAATGCAGGCTAACAAAAACGCGGAATTCATACACCATGTGGGTATGAATCTATATAATGCATTACCACAGACATACAAAAACCTACCGTTCACCACTTTCAAGAAGAAAATACACATGCTTCTATTGGAACATAACTTTTATTCAGTAAATGAGTTTCTTATACACATGCCTACTCAAGTTAGTGAATAATTACCAATGTGCAAATTGTGCCTCATAATGGTTTATCTCACTTTCATTATTGATGTTTACTATTTATCTCTTTTTAATTTGTTGTAATTGTACTTATTTTGTATTTCATAATTTTTATATTTACATTTAATAACTGACGATTGTACTATTTCTACTACTGTGATTACTTGAATAAATTATCTATCTATCTATGAAAATATGATATTCAGAGATAGTGACTAGGCTATCAGGAATGTTCTTAGTTAACCATGTTTCAGTGACTTAAATAAGACCAGGTTCTTTGAATTGAACAAGGCAGACAAATACATTAAAACTTTTTGGTAAGAGAATCGAGGTTTGTATATAGAAGCAGTCAGTTATTGAATGTTGGAGAGGAGCAGGTTTTTGACGAAATTTTTTTTCAATAACCTTTGATATGTTTAATGGTCCATTTTCCATTTTCATTACGATTTTTATCATATAATTCGAGTCTGAGTTCATTC
This sequence comes from Lochmaea capreae, assembly GCA_949126875.1. Lineage (NCBI taxonomy): Eukaryota > Metazoa > Arthropoda > Insecta > Coleoptera > Chrysomelidae > Lochmaea > Lochmaea capreae. The sequence goes on from OX421406.1 coordinate 29,249,699, forward strand.
AGGTACTTAGGTGGTTTGAGCCAGAATTTTATCATTAATGATACTAAACTTTTATTATGCGCAGGTATTTGTTCGAGGAATTTGGTTTTCCAAGTATGTAGAAAATGACTATTTTAGATTAAATTTTTCCATCTATTTTGACGGGAAATATGGTTGTCAATTTAAAAGCAATACATACATGTCAAATGCATGAATTGTTTACATTCATCACATTGATATGTATTTGATTCATAATCAGTAATCATTTTAAAACAATTAGATTATGAAGACATGACTACTTTTTGTAGTTCATTTAAATGGTAATTAGATGTGAATAACAGTATTTGACAAAGGAGGAGGCAGCCGGCTTATGGAGAAATGAGCTTCGGTGAAATTTCACGAATTGTTAGTATATTGTAGTTGACGACTTTCTGAACAATAGTGTCCATGGGCCCAACTCAATCCTATGACTAGTTTCAGAGATACAGGGTGTTGAAGTTGGAAAATAGCCATTTTTTAAAAGCATGTATTTCCTATTTGATATATAAATCGTTTATTTAGTCAAAAAATAACTAATTTTACATAGAAAATTACATGATAATACATTCACATTTAATATTAAAAATACATAAGTATATATTCAAATACATTTAAAATGATAAAACAAAGTCAATTTTACAAAACATAACACAAAAAAACATCAACTAGTCAGCAAGTACTTAATCACTCAATTTTCTCTTAAATATTATTATGCTTGTAGAGCATTTAATATCTTCAGGCAAATTATTAAAAGCCTGTACACCTTTAAAAAAAACTGAATTTTGTGTACATTTTTTCGAAAATTTTGCTTATATCTAGTATTGTGTTCATGAACATCCTGGTTATAACTTAAAATATTTTGTAAATATACTGGGGAGATTCCTAATTTAATCTTAAATACAAATAGCACGGAATAAAAAAGTAAATATTTTTTAACAGACAACCACTGAAGCACATTTAACATGGAGTTGATTGGTTCCAATCGCGAGCAGTTCAGTATTATCCTCATACCCCTATTCTGCAACCTTTGCAATCGCTGCAACTCATTTTGGTTGAGCAAATACAAAGTAGTCGCATAATTATTAAAATGAGGCAATACAAGAGTATTATAAATAACTATTTTAGCCCATTTTCTTCAATGTATCAAGAATTTTTCCTGTGATATTGTTCTAATTACACTAAATATCAGTCGATTATGAGAAAAAGTTTCGTTTGCTACAGGGATACTCAAAAATTAGAAAAACGGAACGTTGACTTGAAATATAATTCAACTTTCAGGAATTTCAATATCTGGCTGGATTTCCTTCTGGTTGGTTTATAATAATGAGATATGCAAACATTTTTTACAAGGCAAGTCATAAAGTTGATCGACTTGTATCCTACATTTAATAAAATTTTATATACTTTTTATTGCATGTTAGTAGGTGACATTAAGTCATTTTGAAATATATTTAATTTATATATAATATATAGGGCTATTCAAAAGATATGTATGGAAGTAAATCCGAGAATCGATTTTTTTTTGAAATCTTCCTGTGAATTTTTGTGATACTTTCATATTACCTTTGCTTTGAGTTTGTTGGTCGGATGTAATAGTTTTGTCAACTTGCTATGTTCAGTTTTTTTTATCCCGGCAATATGATGACAAGCCTATCATTATTTTCTTCATATATGTATATCGGTATTTTCGATGTTGTTTACGTTATACCATGATTGATGTATACATAAAAAAAACAAAATAAATATAAGCTGATCTTGATATCGGAAAAAACATTTAACATAAACATGTGGAAACTAACTGAAGTTACTGAAGGAATTCAAAGGTCTACAATATCTGGACCATGATCGATGTTTTCTGGTAGTATCCTTTCAGCTGCATCAGTAATTTATTTTCATTTAGGAGATGAGTAGATGAATATTTCACATTCTGTTCATATCTGGCATAACCCAAAAACCATAAAACACTGGCCACATGAGCACAAGTACCTAAAGTTCTAGCTCCCGACTTACAAGTACAATAATAGTGAAGTTCCAAAGGTTGATTTTCGATATCATCTTCACAATTGCAATGTCCCCCTCTCCAAACCAATTCCTCATACCATTTATATTTATAAATTGTGGACAGAGGGTATCGAGATTCGGTTCCGTTATTGCAAAAGAGTTTGGTATCAAATGTCTTATGCCTCCTCTTCTTGTGAGAGGACAGACTCAATTGGAATCTCGTGATGCGAATTTTGCACGTTATATTACAACTACAAGTCGGATAGTGGAATCTCGTAATGGAGCTCTAATAAATAAATAACATCACCCAATAACCATGCCTGGTACATTACAAACAGTGCAGGAAATATTAGATCAATTAGAAGAAGTTAATATTATGCAAACAAGAGTTCAACCTGAATACCTACATTTAAGGAATGGTCATTGGACTTTATTAAATGCACCTGAATTTCCTCATGTGCTGGAACTTTAGATACATGTGCTCATGTGGCCAGTGTTTTATGGTTTTTGGGTTATGCTAGATATGAACAGAATGAGAAATATCCATCTACTCATCTCCTAAATGAAATAACTGATGCAGCTGAAAGGATAGTACCAGAAAACATAGATCATGGTCCAGATATTGTAGACCTTTGAACTCCTTCAGTAATTTCAGTTAGTTTTGACAAGAATATGTTAATTGTTTTTTCTGATATCAAGATCAGCTTATATTTATTTTGTTTGTTTTTATGTATACGTCGATCATGGTATAAAGTAAACAACATGGAAAATACAGATATACATATATGAAGAAAATAATGATAGGCTGGTCATCATATTGCCGGGATAAAAAAAACTGATCATAGCAAGTGGACAAAACTTTTACATCCGACCAACAAACTCAAAGCAAAGGTAATATGAAAGTATAAAAGAAATTCACTGAGGAAATATTTAATTAGAGGGAGATTTCCAAAAAAAAACGATTCTCGGATTTTCTTCCATACATATCTTTTGAATAGCACTGTATATTATATATATTTCAAAATGACTTAATGTCACCTACTAGCATGCAATAAAAAGTATATAAAATTTTATTAAATGTAGGATACAAGGCGATCAACTTTATGACTCGCCCTGTACAAAATGTTTGCATATCTCATTATTATAAACCAACCAGAAGCAAATCCAGCCAGATATTGAAATTCCTGAAAGTTGAATTATATTTCAAGTAAATGTTCTGTTTTTCTAATTTATGAGTATCCCTGTAGCAAATGAAACTTTCTCTCATTTTGGACTGATATTTAGTGTAATTAGAACAAATTCTTGATACATTGAAGAAAGTAGGAAATACATGCTTTTAAAAAATGGCTATTTTCCAACTTCAACACCCTGTATCTCCTCGTGTATCTCTGAAACTAGTCATAGGATTGACTTGGGCCCATGGACACTATTGTTCAGAAAGTCGTCAACTGCAATGTACTAACAATTCATGAAATTTCACCAAAGCCCATTTCTCCATAAGCCCGCTGCCTCCTCCTTTCTGGTTAAGGTCTATATGTGAAATTGAAAAAAAAAAGGAAATTCCTGACCTATATTTTGTGGTTTTTCAATTCTTGGCAACTGAATGTGCAACAAACAACTCAATGCAGAATTTCTTTTTTTCTTAAATTGATAACTGCAGTTGACTTTCAATTCGCGAAAACGAGCAAAGGGTGCGACACCTACCGTCAAATTTTTATAGCTTTGGAATGGGGAAAACAAACCAAATCCCCATTAGAGTACGTGTATAGTGAGCAAGGTATTAATATCGTTTTCTTGATTTCTAGAAGAGTTTGGTGAAGTTTATTTTATCAGAATACTTATTTAGACTCTAATAATGACCATCAAGTGCAAGAGGTATATTGCTCTGTGCCGCAATGTAATCAGTAAAAAGATGCAAATGTATCAATACATAACTTCCCAACAGATCCAAAATTATGCAAAGTGTGGTAAAACATTTTAAAAATTAGGAAACATATTTCCGAATACTTGTCAGTGTGTATCAGGCACTGCTTAGAAATATATTATAAAGGTAATTTCACTCATTTCAATAATGTATTTTGATGTTCAGTGTTATTAATGCTTTGAAAAACTGTTCGCCTTCTACCATCGGCCAATTTCTGTCTCCAATGTATTTTAAAATGTCCACCAAACCAATTTTAACAAGCACCATCTCTCACAAAACACCTTTATCGCCCAAAATTCGAAATTCAATCAAATGGACAGAAAAACATAAATGGATTTGTTTATTGTTTTCCCCATTCCAATGACAGCTTTGACATATACTGCAGCGCCCGCTATCGGAAAAATTTCCGCGAATAATAGTAATATAGGAACAATTTAAACATGTATTCTCACTACCTGTTCACTACTCAAATTTCTCAAAATATCATTTAGAATTCAGCTTTAGCATTAGACACATTATGTATCTAAGAAGGATATGTCATAAAATATTAGAAATATAACAAAAATATGATAATATAGGTATAGTTAAAAATAAAAGTATACAATACCTGTTATATATTGTTGAACAATATTAAACAATTGTTCTGCTTTCCTACATTTGAAAGCATAGATACCATGTCCTGTTGGACACCTTCTTCCACATTCAAAACTGAAAATGTCTGTATCACATCCATATTTTCTGAGAGCTCTTAATGGCCATTTGGTTGGTTTCTTTCCTCTTTGGTAAAAAATCAAATCTTTATCAGTAACCTGTAATTTTCCTGGCTTTATCTTTTTTCCTTGATCATCAACATTTGTGACTTGAAATATATTTGGGTGTCTATCATTTATATCACTTTTACTACTTATACAACCCATTTTCATACTATAAACAAGAATAAAATTAACACAATATTTAGGAACTAAGTACTCAAATATTAAATCGATTAATTTTAGAATTCAAGCTTAACAAAGACAAAAATACAATTTAAGGAATACATAGAAATGTACACTTAAGTTTGTTTTCTTCAAACCTCTTTATCGAAAATATAAAAATTATCACATTTCACTACTTATTAAAGTGTTACCTACTAATAATTCTGTCATTAATTATTGACATTTTCTTGTCAGTGTATTTCTATAACAAATCAATTGTACAATTCTATATTCAACTTTTTGTTTTAATCACAATTTTATAATTTAACTATACCATCAGGAGTTATTTAGTTTCACATAAACGCCCTTATTTACAAACAAAAAGAGAGGTTAACATTTTCATCAAAACTCACCTAACATCTAGGATTTAATAAACCAATTTCAACAGAATACCTTTAATCATACTTGGAATATTGCTAAATGTTATATTATTATTTAAATTATTCTTGCAAAACTTATGAAAAATACATGACATGATAAACAACACCCATTTTTCTTTGAACTTAACCACACAACACGCAGGACGCAGACCGGGTTAACAATACCATGACGTAACGGTTTGTGGAAACCCTGTAGTAAACAAACACTATAACTACTCTGTCAAACTATCTCAGTGAGCTGGTGTGTGTGGTTGGTTAACTGTTACGTCATGGTTTGGAATACAAGTCGAGGAATATTGACTGGTTAACTTATAGTTTACCCGGTTTGTGTGATCAAGTTAAAAGAAAAATGGCTAGTGATTAATTGGTCAAGTATGTCAATGTCAATCATAGACAATTATGTTTTGTGATCAAAGATTACACGGAATACACTTTACACCAGAAAATAAACACAACAACCAGAGTATACCAAAACTGTTCAACAACCCAGAGATCCCACAGACATATAAATTATATTTTATGTCTGTGAGAGATCCTCACACCCAAGGCTCACTCCAACACACAAAACAACTCTCGTCTGTGGCCCGTATACGTGGTGCCGATCGAGTATCTCCGGCGCTCGGCTTTCATTCGGGGCGCGCACGGTTCAAACACCCCGTGTCGTTCTCTATGAAAAGAACATCTCCTCGCTTTCCATACACTTTTTTAACTAAACCACCCTACCTTACCCCCTACCCTAATCCGAATCGAAAAATTGAATTGTGTAATTGACAGATTATTATAATAATTTTCAATAATAACCCAACCAAAACCACCCTACCTTACCCCCTACCCTAATCCGAATCGAAAAATTCTTCGTATGTTTAGTCAATTTTTGAAAAAAACAATAAGAAAATAAAAATATCTTGACTCGGACACGACTCGAAACTGGTACCTCTGTGTTAAGAGCCCAGCACGCTTACGCTGAGCTAATCTCTGCACACATTAATGATATCGTATAGAAGGTTAAAAGCTTTAGAACCGTGCGCGCTTCGCATGAAAGCCGAGCGCCACCGGAGATACTCGATGGCGCCCGAGGTCGGCACCATCTATACGGGCCACAGACGAGAATCACAAAACATACCCCCTCAGAAATTACAGTTAAATGCGCACCACTTACCCTATAGACCCCCGTTATTGGGAAAAGTAGAATTCGATAGATGGCGCTCTGAAATGTCAATGTCACCTTAGCAACGAGTAAAACAAATCAGCTGCCGTATAAGCCCTTTGATATTTAAGTGGTTTTATTTTGATGTTTTAGTTATTTTCAGTGTGTGTTTTGTAAAACTTTTGCTTTTTCTTTGATTGTGCTTTAGTAATTTGTGTACGGGTGTGAAGCTAGCTCCTAGCTCCAAACGGGTGAAATTGATCTGGCAACACCGCTCGACCGCTCAGCCGCTGAGATTCGACCGTATTTACGAGGGGCATATGTTATGGAACTTATGGGTTTATATTTTACATATGAAATAATTAATTTTCTCTGCTTTATTTTGAGAAAAAATTACCAGCAAACATAATTACTGAAGTATTGTTTTGTTTCGCCATACTATAGTTGCTCCGAAACAATCGTATGAATTATTACATATATCAATGTTTACTTTATTCTTTCTCCTGTATCTACATATAATGATGTCCATGGAAAAATAAATCAGAAATAGATTGATAAACCGATAGTCTTTAACGTAACATATTCAAAAATTACTGACAAACGTTCCAAGGGTGAGAAAAAAAATGAAAATAGGTTTTTTTAAAAATTATACTTTACTTTATTTTCTCTCCTGTATCTACATATAAAAAAATCAGAAATAGATTGATAAACCGATAGTCTTTAACGTGACAAATTCAAAAATTACTGACAAACGTTCCAAGGGTGAGAAAAAAAATTAAAATAAGTTTTTTTAAAAATTATACTTTACGTTATTTTCTCTCCTGTATCTACATATACTGATGTCCATGGAAAAAAAAAATCAGAAATAGATTGATAAACCAATAGTATTTAACGTGACATCTGTAAATACAGGAGAGAAAATAAAGTAAAGTACGTTTTTTAAAAAAACTTGTTTTTATTTTTTTTCTCACCCTTGGAACGTTTGTCAGTAATTTTTGAATATGTTACGTTAAAGACTATCGGTTTATCAATCTATTTCTGATTTTTTTTTCCATGGACATCATTATATGTAGATGCAGGAGAGAAAATAAAGTAAAGTATCATTTTTAAAAAAACTTATTTTTATTTTTTTTCTCACCCTTGGAACGTGTGTCAGTAATTTTTGAATATGTCACGTTAAAGACTATTGGTTTATCAATCTATTTCTGATTTATTTTTCCATGGTCATCATTATATGTAGATACAGGAGAAAGAATAAAGTAAACATCGATATATGTAATAATTCATACGATTGTTTCGGAGCAACAAAACAATACTTCAGTAATTATGTTTGCTGGTAATTTTTTCTCAAAATAAAGCAGAGAAAATTAATTATTTCATATGTAAAATATAAACCCATAAGTTCCATAACATATGCCCCTCGTAAATACGGTCGAATCTCAGCGGCTGAGCGGTCGAGCGGTGTTGCCAGATCAATTTTACCCGTTTGGAGCTAGGAGCTAGCTTCACACCCGTCTATTAACTTATAACTATTACACACTTGGTCCTAACCTTGACTATAGTAGTCTTCCCTTTTAAAATGTAAAGAACACACGGACATACTATCTGTAACTGTAACCTTACCTTTCTTTGAGATATATTTTCCATAATACTCCAAACGTATTTTCAATATTTAGCGGTGTGAAGACAGCAGCCAGACTTGGCAGCCTAAAGTTCCGACCGCACCCGATCGTTCAGTGGCGTGCGTACTTAAAAAAATGGTGGATGATTGATTGGAAAATGACCGTGTTTTTCAACCACTTTACCCACACGCCTTTTTATGTCTAAGCGTGAGGAGCGCTGCACGAACTCGTTGTCTTTACAGCACTTAGACTGTAGCAGTTGCTGATGTTTGGTAGCTCAAAAAGGTATTGGATTATAAGGCTAAAAGACATTCGCCACTATGAAAATCTTTTATTTAGCAACTACCATAGGTCGTAAAGCTACAGTAATTGCTGCCTTATTGACTTCTGTTGCTTGAAATTAAGACACTTTCAGATTAATAGCTTATAATAAACTATGGAGAACACTCGACTACAAAATGTTAGTCACAAAACTTGTCCTGCACCCAAATACAGTAAATGTTACTTAAAACGTAGATTGAACAAAATAAAATACTCACTAACAGAATTTGTTGACTTTCGTTTTTGAAAAATGCACTGACACCCCTGACATTTCTCGAAAAGGTCAGGTCGGCAGTTGGTTGGTTTACTAATTCGTTCTGAAAGATCATCGATTCTAAGAATCGAATAATGATCTTCCACTGGTTTGAGAATACAGTTCTCGAACAATGATTATTTATACATGCAAACAAGGAAATATTTAATCTGACTTTACTAATAGTTGGTATATCTTATTTCAATTGTTATTTCTCGGAATCTATCTAGCAAATACTATTTTATTGATAAAGCCGTAACAATATGAAGATCAAAAATAAGAGATGATACGATTGTTTCCGCAAACGACAATAAAAGACAAAATTTGTTCGTAAGTCGAAAGGATAACTTTTGATGTATACCTGAGAAGGTAATTTACGAAAATATTTTCAACTTCAAGGGACTGCAGGGTCGTATTACGGAAAATGGGAAATTTGGAAAATATCAATTTTCATTAATTAAGCAAACGACTGCAAGATTAAATATGTTCGGGCAGCTTACTATCGATGTATACTAACGTGTTTTAGTAAAATAATCCCTTGCTCAAGGTGAAAGCAGGGTCGTATTACGCAAAATAGGAAATTTAAAAAATGTTATTTTTCATTAATTTCGCAATCGGCTGCCAGTGTAGAATATGCTCAGGCAGCTTACTTTCGATGTATATTAACGTGTTTTAGTAAAATAATTCCTTGCTCAAGGTGATAGCAGGGTCGTATTACGCAAAATAGGAAATTTAAAAAATGTCATTTTTCATTAATTTCGCAATCGGCTGACAGTGTAGAATATGCTCAGGCAGCTTACTTTCGATGTATATTAACGTGTTTTAGTAAAATAATTCCTTGCTCAAGGTGATAGCAGGGTCGTATTACGCAAAATAGGAAATTTAAAAAATGTCATTTTTCATTAATTTCGCAAACGGCTGCCAATATGAAATGTGCTCAGGCAGCTTACTTTCGATTTATATTAACGTGTTTTAGTATAATAATTCCTTGCTCAAGGTGATAGCAGGGTCATCAATTTCGCAAACGGCTGCCAGTGTAGAATATGCTCAGGCAGCTTACTTTCGATGTTTACTAACGTGTTTTGGTAAAATAATTCCTTGCTCAAGGTTATAGCAGGGTCGTATTTCGCAAAATAGGAAATTTAAAAAATGGCATTTTTCATTAATTTCGCAAACGGCTGCCAATATGAAATGTGCTCAGGCAGCTTACTTTCGATGTATATTAACGTGTTTTAGTAAAATAATTCCTTGCTCAAGGTGATAGCAGGGTCGTATTACGCAAAATAGGGAATTTAAAAAATGTCATTTTTCATTAATTTCGCAACCGGCTGCCAATATGAAATGTGCTCAGGTAGCTTACTTTCGATGTATATTAACGTGTTTTAGTAAAATAATTCCTTGCTGAAGGTGATAGCAGGGTCGTATTACGCAAAATATGAAATTAAAACAATGTCATTTTTCTTCAATTTCGCAAACGACTGCTAGTGTAGAATATACTCAGGCAGCTTATTTTCGATGTATACTAACGCGTTTTAGTGAAATAATCCCTTGCTCAAGGTGATAGCAGGGTCGTATTACGCAAAATAGGAAATTTAAAAAATGTTATTTTTCATTAATTTCGCAATCGGCTGCCAGTGTAGAATATGCTCAGGCAGCTTACTTTCGGTCGTATTACGCAAAATATGAAATTAAAACAATGTCATTTTTCTTCAATTTCGCAAACGACTGCTAGTGTAGAATATACTCAGGCAGCTTATTTTCGATGTATACTAACGTGTTTTAGTAAAATAATTCCTTGCTCAAGGTGATAGCAGGGTCGTATTACGCAAAATAGGAAATTTAAGAAATGTCATTTTTCATTAATTTCGCAAACGGCTGCCAATATAAAATGTGCTCAGGTAGCTTACTTTCGATGTATATTAACGTGTTTTAGTAAAATAATTCCTTGCTCAAGGTGATAGCAGGGTCGTATTACGCAAAATAGGAAATTTAAAAAATGTCATTTTTCATTAATTTCGCAAACGGCTGCCAATATAAAATGTGCTCAGGTAGCTTACTTTCGATGTATATTAAAGTGTTTTAGTAAAATAATTCCTTGCTCAAGGTGATAGCAGGGTCGTATTACGCAAAATAGGAAATTTAAACAATGTCATTTTTCATCAATTTCGCAAACGGCTGCCAGTGTAAAATATGCTCAGGCAGCTTACTTTCGATGTATATTAACGTGTTTTAGTGAAATAATTCCTTGCTCAAGGTGATAGCAGGGTCGTATTACGCAAAATAGGAAATTTAAACAATGTCATTTTTCATCAATTTCGCAAACGGCTGCCAGTGTAAAATATGCTCAGGCAGCTTACTTTCGATGTATACTAACGTGTTTTAGTAAAATAATTCCTTGCTCAAGGTGATAGCAGGGTCGTATTTCGCAAAATAGGAAATTTAAAAAATGTCACTTTTCATTAATTCCGCAAACGGCTGCCAATATGAAATGTACTCAGGCAGCTTACTTTCGATGTATATTAACGTGTTTTAGTATAATAATTCCTTGCTCTAGGTGATAGCAGGGTCGTATTACGCAAAATAGGAAATTTAAACAATGTCATTTTTCATCAATTTCGCAAACGGCTGCTAGTGTAGAATATACTCAGGCAGCTTACTTTCGATGTATACTAACGTGTTTTAGTGAAATAATTCCTTGCTCAAGGTGATAGCAGGGTCGTAATTCGCAAAATAGGAAATTTAAAAAATGTCACTTTTCATTAATTTCGCAAACGGCTGCCAATATGAAATGTACTCAGGCAGCTTACTTTCGATGTATATTAACGTGTTTTAGTTAAATAATTCCTTGCTCAAGGTGATAGCAGGGTCGTATTTCGCAAAATAGGTAATTTAAGAAATGTCATTTTTCATTAATTTCGCAAACGGCTGCCAATATGGAATATGCTAAGGCAGCTTACTTTCGATGTATATTAACGTGTTTTAGTAAAATAATTCCTTGCTCAAGGTGATAGCAGGGTCGTATTACGCAAAATAGGAAATTTAAAAAATGTAATTTTTCATTAATTTCGCAAACGGCTGCCATTATGAAATGTGCTCAGGCAGCTTACTTTCGATGTATATTAACGTGTTTTAGTAGAATAATTCCTTGCTCAAGGTGATAGCAGGGTCATATTACGCAAAATAGGAAATTTAAACAATGTCATTTTTCATTAGTTTCGCAAACGGCTGCCATTATGAAATGTGCTCAGGCAGCTTACTTTCGATGTATATTAACGTGTTTTAGTAGAATAATTCCTTGCTCAAGGTGATAGCAGGGTCGTATTACGCAAAATAGGAAATTTAAAAAATGTAATTTTTCATTAATTTCGCAAACGGCTGCCAATATGAAATGTGCTCAGGCAGCTTACTTTCGATGTATATTAACGTGTTTTAGTAAAATAATTCCTTGCTCAAGGTGATAGCAGGGTCGTATTACGCAAAATAGGAAATTTAAAAAATGTCATTTTTCATTAATTTCGCAATCGGCTGACAGTGTAGAATATGCTCAGGCAGCTTACTTTCGATGTATATTAACGTGTTTTAGTAAAATAATTCCTTGCTCAAGGTGATAGCAGGGTCGTATTACGCAAAATAGGAAATTTAAAAAATGTGATTTTTCATTAATTTCGCAAACGGCTGCCAATATGAAATGTGCTCAGGCAGCTTACTTTCGATGTATATTAACGTGTTTTATTGAAATAATTCCTTGCCCAAGGTGATAGCAGGGTCGTATTACGCAAAATAGGAAATTTAAAAAATGTCATTTTTCATTAATTTCGCAAACGGCTGCCAATATGAAATGTGCTCAGACAGCTTACTTTCGATGTATACTAACGTGTTTTAGTGAAATAATTCCTTGCTCAAGGTGATAGCAGGGTCGTATTACGCAAAATAGGAAATTTAAACAATGTCATTTTTCATCAATTTCGCAAACGACTGCCAGTGTAGAATATGCTCAAACAGCTTACTTTCGATGTATATTAACGTGTTTTATTGAAATAATTCCTTGCTCAAGGTGATAGCAGGGTCGTATTACGCAAAATAGGAAATTTAAAAAATGTCATTTTTCATTAATTTCGCAAACGGCTGCCAATATGAAATATGCTCAGACAGCTTACTTTCGATGTATACTAACGTGTTTTAGTGAAATAATTCCTTGCTCAAGGTGATAGCAGGGTCGTATTACGCAAAATAGGAAATTTAAACAATGTCATTTTTCATTAGTTTCGCAAACGGCTGCCAGTGTAGAATATGCTCAGACAGCTTACTTTCGATGTATACTAACGTGTTTTAGTGAAATAATTCCTTGCTCAAGGTGATAGCAGGGTCGTATTACGCAAAATAGGAAATTTAAACAATGTCATTTTTCATCAATTTCGCAAACGGCTGCCAGTGTAGAATATGCTCAAACAGCTTACTTTCGATGTATATTAACGTGTTTTATTGAAATAATTCTTTGCTCAGGGTGATAGCAGGGTCGTATTACGCAAAATAGGAAATTTAAAAAATGTCATTTTTCATTAATTTCGCAATCGGCTGACAGTGTAGAATATGCTCAGGCAGCTTACTTTCGATGTATATTAACGTGTTTTAGTAAAATAATTCCTTGCTCAAGGTGATAGCAGGGTCGTATTACGCAAAATAGGAAATTTAAAAAATGTCATTTTTCATCAATTTCGCGAACGGCTGCCAATATGAAATGTGCTCAGGCAGCTTACTTTCGATGTATACTAACGTGTTTTAGTGAAATAATTCCTTGCTCAAGGTGATAGCAGGGTCGTATTACGCAAAATAGGAAATTTAAACAATGTCATTTTTCATCAATTTCGCAAACGGCTGCCAGTGTAGAATATGCTCAGGCAGCTTACTTTCGATGTATACTAACGTGTTTTAGTGAAATAATTCATTGCTCAAGGTGATAGCAGGGTCGTATTACGCAAAATAGGAAATTTAGAAAATGTAATTTTTCATCAATTTCGCGAACGGATGCCAATATGAAATGTGCTCAGGCAGCTTACTTTCGATGTATACTAACGTGTTTTAGTGAAATAATTCATTGCTCAAGGTGATAGCAGGGTCGTATTACGCAAAATAGGAAATTTAGAAAATGTAATTTTTCATTAATTTCGCAAACGGCTGCCAATACGAAATGTACTCAGGCAGCTTACTTTCGATGTATATTAACGTGTTTTACTGAAATAATTCCTTGCTCAAGGTGATAGCAGGGTCGTATTTCGCAAAATAGGAAATTTAAAAAATGTCATTTTTCAACAATTTCGCAAACGGCTGCCAGTGTAGAATATGCTCAGGCAGCTTACTTTCGATGTATACTAACATGTTTTAGTGAAATAATTCCTTGCTCAAGGTGATAGCAGGGTCGTATTACGCAAAATAGGAAATTTAAAAAATGTAATTTTTCATTAATTTCGCAAACGGCTGCCAATATGGAATGTGCTCAGGCAGCTTACTTTCGATGTATATTAACGTGTATTAGTAAAATAATTCCTTGCTCAAGGTTATAGCAGGGTTGTATTACGCAAAATAGGAAATTTAAACTATGTCCTTTTTCATCAAATTCGCATACGGCTGCCAGTGTGAAATATGCTCAGGCAGCTTACTTTCGATCTATATTAACGTGTTCCAGTAAAATAATTCCTTGCTCAAGGTGATAGCAGGGTCGTATTACGCAAAATAAGAAATTTAAACATTGTCCTTTTCATCAATTTCGCAAACGGTTGCCAGTGTAAAATATGCTCAGGCAGCTTACTTTCGATGTATACTAACGTGTTCTAGTGAAATAATTCCTTGCTCAAGGTGATAGCAGGGTCGTATTACGCAAAATAGGAAATTTAAACAATGTCATTTTTCATCAATTTCGCAAACGGCTGCCAGTGTAAAATATGCTCAGGCAGCTTACTTCCGATGTATACTAACGTGTTTTATTAAAATAATTCATTGCTTAAGGTGATAGCAGGGTCGTATTACGCAAAATAGGAAATTTAGAAAATGTAATTTTTCATCAATTTCGCAAACGGCTGCCAATATGAAATGTGCTCTGGCAGCTTAGTTTGGATGTATATTAACGTGTTTTATTGAAATAATTCCTTGCTCAAGGTGATAGCAGGGTCGTATTACGCAAAATAGGAAATTTAAAAAATGTCATTTTTTATAAATTTCGCAAACGGCTGCCAATATAAAATGTCTTCAGGCAGCTTACTTTCGATGTATACTAACGTGTTTTAGTGAAATAATTCATTGCTCAAGGTGATAGCAGGGTCATATTACGCAAAATAGGAAATTTAGAAAATGTAATTTTTCATCAATTTCGCAAACGGCTGCCAATATGAAATGTGCTCAGGCAGCTTAGTTTGGATGTATATTAACGTGTTTTATTGAAATAATTCCTTGCTCAAGGTGATAGCAGGGTCGTATTACGCAAAATAGGAAATTTAAAAAATGTCATTTTTTATAAATTTCGCAAACGGCTGCCAATATAAAATGTGCTCAGGCAGCTTACTTTCGATGTATACTAACGTGCTTTAGTGAAATAATTCCTTGCTCAAGGTGATAGCAGGGTCGTAATACACAAAATAGGAAATTTAAACAATGTCATTTTTCATCAATTTCGCAAACGGCTGCCAATATGAAATATGCTCAGGCAGCTTACTTCCGATGTATACTAACGTGTTTTGGTAAAATAATTCCTTGCTCAAGGTTATAGCAGGGTCGTATTACGCAAAATAGGAAATTTAAACAATGTCATTTTTCATCAATTTCGCAAACGGCTGCCAATATGAAATGTGCTCAGGCAGCTTACTTTCGATGTATATTAACGTGTTTTAGTGAAATAATTCCTTGCTCAAGGTGATAGGAGGGTCGTATTATGCAAAATAGGAAATTTAAACAATGTCCTTTTTCATCAATTTCGCAAACGGCTGCCAGTGTAAAATATGCTCAGGCAGCTTACTTTCGATGTATACTAACGTGTTTTAGTAAAATAATTCCTTGCTCAAGGTGATAGCAGGGTCGTATTACGCAAAATAAGAAATTTTAAAAGTGTCATTTTTTATTAATTTCGCAAACGTCTGCCAATATGAAATGTGCTCAGGCAGCTTACTTTCGATGTATATTAACGTGTTTTAGTGAAATAACTCCTTGCTCAAGGTGATAGGAGGGTCGTATTATGCAAAATAGGAAATTTAAACAATGTCCTTTTTCATCAATTTCGCAAACGGCTGCCAGTGTAAAATATGCTCAGGCAGCTTACTTTCGATGTATACTAACGTGTTTTGGTAAAATAATTCCTTGCTCAAGGTTATAGCAGGGTCGTATTACGCAAAATAGGAAATTTTAAAAGTGTCATTTTTTATTAATTTCGCAAACGTCTGCCAATATGAAATGTGCTCAGGCAGCTTACTTTCGATGTATATTAACGTGTTTTAGTAAAATAATTCCTTGCTCAAGGTGATAGCAGGGTCGTATTTCGCAAAATAGGAAATTTAAAAAATGTAATTTTTCATCAATTTCGCAAACGGCTGCCAGTGTAGAATATGCTCAGGCAGCTTACTTTCGATGTATACTAACATGTTTTAGTGAAATAATTCCTTGCTCAAGGTGATAGCAGGGTCGTATTACGCAAAATAGGAAATTTAAAAAATGTAATTTTTCATTAATTTCGCAAACGGCTGCCAATATGGAATGTGCTCAGGCAGCTTACTTTCGATGTATATTAACGTGTATTAGTAAAATAATTCCTTGCTCAAGGTTATAGCAGGGTTGTATTACGCAAAATAGGAAATTTAAACTATGTCCTTTTTCATCAAATTCGCATACGGCTGCCAGTGTTAAATATGCTCAGGCAGCTTACTTTCGATCTATATTAACGTGTTCCAGTAAAATAATTCCTTGCTCAAGGTGATAGCAGGGTCGTATTACGCAAAATAAGAAATTTAAACATTGTCCTTTTCATCAATTTCGCAAACGGTTGCCAGTGTAAAATATGCTCAGGCAGCTTACTTTCGATGTATACTAACGTGTTCTAGTGAAATAATTCCTTGCTCAAGGTGATAGCAGGGTCGTATTACGCAAAATAGGAAATTTAAACAATGTCATTTTTCATCAATTTCGCAAACGGCTGCCAGTGTAAAATATGCTCAGGCAGCTTACTTCCGATGTATACTAACGTGTTTTATTAAAATAATTCATTGCTTAAGGTGATAGCAGGGTCGTATTACGCAAAATAGGAAATTTAGAAAATGTAATTTTTCATCAATTTCGCAAACGGCTGCCAATATGAAATGTGCTCTGGCAGCTTAGTTTGGATGTATATTAACGTGTTTTATTGAAATAATTCCTTGCTCAAGGTGATAGCAGGGTCGTATTACGCAAAATAGGAAATTTAAAAAATGTCATTTTTTATAAATTTCGCAAACGGCTGCCAATATAAAATGTCTTCAGGCAGCTTACTTTCGATGTATACTAACGTGTTTTAGTGAAATAATTCATTGCTCAAGGTGATAGCAGGGTCATATTACGCAAAATAGGAAATTTAGAAAATGTAATTTTTCATCAATTTCGCAAACGGCTGCCAATATGAAATGTGCTCAGGCAGCTTAGTTTGGATGTATATTAACGTGTTTTATTGAAATAATTCCTTGCTCAAGGTGATAGCAGGGTCGTATTACGCAAAATAGGAAATTTAAAAAATGTCATTTTTTATAAATTTCGCAAACGGCTGCCAATATAAAATGTGCTCAGGCAGCTTACTTTCGATGTATACTAACGTGCTTTAGTGAAATAATTCCTTGCTCAAGGTGATAGCAGGGTCGTAATACACAAAATAGGAAATTTAAACAATGTCATTTTTCATCAATTTCGCAAACGGCTGCCAATATGAAATATGCTCAGGCAGCTTACTTCCGATGTATACTAACGTGTTTTGGTAAAATAATTCCTTGCTCAAGGTTATAGCAGGGTCGTATTACGCAAAATAGGAAATTTAAACAATGTCATTTTTCATCAATTTCGCAAACGGCTGCCAATATGAAATGTGCTCAGGCAGCTTACTTTCGATGTATATTAACGTGTTTTAGTGAAATAATTCCTTGCTCAAGGTGATAGGAGGGTCGTATTATGCAAAATAGGAAATTTAAACAATGTCCTTTTTCATCAATTTCGCAAACGGCTGCCAGTGTAAAATATGCTCAGGCAGCTTACTTTCGATGTATACTAACGTGTTTTAGTAAAATAATTCCTTGCTCAAGGTGATAGCAGGGTCGTATTACGCAAAATAAGAAATTTTAAAAGTGTCATTTTTTATTAATTTCGCAAACGTCTGCCAATATGAAATGTGCTCAGGCAGCTTACTTTCGATGTATATTAACGTGTTTTAGTGAAATAACTCCTTGCTCAAGGTGATAGGAGGGTCGTATTATGCAAAATAGGAAATTTAAACAATGTCCTTTTTCATCAATTTCGCAAACGGCTGCCAGTGTAAAATATGCTCAGGCAGCTTACTTTCGATGTATACTAACGTGTTTTGGTAAAATAATTCCTTGCTCAAGGTTATAGCAGGGTCGTATTACGCAAAATAGGAAATTTTAAAAGTGTCATTTTTTATTAATTTCGCAAACGTCTGCCAATATGAAATGTGCTCAGGCAGCTTACTTTCGATGTATATTAACGTGTTTTAGTAAAATAATTCCTTGCTCAAGGTGATAGCAGGGTCGTATTTCGCAAAATAGGAAATTTAAAAAATGTAATTTTTCATCAATTTCGCAAACGGCTGCCAGTGTAGAATATGCTCAGGCAGCTTACTTTCGATGTATACTAACGTGTTTTAGTGAAATAATTCCTTGCTCAAGGTGATAGCAGGGTCGTATTTCGCAAAATAGGAAATTTAAAAAATGTAATTTTTCATCAATTTCGCAAACGGCTGCCAGTGTAGAATACGCTCAGGCAGCTTACTTTCGATGTATATTAACGTGTTTTAGTAAAATAATTCCTTGCTCAAGGTGATAGCAGGGTCGTATTTCGCAAAATAGGAAATTTAAAAAATGTAATTTTTCATCAATTTCGCAAACGGCTGCCAGTGTAGAATATGCTCAGGCAGCTTACTTTCGATGTATACTAACGTGTTTTAGTGAAATAATTCCTTGCTCAAGGTGATAGCAGGGTCGTATTACGCAAAATAGGAAATTTAAAAAATGTCATTTTTCATTAGTTTCGCAAACGGCTGCCAGTGTAGAATATGCTCAGGCAGCTTACTTTCGATGTATATCAACGTGTTTTAGTAAAATAATTCCTTGCTCAAGGTGATAGCAGGGTCGTATTACGCAAAATAGGAAATTTAAACAATGTCATTTTTCATCAATTTCGCAAACGGCTGCCAGTGTAAAATATGCTCAGGCAGCTTACTTTCGATGTATACTAACGTGTTTTAGTGAAATAATTCCTTGCTCAAGGTGATAGCAGGGTCGTATTACACAAAATAGGAAATTTAAACAATGTAATTTTTCATCAATTTCGCAAACGGCTGCCAATATGAAATATGCTCAGGCAGCTTACTTTCGATGTATACTAACGTGTTTTAGTGAAATAATTCCTTGCTCAAGGTGACAGCAGGGTCGTATTACGCAAAAAGAAATTTAAAAAATGTCATTTTTCATTAATTTCGCAAACGGCTGCCAATATGAAATGTGATCAGGCAGCTTACTTTCGATGTATACTAACGTGTATACTAACTTTGCTGTCGAATCTAGTGGTGGATGGGATACAAGGACTCCTGAAAAATAATGGACAAAGGACCCTGGGATAGACGGCCCAATCAAGAGCACAAAAAGCCTAAAGGCTGAGGTGCCGAGGACTCTAAGCCTCTGACTGATGGGCCTGAACCAATCAATCAATATACTAAGAAACAAAATTCGTGAGAATATCTGGAATATTGTATTAAAATATGAGGTTAGGGTATGGCTGTGAGAGGAGGTTGTAGGCCTTTCTACGCTTCTGTGTTCCGCTAGGATGAATAACAAAAATTCGCAACGGCTTTATTAATATGTGAGGTTAGGGTAAGGCTGTGAGGGGAGGATGGAGGCCTTTTTTAGACTTCTGTGTTCTGCTGGGATGTATAACAAAAATTCGCAACGGCTTTATTAATATGTGAGGTTAGGGTAAGGCTGTAAGGGGAGGTTGAGGCCTTTCTAGACTTCTGTGTTCTGCTGGGATGTATAACAAAAATTCGCAACGGCTTTATTAATATGTGAGGTTAGGGTAAGGCTGTAAGGGGAGGTTGAGGCCTTTCTAGACTTCTGTGTTCTGCTGGGATGTATAACAAAAATTCGCAACGGCTTTATTAATATGTGAGGTTAGGGTAAGGCTGTAAGGGGAGGTTGAGGCCTTTCTACGCTTCTGTGTTTCGCTAGGAAAATAACACAAATTCGCAACGGCTTTATTAATATGTGAGGTTAGGGTAAGGCTGTAAGGGGAGGATGGAGGCCTTTCTACGCTTCTGTTCCTCTAACCGCTAACCTAACCATCAATACAGACTAAGAATTCCCACTTCCAAAATACTTTTACATAGTATTGGGAGAACAGTGGCTTATTGTGGAATGATAGGGCTCCTGGCGAACTACCCACTAAAAAAAGGTAACGCACCCCTGCCAGATCTGCGTGGATATATCATGAGCTGCAATACCTCCTGGGTGGGTGTGGAAAGTTGCATTATCTTCCTATTTTGCGTAATACGACCCTGCTATCACCTTGAGCAAGGAATTATTTTACTAAAACACGTTAGTATACATCGAAAGTGAGCTGCCTGAGCATATTTCATATTGGCAGCCGTTTGCGAAATTAATGAAAAATTACATTTTTTAAATTTCCTATTTTGCGTAATACGACCCTGCTATCACCTTGAGCAAGGAATTATTTCACGAAAACACGTTAGCATACATCGGAAGTGAGGTGCCTGAGCATATTCTACACTGGCAGCCGTTTGCGAAATTGATGAAAAATTACATTTTTTAAATTTCCTATTTTGCGTAATACGACCCTGCTATCACCTTGAGCAAGGAATTATTTCCCTAAAACACGTTAATATACATCGAAAGTGAGCTGCCTGAGCACATTTCATATTGGCAGCCGTTTGCGAAATTGATGAAAAATGACATTGTTTAAATTTCCTATTTTGTGTAATACGACCCTGCTATCACCTTGAGCAAGGAATTATTTTACTAAAACACGTTAGTATACATCGAAAGTGAGCTGCCTGAGTATATTCGATATTGGCAGCCGTTTGCGAAATTAATGAAAAATGACATTTTTTAAATTTCCTATTTTGCGTAATACGACCCTGCTATCACCTTGAGCAAGGAATTATTTCCCTAAAACACGTTAGTATACATTGAAAGTAAGCTGCCTGAGCATATTTCATATTGGCAGCCGTTTGCGACATTGATGAAAAATGACATTGTTTAAATTTCCTATTTTGTGTAATACGACCCTGCTATCACCTTGAGCAAGGAATTATTTCCCTAAAAGACGTTAGTATACATCGAAAGTAAGCTGCCTGAGCATATTTCATATTGGCAGCCGTTTGCGAAATTGATGAAAAATGACATTGTTTAAATTTCCTATTTTGTGTAATACGACCCTGCTATCACCTTGAGCAAGGAATTATTTTACTAAAACACGTTAGTATACATCGAAAGTGAGCTGCCTGAGCATATTTAATCTTGCAGTCGTTTGCTTTATTAATGAAAATTGATATTTTCTAAATTTCCCATTTTGCGTAATACGACCCTGCAGTCCCTTTAAGTTGAAAATATTTTCGTAAATTACCTTAGGTATACATCAAAAGTTATCCTTTCGACTTACGAACAAATTTTGTCTTTTATTGTCGTTTGCGAAAACAATCGTATCATCTCTTATTTTTGATCTCCATATTGTTACGGCTTTATCAATTGCTAGATAGATTCCGAGAAATAACAATTGAAATAAGATATACCAACTATTAGTAAAGTCAGATTAAATATTTCCTTGTTTGCATGTATAAATAATCATCCACCATTTTTTTAAGTACGCACGCCACTGAACGATCGGGTGCGGTCGGAACCAATGACGTATTAAAGATAGACAAGCCTTGTTTACATTTTGGTTGTCCCCAACATATTTAAGACAAGACTCTTCTTACATGATGCCAAATCTCGTATAATAAAAATCGTACTTGATGAATAGATTTTAGATTTTAGCAGCAATTTCTGATTAAAACGTAAGAAACAAGTGGAAAACATTTAAAATAGGTATGACCAACCTTCGGTCCAGCTCACCTTTTTGTTTTTCTGTTACAATTTTCTATGTTCTATTAATGTCATAAGTAAAATGGTTTATAAATTTTTAGCTTGGCAACCTCGAACTACTTCTGTCATTTTGGTGAAGTTTGTCAATAAGATTTTAATTATAATTGTGTTTTTATTTGGTTTTTGATTGATATTTGTCTATTAAGGTGATTTTAAGACATTTATGATGGTGAGAAAATATATAATTGTGTGAACATACTTGGAATAAGAATGATAATCTGTCATTTCACAGGTGAGGTTATAGTGGCATGAGCGTAGAATAGGTATAAAACGAGGGATTCAACATTGGTTTTCATAATAATATTGACTATTTTTTTATTATCAGGTTTCTGAAGAATACTTAGAATTTTCAAAAGATCTTCGTTACCATGATCATCTTTCGGTTTATTTTTTGAGTGAATATACTAAGGATGTAGTTGCTAATATGTGGTAAACATCTTTAACAAAAAAATTCATTGCAAACAGGTGTTCTATACTTTTAGGAGGTGATTGTAGTTTGTATAAACTAGGAATTAAAAAAACTTTTGGAAAACTTAAAAAAGCGTCGAAAATTGCAGTTACTATTGGTTGCGAAGCTGAAAAATGTCTAGAACGCTTACTATGAATTTAGATGAAATTGAAAATAGAACCTTTCAATATTATATTAACATCTTTACAATCTGTAGTGCAAAACTTGTTTAAACTTCAAAATTTTTTAAAGGTATCTATTAAAAAAATAACTTGTCTATAAGCTACGATCTTCGATATAATTTCCACTTATTCAAACCAAAAAAAATTAATTACTTAAATAATTTTCATAAAATAGTTTAAACGAACCCTTTAAAAATATACGCTTCTGTGCGTTGTACTTTCCATGATTTATGTTGCGACCAAAACATTGTGTAGGTAGAGTTTGTTTAACCATCCTTTGCCGTTACGTCATAATCGGTGACGTATTCTGCTTTTTTTACGTTTGTCTTATATTAGTTGAATGTTATTTTACACTTAACCTCAAAATTATAATCAATGACATATGTTAAGGTGTGTTTGTATGAATAAATTAGTAATGCCAAAAATTGTATTCTGCTTTTTGCGAAAATGACCAAAAATACTGAACAAATCAAAATAACAAACAGATTTACGTCGAAATTAGCTAAGAGATACGTTAATGACGTCATAATTCCGTCTCATCCATTTCATGAATGAAAGATAAAGCTGGATAATGTATGACGTAACGGCAAAGGACGGTTAAACAAACTCTAATAATGTGTGAAGGCTGGTCAAATAGACTCTCGTCTGTAGCCCGTGTGATGTGGTGCCGACCTCGGGCGCCATCGAGTATCTCAGTTGGCGCTCGGCTTTCATGCGGGGCGCGCACGGTTCAAACACGCCGTTAAGTATGTTATCTGTGCACCCCGTGTCGCTCTTGTCGACGACTCGAAGGCGCGGAGGAGGGTAGAATTACGCTGTCAAAGGTAATTAGTGGGTGTTTATGGGTTTTTAATTGATATTATCGGCCCATCAGGTCTTCTTTAAAAAAAAGCGCAGACTTAGGACTGCTATCTTTTACCGCAAACTTAATAAGGTACAAGATAGTATGTTTAAAAATTTTTTTTTTTTTATATATTATAATGAATGGCATAAGTTTATAATAACTCGCGTCTGTGGCCCGTGTAGGTGGTGCGGACTTCGGGCGCCATCGAGTATCTCCGGTGGCGCTCGGCTTTCATGCGGGGCGCGCACGGTTCAAACACCCCGTGTCGCTCTCTATGAAAAGAACATCTCCTCGCTTTCCATACACTTTTTTAACTAAACCACCCTACCCTACCCTACCCTAATCCGAATCGAAAAATTGAATTGTGTAATTGACAGATTATTATAATAATTTTCAATAATAACCCAACCAAAACCACCCTACCCTACCCTACCCTAATCCGAATCGAAAAATTGAATTGTGTAATTGACAGATTATTATAATAATTTTCAATAATAACCCAACCAAACCTTCTTCGTATTTTTAGTCAATTTTTGAAAAAAACAATAAGAAAATAAAAATAAAAATATCTTGACTCGGACCTGGAACCTCTGTGTTAGGAGCCCAGCACGCTTACGCTGAGCTAATCTCTGCACACATTAATGATATCGTATAGGTGGTTAAAAGCTTTATGGACGCATGCGCACCGGAGCGCCACCGGAGATACTCGATGGCGCCCGAGGTCGGCCCGTCGACACCACCTACACGGGCAACAGACGAGAGTGTTTATAATACCTTCAACGGTTGAAGTCATTATGAAATGATGTCATTCAGATAATGTTCAAATTATAATAATTTTCAATAATAACCCAACCAAACCACCTTCGTATTTTTAGTCAATTTTTGAAGAATAAATTATAATAATTTTCAATAATAACCCAACCAAACCACCTTCGTATTTTCAGTCAATTTTTGAAGAATAAATCATAATAATTTTCAATAATAACCCAACCAAACCTACCCCTACCAAACCACAGTAGGATGATTATACAGCATTCGCCCCGCGAGAAAGCCGAGCGCCACCGGAGATACTCGATGGCGCCCGAAGTCGGCACCACATCACACGGGCTACAGACAAGAGTAAGATAGACCAGCCATGGCCACCTACAAAACTAGACGAGAGCCTAATTTACCGACATATTCCAACGTTGCCAAACTTAGTTCGTATGACAGAAAATAAGTTAGAGACGTGGTGCCGATCGAGTATCTCCGGCGCTCGGCTTTCATGGAGGGGCGCGCACGGTTCAAATACCCCGTGTCGTTCTCTATGAAAAGAACATCTCCTCGCTTTCCATACACTTTTTTAAATATATTTTTTAAATATATTCCTAACCTAAACCACCCTACCCTACCCTACCCTGATCCGAATCGAAAATTATAATAATTTTCAATAATAACCCAACTAAACCTACCCCTACCAAACCACCTTCGTATTTCTAGTCAATTTTTGTAGAATGAATTATAATAATTTTCAATAATAACCCAACCAAACCTACCCCTACCAAACCTTCTTCGTATTTTTAGTCAATTTTTGAAAAAAACAAAAAATAAAAATATCTTGACTCGGACACGACTCGAACCTGGTTAAAAGCTTTATGAACGCATATCGATCGGCACCACGTCTCTCGGGCCACAGACAAGAATGTCTATCTTTAATACGTCATTGATCGGAACTTTAGGCTGCCAAGTCTGGCTGCAGTGGGATTCTAACAATCGATCGTATCGTATCCGTGTGAGACGAGACGTAAATCGAAACGATAGTACGTTGCTATTCTAACTCTCTCACGGATGAATGATCGGGTATTGTCGGAATATGTTTTAAGGACGTCCTCCATTCGCATGGAAATTTGTGTTTTGTGGGTTTTATGCATAAATATAATTATATTTCTATGGTTTTGTGTCAAGAACAAGGGAAGTACCCAATAATAAATAATCAGCAATTTTTTATTTTTTGGTAATTGAGGTAATTTAATTATTTTTACAACAATAATGTCATTCAAAGTAAGAGAGGCCCACTGGCAGATTATGTTAGAGGCCATGGAGAAGCACTCTTTCCTGGCTACAGGTAAATTCGTTGGTCCTCGGGGAAGGGATCTATATAAAAAACATTGGGACGAATTAGCCCATAATCTGAATGCTCTAGGCTATGGAACGAAACCTACTGAAAAATGGCAGAAGGTAAACCAAAATATCAAATACTTAGATTTTTTATAACTTATTTGAACTTTGTTTTGTAGACTTGGTCAGATCTAAAGTATTCTTTAAAAAAAAAAGGTGCTGCAATGAGAGCATCATTATCTCGCACTGGGGGTGGATTAGATGATGTAACACCACTGAGTGAATTAGAACTGAAAATATTGGATTTATTAGGAGAAAACTTTGTGGGATTAAATAATCCAGAATGTGGTGTACCTGTAGGTGTGAATGTATCCCTTGAAGCAGATTCCTGCAAAAATAGTCTTGATGTACCATCAACATCAAACACACCAACAGCATCTAATACCCCATCAACATCAAAGACTATGCCCCAGAACGATAATATGGAACCACCTCATAAGAAACAGAAAATGGACTTTCACAATGAATACAGGGAAACCATTGAAGAGTTAAGGGATATAAAAAACACAATAAAATCTTCCTTGGGCGATATTTCTTCCAATTTGATGGATGTTGCTAATGAATTGAGAACTTTGAACAATTATTTGCCACAGGTAACAACAAATTAAATGATTTAAATGAATGAATTTAACAAAAAAAGTCAGCTTCTAGGTGGGCAGGTGATTTTTGAAGAAAGTACCTCTCAAAAACTGGAATAAAACAGCACCCTTCCATTTATATAACACTGAATAAATGGTTTTGTTAAGAGAATTAATGATTCTGCATTATTTTGAAAATATCAGAGACATTTTATTTTATTGTTATAGAAAGCAATGTTTATTTTTAGTTTGAATGTACCTGACTTTGTACTGTAGTATAATATTAGTTATGTTTGAATTTTCTCTTTATTTCACAAATCGCCTTATAGGTGGTTGATTTTGTATAATTCCTTGATGAACTATGGGCAGCATATTTGTTGTTTATTTATTGAATACACAAATAATAATTTAATCGATTTCGTTTTAAGGTTAGGAATTTGACACATTGAAAAGAGAAAAATATACTACAGTTAACAGTAGCAAACATGAGCCCCGGAAAATATGCCAACTAAAAGAAAGGTCATCGCAACGAGTCAATCAGGAGCTAATGTTAACGATTGTACAGCAGTAATTGTTAACATAATCGAAATAATATGACCAAGTGTATCAGTGTTGTCAATGCGAGTATAATAATTATATGATTTTTACATGAAATTTGAAAATATAGACATTTAGGGCTGATGGTAGTTTTATTTTTAGTCTTTTTTATTAATATTTAGAGTTAAATTTTTAGCAAGTTTGACTTTGTTTACATATCTCTTGACACTCTTGACAGTTAACACTTATGGTATCGATATTTGGTTATCGATTCAAAATATCGATTGTTACTACAAAAATACAACTATAAACTTGTTTTTAAACTAAGAGGAGCGATTTGAATTTAAGTTGGCATTTCTGCTGCCTAGTGATTGGTCAGATTGCCACCAGTTTCACACAGCTCTTTTAATACCACTGACACTGACATTTGTCAGTTTTGTGTTTATTTATATAAAAATAGTCATTAGTTCAATCATTACTACTACGTTTGTTGTTTATTTTTAACAAAGTATTATATTTTACCCAAGGTATTTGTATTTATTCCCTTTCATGAAAAAAATCCATGCTTCTTTTTTCTTGTTGATATATAAGTTTTACATACATTGCAGTACTATATTATGGTATTTTT
Organism: Lochmaea capreae; assembly: GCA_949126875.1. Taxonomy (NCBI): domain Eukaryota; kingdom Metazoa; phylum Arthropoda; class Insecta; order Coleoptera; family Chrysomelidae; genus Lochmaea; species Lochmaea capreae. The sequence goes on from OX421406.1 coordinate 29,277,104, forward strand.
CGATAACAAAACTTCTGTTCACTTTTAGTTTTGCTATACCAAAGCCTCAAATGTTGAAAAAAATATAATCATATAATTGCATTTCTATATTCTCATTTATACCCAAATTCTTAAAACATTTTACATAAACTACTTATTATAACCTTACATCTTTTGACAATAATGTGACAATGTGACATTTGGTTACTACTTTCGCTATGACCTGTGGCCAATCATCATTCGATATTTAGACATGCCTTGATCCCTTATTGGCCACGACAACAGCGAGCAGTACAATACATATTTCACGTCACTTTCATTTAGTTCAAAAAGTCTGAACACGACCCTTTCGGAACACACTCCCAATCTAGTAACTTTTAGTGGTGTGGTTGAGGTTTCCTAAAATGCTCCTCCTAGTTTAAAAACAAGGTATAGAGCGACATGAACACGCCCACTCAGGGGTCATGTTTGCTTCTGCCGACTGTATTGAAATGAGAAACATATATCGAAATCTGTAAACGATACATCTACACCTATCGAATGAAATTACGAAAATTCGAGACACGAAACGTTACCAAATACTACTTAGAATTCCTACTGTCGTCTCGAACGATACGATACCTATCTTAGAATCCCTCTTCTGGGGCCCGATTCTCGAATCTGTAGGATTTAGATCCTATAGGAATATGATCCCATGCTTTTATTTCCAATGGGAAACCCTATTTTGGCATATCGCCTATTCTTGAATCCGATGGAATAGCTTTTCCTAGACTATTGAAGGAATGGGGTTTGTCGTTGATGGTTTCTTGTGTTTTAACGAATACACCAATGAAAAAGATGCAAATTATATTGGTAATAGTGGCATAACCATAGATAAATAAAATGTATCAAAGGATAAAGAAGCAGAAGAAGGTTGGAGGTTATGTTGTTAGAACTTTTTGGAAATTAATATTTAATAATATTTATATGCAAGGTTGAAAAAAAAATGGAAAGAAAAATTCAAAGAGGGGGTAGTATAAGTAGAGAACAAAAAAAACTTCTAATAGAGATAATGGAGGTCTCCGAGGACTTGAGAAAAGGAAAATTCCATCAATTTTTCTCCTACAAAGATTCCCAACAACAATGGAAGAATATTGAAGAGAGGTTGAATGCAATTCCGGGAGCAAAAAAGGATTGGATTCATTGGCGAAGGGTAGGTGAAAAAATATCTTATTAATCAATTCTAATCATATATCTTGATTCCATGTAGACTTGGCAAGATCTCAAGAAAAATGTCAAGAAAAAAAAAACTGACACAAAAAAGCACATGAAAGGTACAGGAGGAGGACCACCCATAGATAAAATTCTCACAGAAGAGGATGAAAATCTTCTTCAGATTCTAGATACCACTGCCCTCGAAGGTGATGACAATGTTGAGGAATCTGAAGTAGTTTTTGTAAGTTTGAATAAATTAGTCATATCAAGTTGTGATATTGTAGTTTTCTGAATTATGATATGTTCTCAGTTACAACCAGAACACAATTATGCAGAAGAAATAATAAATAATGATGAGGAATCGTTGGTGCTAGAAGATTCTGAACAAGTCTTAGAACAAGCTGAAGGTAGCCAAACACAGCCCCAAAACGAAAGCCAACAAAACAAGCCAAAAAAAAGAATGAAAAGAAAGAATATAGCAACACAGCGCTTGGTACATTCTCAAAATGCCTGTGATGAAATGAGCAGAATTGCTGAAAAAAAAGTAGAAATAAAAATAATATATTATCAGCAAAAAATAGAAATACTGAGAGAGAATATTTCAATTGGCAATAGGATTGCTTCTGCACTAGAGCACCTTGCGGGTCAATCCTCAGGAGTGTAGATAATAATTTGACCATCTTCCATTTTCCTTTTTGTATATTTAATAATTTTTTATTTAGGATTGTATGTTTTTTGGGTTTTCATAGTTTTTATTCTTTGTTTTTTGACTGACTTGTGATGTTTTTTTAGTTTATAGTTTTTTTTACTGACTCCTGTGATGTTATTTTTGTTGTTTTTTTTTATTATGTAGTTGTTTTTATTTATTGATTAATATAATTGTATTTTTTATAAAATTTTTGTTTTACTATAATAATTATTACTGTAATTTTTCTGTTTATTTTGGCTCTAAAGTTCAGGATAAATAGTACCTAGGTAAAATAATTATGAGATTTGGTAACAAATTAATGTATTTATTCAAAGTGTAAGCTTTACACAAACTCAGTTGAAATAATTTCTAATAATGTTCTGTTGTGTATTCCTACCCCTAATAAGATCAGCATTTTGTCTGTTATTGCCATTATTATAATTATCTATGTGTTGCATTGGACCATAAATACCCAAATCTGCAATTTCATTATCCATATCATCTAGAATTGGAATATCATTTTCCAGGCAAATATTGTGTAAAACTACACATGCATTAATTATTTTGGAACATACATTAGGAGCATAATGCAACACCCTATGTTTCAGCAGGCATCTGAAACGCATTTTAAGTAGACCATTGCATCTTTCAATAGTACATCTGGCTTTTTTGAATGCTTTGTTGTAATTAAATTCTGGTGTATCTGGCAGGGGATCTTGAAGTGGAGTTAATAACCATGGCCTTAGGGGATATCCAGAGTCTCCTTTATAGAACAAATATTAATAATGGATATCAACAACTAAATCATATTTAACATATACCTACCTATTAGGAAGAAGTCTGGATGAGCATTACTCAAATGTATGACAGCATCCTGAACCCTAGAGTTATTCCAAATGTGACAGTCATGGCTACTTCCTGGATATTTTGCATTTACGTTGATAATTTTCATTTTAGCATCACATATCTTGGAAAAAATTTAGGTTTAGCACAAAAAATAATCTAGGATGTAATAATATTTGTCCATCAATAAAGATACATACCAGCTGAACATTGATTGAGTGGTAATTTTTCCTATTAACATATATGTGTTCAGGATATAACGCATCATTTCTTGGTGGAGGATAAATTGCCACATGGGTACAATCAATGCATCCTATTATGCCTGGGAATCCAAATGAATGATAGAAACTGTAAGTGGATAATGACTGCATTAGAATGTGAATATAGGAGTGTGAAATGATTGATCAGCAATATTAGTAGGTACTAACTCATGTCTAATATTTTGAAATTCAAGAAGAGTTCGTGGAAATTTAACCCACTGATTAAAAATGGGACCTTCATTGAGAGCGTTTGTCACTTCTCTTATACACCGACTTGCAGAAGATTGACTTATGCCAAAATATAAATTCAGACCAACTGAAGTCTGGTAACTTCCACTTGCGTAGAAATTCAGAGCAACCAGGACCTGATTGAACATTTTCAATATATTGCTCACCCAATTTTGTATACAAAACCACTGAAACCTTAATTTGTTTATTCAGCGCTGAACTTCTCGAAGGTGCTTCCAGGAATGGATCCAACATAACAATCAACTCTCTAGTGATGTCTTTGGACAAACGAAAAACTTTAATGAAGAGATTTTCTGATAGACACTCAAATGGGTCTCTTCTAGACATGAACCTTCTTCTGGGCCTTCTTGCCAATCTTTCAGCCACCTCCAAATTCCGTAGTGCCTCTAAATGAGCCAATTCATCTAAGTTTGCCATGCTTATCCAATATTTCAACTTTTTCTAACTTCCGAAAAATAATTGATTGAAACAACGAAAATGTAAACATAAGCGATCCTATAACCTCACATTTATTGTGTTTCCCATTGGAAATTGCGTATTCCCATGCTTAATGGCATTGGAAGCAGATCTTCTGAAATGTGAAGGAATATGTTCCCATACTATGGTTCGAGAATGCATTATCTGAAATTTCCATGGGAAACATCACATTTTTCCCATGGGATCTAATTCCTACAGTTTCGAGAATCGGGCCCCTGCTGTCTTCACACCGCTAACATACATAACAATATTAGGTCTCATTTTTGCGATCGCCACTAACCATTACGTCACGACGAAACTGTGTCAAAACGGTCTTTGAAACTGTTTCGTCAAGAAAAAATGCCTAGAAGTTACGAAGTTATAGAAAAATAATCAAGAATGGATGCTAACAGAGTTTTTCAAAACCCTGAAATAAATTTAAACAAATCTAGAAATGAAGAAGAAGAAGACGATTTAGTCGACCAAAAGCGAAGAAACGAAGAGGTAATTTAAAATAATTATTAGGTTTTGTAGTTTTCTTGATAAAAATTATTTTTAGTTGAAGAATTTAGTTAGGACAAACCTGGACGATTTCAGTTATGAAGAAAGTACAGTAAACTCTTCTATAGTTTCGACAATATCATGTGATGAAGCTCATAAAAAATACTTACAAGCAAATAATGAACAAGAACAATTACGAGTATTATATGATATAAGGTTAAGAGAGTTACAAGCTTTACAAGAAGATTATAAAGAAACTGTTGAAAGAATGACCCAAAATATAGATGGGATGAAAAAAAAATTAATACATTCGGAAGCTGAATTAGAGCAGCTTAAAATTTCGTATAAAAATTGCGATGCCCTATTAGGTAATGTATAAATTAGCTTGGCCCATTAGTAATGCTTTTATTAGTTGGTTTATGCTCATGTAACATGTACAATGTAAGAACAGATAATTGGACCTGCTTATGCTCACATTTAAGATGTAAGAGAATGCCTATTAAAAAAAGGTTTCAACGGTTGGTATAGGGATCTCGGGTCTAGCATACTTCCAGATTAGGTAAAAAAGAATTTTCATGGGGATGTATTTGTGGATGATTATTTTTGATTTTAACATAAATCAACCATCTCCCGCCAACCCCTTAAGGGGGGGGTAACTTTGTGAGGGTAATAGTAAAAATAAATTTTTAAATTTGGAATCAAATTCTACCTAATTTTTCACGTCTACACGTAAAATTTCATTTTGATAACTTTTTTTTATAAAGCCCAGAGCCCTATACCAACTGGTAACTTTTATCCTATAATATTTTATATTTTGCTACTAGTGAAATAAGTAGCTCGTCAATAAATTATTCCATAAACCGATAAATATGGCGCCGACTGAATCGGTTGCGGCCGGTCAGAAGGAATGCAATTATTGTAAAAAAGCAGTAGTTAGTAGTTTAAAGTGCCTTAATTGTGACTCAAGTTACCTACTACCCATCGTTTGCACAAATGGTGAATGTGAAAATATACTTCTGTAAGAAATCAGAATCAGCAGAAAACGAGGAATCAACAAAAAAGTCTGTGATTTAAATGAAGAAACCTTTAAGTACCTTAAATTACTGGTAAGCGAACAGCAGATTTCAAATAAATTGATGTCTGAGAAAATTGAATATCTAGAAAATAAATTAAAACTTGAAAGAAACAAAAATGATGACTTGCAACAAAAATATGATTTGTTAAAAAATAATAATAATGGACCAAAAAATTTTGAAAAAAATCTGGCAAGTGAAAGTGTATCGCCGAAGTAAGAGACAACACTTGACCTTTAACAAAATTCAAGTAAAAATCCAGGAGTGTCTACGCAGACAACATCGACATCGCAGGATCGGCGACGGTCAGGGAACAACGTGACAGCAACCAAGGCTGCTGAGTCCAGGCACTTTTTTACAAGAGACGGTGACAAGTCTCCCAATCATGACAGCACTGTAGGTCATCACATAACTCCACAACTTGTTAATATGGCAGTAATGAGAGCCCAGAGTTATGCAGCAATGAGTGATGTGATGTACAACACTTGGTTCCTATTTCAAGTGAAACAACCATACAGGATAATGGAGGTTGGTCTCAAGTGTTACACAAAAAAAGGAGAAAATTTCTAGTAGGAAATATGGAGTATACTTCAATTGAAACCATTCCAAGAAAAGTCTACTTACATGCCACTAGACTAAAAGCAGAAACTGAAGAACTTAGGTGTTTTTGAGTAATAAACTACAGAGGGTTAAGTGTGAGGAATACCCCTCCAGAAAACCTGATGTGTACTCTTCCATGAAGGTCACCATCGACCGAGAACTACTGAATGAAGCATGGAAACATGGCCAAACGGGGCAATTATATCGTTTTCATGATGAAGAGGAGGCCAGCATAGGTGATGGGTCCTCCTATGGAGATCTCATAATAGGAGTGTTAGAAACAAATTGAATCTGATTGAACTGTGTATAAGGAAACAAAGTATTGATATACTAGTATTAACTGAAACATGGATGGTAATTGATGAAATCGACTCCATTGTTATTCCAGGGTTTCAACACATAACAAGTTATATTAGGAAATCTCATGCCCATGGAGGTGTAAATATATTTGCAAAGGAAGGGCTGCAATTTCAGGTAATAGATGTTGATGACTTAAGTAAGGATATTGATGCAGAATTCGCTTGCTGCCGAATTAAAAAAAACGGTGTTTTTATTGTCTCCACTTATCGATCACCTAATGGAGACAGCGATTTATATTTGAATAACCTAGAAAAGCTTTTAGAAACTAAACTTTTGTATAACTCTAATATTATTGTAATAGGTGACTTTAACTTTAATTTCAAAAATACAGATGCGGCTGCAGTTGTCTTGTAAAAATATAATGTCTTCACATAATCTCATTGAACAAATTCATGTCGATACCAGGATAACAGCTACTAGTAGCACAAGGTTGGATAATTTATTCACTAATTTTGTAATGAACGATTTTACACTTGAAGTAGTCGAATCTTTCATATCTGATCACAAGGCAATTATCTTCTAATTAAATTTTATTAAAAAAGAACAGTTTTATCTGTCGTCCTATGACTAATCGGGCCATCGAAAGTTTTAAACATAAACTACAAGAAATTAATTGGAAGGTGAGTAATCTGAGTGTGAATGAGCAGGCTTCATTTACTGTTAGTACCTTGTCAACCACTTACTTAAGCTGTTTTCCTGAAAAGAGAGTAACCATTGATAATCACAACTTCATTTCTAAAACAAAATATTCTGAAAATCTTAGTTAACTTAAAAATAAACTAGAAGCAGCATACACAATTTTCAGTGTCATGAAAACTGAGGAGAGTTTTAAATTGTTCAACCTTTTAAGGAAAGAATATCACATATTGTTAAATAAAATTAAAATCAGGGTTAATAACAGTAAAATATTGGAATCCACTAACAGACAAAAAACGGCTTGGGATATCATAAATACTAGTATACGGAGAAAAAAATCAACACCCACCAATAACAGCATTTCAGCTGATGATTTTGCTATATCTTTTCAAAACTTAATAGTCAATTTAATTCAAAACTGCAGATCTTCTGTAAGTATAAATTCCTGTACATCAATAATCATTTTACTTATTTCCCACTAATGCATTAGAAGTACGTCAGTCAATCAATAATTTGAAAAATTCGAAATCTACCAGTCTTAGTTTAACACTGCTGCTGAACAGACGTGTTTTACAGAGTTTAATTAGTACAATAGTTAGTGAGCATACACACCAAATGTCGCCAGAGAGTGATGGTGAATCCGAAACAAATTCGGGAATGGAGATGGAAATGGACGATGATGGACAATGGATAACCAAGACATTAAAAATAAAAAGGAACAAAGAAAAAGAACAATCAAATAACAAAAAACCTAATTTCACCCTAACACAACAACAGATAGGAACAATAATTTTAGGACCTGGCTCCAGTACTATGGAATCAAACCAACAAGAAACTTCAAATAACAACACAACTGAGAATAATGATAACTCAAAAAAAAACCAACAAGAAATCTACCTAATTACTCCTTACCAACTGGCCAAGGTCTACAACAAATGATGATTAGGAACAACAAAAAATATAAACATATGTTTTATGTTACAGCTGATCAAAATTATAATAGGGCTATGCTGGTGTCTACATGGGAACAATTATTTCCAAATGCAACTGATGAAATAATTAAAACTAAAATTGGCTTTCTCATTAAAACTGACCAGGAAAAAAAATCAATAACAGAAGTTTTAGACAAACTATTAGTATTCAAAAAAATACAAAATTATAAAGAAACTGCCTCAAACATTGTGCCTACTACAAATAATGCACAAATCACCATATATTCAGTAGTTATTGCTTCAGTAAAATATGATATTGATGAAGAAAATATAAGTGAACATTTAAACAACCAGAAAATACAGCACAAATATTGCAAACGGATTATTTCTAGAAAAACAACTAAACCTACTACCCTTATAAGAATAATCACAGAATCCCTGTATACCTCTGAAACACTCCTAAAAGATGGATTTTTCTATAAGTTTAGACATTACCCTGTTTATCCAAGTAACCCCCCAACACCAGCTCCAGTGCCATGTGGAAAATGCCAATCTTATGAACATACCACAGAACTTTGCAGAACTCCGCCGCACTGTAACAAATGTAAAGGTCCTCAATACACAAATCGATGCACTTAACCATTACCTAAGAAATGCTCAGCATGCGAATCTGAAGATCATGAAGCATGGTCCCTAAAATGTCCTAGACGACCTACATCACCGATCGAAGGTATTCCAAACATCAAAATCAAGAGTCTCAACAAGAAGTCATCTGAAATTGACAATAATATTAAGAAGAATAGTAGAATTCACAACACAATTACCATACACGATAACATCATTGATACATACATAACAAAATTAAATAAACCTAAAAATAACCGCCAAGAATTACTCAACAAACTAAAGAAAAGATTTATTGACTTGTATAAAATAAATACAACTGCAATTTTTACAGGAAACCAAGTCTACATTTTTATGATCGATATGGAGGACAGCGAAACAACAGTCATCCCTACTCAACCCATAGAAGGTCAGCAAATTCAACTTAGTTAGGTTATTGTATTCCAATATTAACAGTTTTCTTCCAAAACAACAACTAATATACCATTATATTCAAAAGAATAACATAGACATTGCAGTGTTTGTTGAAACTAAACTAAAGAACGTTATAGTGCCATATCAAGACTGGTTCTCAATCCAAAGGAAAGGTAGCGTCTTAAATACCAACGTAAGAGGAGGCTCACTGGTACAAGCTAAAAAACAATGAATTTGGGTAAGGCAAACCCCCCAAGAATAAACGACCCTGCTAGTGAATGCCTTCATTTCACTATCCCTTTCCAAAACTCCAAATTACATATTTTTCTGGTGTATAGTCATCCCAACTCTCCAATTGACAACACCCCCTTCATAAAAGCTTCTCTATATAAATATGCAATTATCATGGGCGACCTAAATGTTGATAACCCTAGAAAGAAAAAACAGATTAGCAATTTCTTAAATTCAGATTTTACCAGAATTCATACACCCCCAACTTACATAATGGTTAATAATCCCAGTACCACTCCAGACTTTCTGCTTTGTACTAATAACATACAAAATAACATCATCCAGGTAGATGCAATACCGAATCTTGGTTCAGACCACCAAGCATTGGAACTATCATTAAAATTTGATATACAGCCAGTAGATACCGAACCACAACTAGTATATGTCCTCAGTAAATGCAACATGCAAAAAGTAAATGACTGTTTGGAAACACACATAAATGCATATCCAGATATTGACAAACATGAAATAACGCGATTTTTAAATAAAGTTCAAGAATCAGTTTTATCTCATACACCTACGAAAACTAAGTCATATTTTAAATACGAATTGCCTCCCTTCATATTAAAGCTAATAAAAACTAAAAGACAGCTCCATCGAGAAATTATACAGTTTGATCAACCTGAACTAAAAAGAAAATTTAACAACCTCAACAAAGATATACAAAAACTAGAAGCTCAGTATAAAACACATAAATGGTTAGAATCGTGCAAAAAGATTAATGAAGCTAAGGGTAAAATATATTGGCAAGAAATTAGAAAGTTATCATGTTACAAACAACAACCAAGGGTAAACAATATAGAAGAAAATGGTCAATATTTCTCGACAGACAAAGAAATAGCATAAATATTTGCAAAGCACTTTAAAAACATCTTCAACATTACCGAATGCATTAATTTTGACTATAACTATCAGCAAGCTGTCAACCAGTAGTATGAAGGAAAATTTTCATCCCCACCTACCATAAACCAAGAAGAAATTCCCCAAATAGAGGAAGATGAATACTTTGAGGTTCTGTCACAAGGAAAAAATACAGCACCAGGTCACGACAATGTTTCACGAAATATACTAATGACTTTAACAATGCCCGATCACAACCACATTAGGAAAATATTTAATTTCTGTACAACTAATCAATACTTTCCTAACGAGTGAAGCGGAACGTTTATTTAATGAGAGATACCCAGATCGCCCTATCTCGAGAACTTATTTGAGGGAGCTTCTTCAAGTTTGAAGCAACAGGTAGTGTTCAAGATGCCAAACGACCTGGTCGACCAACATTTAGTGATGATAAAAAAATTGATATAGTTGCTGAAATGGTAGTAAACCCTACTTCTTCTTCAACTAAAGTTGCGTCTATCTGTGAAGTAAGTAAAAGTACAGTACAGAGAGTGTTGGCTAAAAATAAATTTCATCCATACAAGTTAAAAATGGTGCACCACCTTTCGTATGACGACCCCGACAGAAGACTTGAATTCTGTGAATGTATAACAAATAAAATTAGTCAAAACCCACATTACACAAAAACAATTTGAGTCGTTAATTCTTGAAATTCTGGAAGATAATCCAGATGAATTCGGCCATCTGGAAATAATATTTCAACAAGATGGTGCTCCTGCACATTATTATGGTGCAGTAAGACGTTACCTGGATGAATAATATCGAGGTAGATGGATCGGCCGGCGAGGTCCTATAGAATGGCCACCTCGGTCACCAGATCTGACACCATTATATTTTTTTCTATGGGGGTACTTGAAATCCAAGGTTTATACTACAGCACCAGATAGCATTGGCGTTTTGAAAGAAAGAATTATTGAAGAATGCAATGCAATTTTAGCTGACACATCCGAACGAGTACGACAAGAGTTTACACAGCACATTTCGAACACTTGCTATAAGAATCCATTGTTGATATTTGATTAATTAAATTTAAAAAAATAATTTCAATAATTTTGGTATTTATTTAATTTATCCGTCAAAATTAGTTTAAACCCAAACAAAATTAATATGGCTATGTAGTCAATGTCAATGCCTTTCAAACGAGATATCACTTGCCATAAGGTCCAATTTAAAATTATTGGCCAGAGTGGCACTGTGACGTCATCTATTACTATTACGTCACCTGTTACCATTCGTAGAGAAGTTTACAACACTTTATTGTCACACTCCAAATTTTATTAATGTAAGTGTAGCCGTTCAAAAGATACGAGGGGGGGAGGGCACTTTTGAATAGCACTGTATAATTATTATCTATTTATTATCTTTTTTTTGCATTTTATTTATTGTAGATATCTATATAAAAAAAAAATTTGTTATACAAGAAAATTGTAAAAATCTGTGGCAGAAAGACCTCGGTCGTTAGCCAATTGGGTAACCAATAAACATAATCTCCTCCCTCGAAATCTAGAGACTGTCACTTTTTGTACTCAGTAACTTTGAAATTAGTAGGAAACATATTGGAGGAGCCAATAGCTAACCTTCTGAACACTTGTATGGAGGAGGGAATTATTCCAGATATTTTTAATAAGTCAAAGGTAACTCCTATCTACAAACAAGGTGAAACTAACTTAACATCAAATTATAGGCCAATTTCAATTATACCTGTAATTGGCAAAGTTTTTGAAATCATATTAAAAGAAAGATTGCTTAATTTCTTTTAAAAGCAGAATTTGTTATGCTCTAGTCAGTTTGGCTGCATCCACTTGAAAAATGTTTGGGACAGAGTTGTGGATCTATCCTTTAGTGGATTTATTTTTGTGGTTTGGTACAGAAGTTTCAGTTTGTTTTATTTTTGTGATAACTCTTATGATTATTCTCTCTGACTGTTTTCCATAAAAAGGAACAAGTATGCATTAGATGCTGTGTGTCTCATTTTTTATTATCCTGTGCCTTAGCTGAACATAACATTTCATTAAAATATAAAGATAACTTTGAGGACACTTGAATAGTTTATAGTGAATCACACGACTTTAAAAGAAATTGTTTAGATATGTTTCAAACAGTGTATCAGATACTAATACTTAAAAGAGTACACTTTGGTATTTATTGCCACATACCCAATAAACATAATCCTATATATATATATATTTTTTTTCAGTTGAAAAGAATGGTGCCCTCAAAGAATTAACATCAGTATTAGAAGACAAAGAAAATCAAATTCAGGAATATAGGAATGTTATTGACAATGTAAGCATTTAACAGCAAAATTGTATACAAATGAATTTAACAATTTCAAAGTTCCTTGGAATGTTAACAGTGGATAAAATGTGATACTTTCACAGAATCAACAGTTTTCCTCCGTTAACATATATTTGAACTGAACTGCGACTCACCTTTTCCCTCGCCTTTCATATATTAATATAGCTGTCAGTCTTAATGAACTCTCTTAATTGGAAACCTTTATCCCAGATAAGCTATAATGTTCCGCTTGATAAATCTGAAACCTCAATGCGCTAATAATAATCTGTATTTTGTGTGACTGGCTAAACGGAATTCATCATACGAGTGTTAGAAGCCAATCTTTCAAAGTCCGCTTACCTTCAACAACCTACACCTTCTTCATCCAGTTTCATGTATTTATTACTCTGTTTATCCCTGCAATTGTGACCATTTCGTCCATTACCTAGTTGGTGCTATGATTCAATATATCTCTTGATCCTGTCGTCCTCTTAGTAATGTATTCTATATACATATTTTTCTCTAATTCTCTAATTTTTGTCCATACAAAATGTCATGTCATATAAAATATTCTTATTCATTACCTATCATATCTGTACATTTCCAAGTTCTCGATATTTTTGTTTTTTGTAAACCCTAATATATTCGGTTTGTTATTGTGCAGTTTAGCGCCTCTTGTATGTATGTATGTATTTTTGGGGTAACATTCACTGAGACCTAAATGATCTATTGTGCCACCTTATTTCTACTTAGTTTCTGAGGAGAGCCTCAGAGACAAGTTGGTCCTTTAGTCCTATTTCCCGGAGGAATTTTAGGATATCTGCAGGGTTCAACTTAGGTAACTGTCCCTCTTATATCCAGTAGTCTCCTAGGTACTGTGCACTAGGATTCTGAATTGCTGTGCAGTTCGCAAGTATGTGGATGGAGGCTTCTTCCATTCCACAAAATCTACAATCTTCTTCCTCCACTATTTTGAGCTTTTTAAGATCCCCATTCAGGCGACAATGTCCCGTTAGGATTCCTGTTAAAACTCTTAGCGCAGTTTTACTTTGACTTATGCATTCATTACAGACTAAGTGGCAGTGTACATCCAGCTCAGGATTTTTGGGTTACAACCCCAGTTTCTCCCTGCCAGATTCTCCCTGCCAGATTCCTGCACACATTTTTGCTTTGTATGTAATCTCCTTCTCGTGTTTACTGTCTAGAGTCAAACCTAGATACTTGACTTCTTGTCTCCATTCAACCTCGTTCCCATCAAGTTTAATGGTTTTGAGGTTGAGTTTTCTTTTCTTAGTGAAGGCTATCAAGATGGTTTTGGTGCAGTTGATGCTGAGTCTCACTTGCCTACACCAGCTATTTGTATAGCTCAGACCCTTTTGTACGATGTCACAAAGGCTGTTTTCAAATCTTCCCCTGGCTGTTATGACAATATCATCGGCATATCCTTGGCAGGATATTCCGAGGTCCGTCAAACCACACAGGAGTTCGTCAACCGTCAGACTCCACATTAATGGGGACGCTACTCCTCCCTGTGGGCATCCTCTGGTTGTGCAGATGGAGACAATGTCTTTGCTCGCGTTCTCGTCTCTGCTACTCTGGTGGTGAGCAGTTCCGACATCCATTTGCATGTTGTGTTGTCTACACCTCTTCTATTTAATGCTCTCTTGACAGCCTCATGTGGAGTGTTGTCAAAAGCTCCTTCTATGTCCAAAAATGCACATACTACAGTTTCTTGGTTGTCTAAGCACCTCGGATATCCTCCGTCAGTTGTACCAGTGCAGTCTCCGTAGATCTGCCTGCCCGTTAAGCGTACTGATACGGGTGGAGAGGTAGTCTCTCTAGGATTTCCGTTCTAATATAGTTGTCAATAGCTTTTTCCATCGTTTTAAGCACAAACGATGTTAGGCTAATTGGTCTGAAGGATTTGGGGTTTGTTGTGTCCCTTTTTCCAGCTTTTGGAATGAAGGTTACTATTGCCCTTCTCCATGCTTCTGGTATACAGGGTGTTTGATTAAGGTGATAAATTGAATAGATGAGGCTTTTACTTGATGAAGATTCATACTTAACTATGAAATAAAACAATAAAAATTTTTGTTTAAACCTTCATTATAATTGAACTATGTTCAAATACAATTTGTGACGCGTATCGCTACACAGTAGCTTTATTAAACGAATGGAGGTATCATGAAAAGTTTTTAATTTATATACAGTGCATTGATAAGGAATTTTACGGATACAAGTATTATAATCTACTTACTTGAAAATAAAAAGCAAAAAATATGGGATTAACTAAAGTATTAAACAGTTTTTACCTGGAAAATTCATTCACAACAATCGTACAGGAAGTTTCTAAGTAAAAAGGTTTAACAAGGGAGAATTGTTGATATCTATTTGGTCGTTAAGAAGGTTATCTGAATATTTATTTTTATTTATCTCGAGAGCTTCTAAAAGATTTAATTTCAAGGATTTAGGTTCTACATGCAAAATTTCAAAATTTGAGTCGAAAGTGTGTTGGTTTGCTAATAAATGATTTGAGTAGTTGGAATCTAATTTTTGTTTATCATAGCTACGTTTGTGTTCTGAAATTCTAGTTTTAAAATTCCTAAAAGTTCTACCTATATAAATTTTATCACAATAATTGTGTTGCATAGAAAAATTAAAATATCTCAAGAACTAATAATTTTAGGTATAGGGAATGCTATATAAAAAAAGAAGTATGTTGATAGTACTTTTCGATTCTCACATAAAATACAGGGTGATCCATTTGAAAAAACCGAGAAAATAATGTATTCTTATTTTGATTCACCCTGTATCAGATTCAATGAATATTAACGAAATGAATAATTTTCCAGAATTTTCACTACTATTCGAACACTTTGGCCGCAACAGATTTTCATTCTTGAATTTCTCTTACAATGTACAGGGTATTGAACTTGTTACGATTTTTATGGAAAATTGGTTAAACTTTTCAAATACTCCGTAGAACACATCACAACCCTAAATTATTGTAATGGGGAGGTCAAGCTGATTCCAAATATGCGATAAAATATAGGGTGTTTCATTTAAAAAAATGTAACTTTGATATGGCGCAGCATCCTGGAACACCCTGTAAGATTGTAAATAATTTTAAAATGTGGAGACTGATGATGGCTATAAACCCTCAAATTTTCAAATTGATATCTCAAAGGACAAAGGAGGCACTGAACTTTATCACACTAATCAATCACCCTGTATAACCCAGTTCCAAGCTACTTCGACTAATTCTAACCAAATGTGGTAGAATTTCGTCTTCTCCTTGCCGGAGCAATGCTGGGAAAATCCCATCACATCCAGGTACTTTGAAAGGTGAAAAGGTGTTCATAGCCCATTTCAATCAATCGTTACTACAAATGTGCTTGGCCATTGTAGTACTTTGTCTCGAAGGCCTGTTATGACCTTCGAGAGGGTTATCTTCTTTGTTTGGGGTACTTCCAGGAAAATGTGTTTGTAGTAAGAGTCGCACTCTTTCCTCCTCATTTTCGGTATATTTGCCGTCTGGCTTCCTCAAAACCATATCTGTGTTGACCCTACTTTTCGCAATTTCTAATTTCCTTGTAGTAGGTGTTTCTCACCTCGGTGTATCTCTGCCAGTCTCCGGTGAATTTTGCTCTATTAAAAAGGTCCCGGGTTTGTGATCTTAATTTTGACAGATGTTTGTTCCACCAGGGTGCATCTTTGCTGCTTCGTTGTTTTTGAAGAGGGAAGCTCGAATCAAATGCATCGATTATTGCCCTGTTCAGATCCTCAAGCTCATTTTCCAGGTAGAGATGGTGCTTAGCCCTTCCTTACCTCTGGATATGTGCTAGATTCCCTTCCAGACAGGTGTTATAGTTCTCCCAAGCTGTTTTTCTTCGTTTTCTCCTGAGGCTTACCTCAGGTATGCCTAGCGTTAACTTGAATGTTGATACTATGATCGGAAATAGATGGTTCACCCGATACTCTCCAATCTTTTACTATGTTTTAGATCACGAGTTGCCAGTGTGACATTCAAAACTTCTTGCCTTACCCTTGCTACAAATGTGGGGGTATTCCCTATATTATGAATGTGGTTTTTATTAAGGATAAAACTTGCTTACCTCTCTTGTTGGTGTTGCTGCTGCTCCAAACGGTGTTGTGTGCATTGGCATCACATGCTAGAAGTAAAGGTAGTCTCTTATCTTCACAGTACTCCACCAACCTTTGTACCTCTAGGGGTGGTGCTAGCCCATCTCCCTAAAAGTAGCATGATGCTATTACTATCTCCTTGCCCTCCTTCTTTTGTTCGAGATGTGCTCGAACTGGAACGAGGTCCCGAGTCATGTATTCTGAAAGACAAAAATAGTTAATATTGTTCCTTATCATAATACATGTTCTTGGTATATCACTAACAGTGTGATATACTATTTTAGCATCTTTACATGCTAATCCTCTTACCACCTTCCACTAGATATGGTTTATATCAGGCAGGTTTCCACAAGCAGTCTACTGCTCCGACGACCCCGCTGACTCCGGCAACCGACCGGCTATCAACCGGCTATCAACAAACTCGTCGGGACAACAGTCCACTCTCCACGCTAAAGATTCTGATATCAGATTTCTGCATTCTACAGAGATCCGTTGAGCTGTCCTTGGTTTCACGTATTCCTCCTGAGGAGGAACAGCTACTCGGCTCCCCCACCAACGACCAGGTCTCACAGCTCCTTGGGGGAGTTAGCGCCTCTTACGTATTGCCTCAAAATTTCTGACCCAAATCAATATTAGTTGACAGAAATAATGTCTTTTAATAAAACGCGCTTTTACTACAGATCTGTTACTGTTTACTGTACAATGACGGATTTGTAAACTTTTATTACTAAATCTTTAAGGCCAGATGCCGAATCAACAAAATATTGTGAAACATTCTTCACCTACATGCTAAAATTATTTATAAATTGTTACACAGAATATTATTTTTCAGATGAATATAGAAATCTCTACATATAGAACTACCATAAATGATCTACACTTAAGAATACAAGGAGATAAAAATCCGTTTAATAATACCAATAAACAATTCAATAGTGAGGAATACAAAACAGTTGTTCAAGAAAAACTTTACAAGTTAGAAGATTTGTTAGAAGAAGAAACTAAAACTGCCAAACTCATGGTAACTTTTTATTCATTTTCAAATAACTAATGCTGATATACATTTTTTGGTAAAAGCTACAACTAAAGCTGAAAATTCAAAAGTCTTAACATTTTCTGCACAACAGTTCAAGCTCCATATTTTCTTTGGAACAGAATAAAACCAGCGCACCGCGCGAAACATTGTACTCGCAATGTCGCGCAATATATCGCAACAAAAGGCGATGCCGACAAGAGACCAGGACCCGTATCTTTGAACTTTCGACCAAATGCTCCCACGTAATTCTTGTGATAGGAGTGCATTTATTATGTTCAAGCAGTATCTTCAAAATCTCGAATGTTCTACTTGCAAACGAATGAATTTATCAGTCGTATCACTCCCACATGGGAGTATGTGTATGGAATCTTGCCCAGAACGTCAGAAAAAGCAATAAACAACCTGTTGCTATAGCGTGTATATGGATCATAGCAATAATACTACTGAACAAATATGAACGCAGATGAAGCTGTTATGCATCAAATAACTGATCTACAAAGATGTTCGCCAGTGTGTTTGGAAGATATTGCTATTGAACTTTCGAGTAACGTTCGACTCGGGTGAAATCATTCGTACGAACAAAATCCATCGGACGTTCTCGCGAATAGTCGAACGTTCAAAGATCCGTGTCCAGAGCAGCTGCTTCTGCCAAACATTCCTAGAGTCCACACGTTCGACACTGCTTTCCGTTGAGTTATAAATTCAAATTAACCAACAGAATAACCTACTCACCAGAAGGGACATGTTTTGACATTTCCATAAAAAATGCATTGTTGCTAGGATAAGCGATTTTGATTTGATTGACACAAATGATCATGCACTGAAAAAACTGTCAAAATAACTTACATTGCGAAAAAGAGTTGAGTGTTTTAAATAACTAAACTCAAAAACTATGTAAACAGTTCTATTGCAAATAAACAGAAAAGTTACACAATTTAAAGTAAAGAATAAAGTGAAAACCACACGAGAATACTTTGAAGATCAACAACAAAAATGCAAATTTAATCCAATGCAAAATAGACACTTGCTGCAAGTGGCGTGGGTTGTATACTTTTCATATAGCAATGTGTAAACAATAAAATGACAGTATCAGCACCAACTATTGGAGGCTGTTTTCAATAAGAACGAAGGTGTCGCTTCTGGCGAGTGGATTATTCTATGATTAAACGTTAATATACTTTTAACATGTCCGAAAGCATTACCGCAGATCAGATACTTGTGCTTCTCCACTAAAAAACACTCGCACGAGGTCTGGCTATTAAATAACGAGACTGCTGATGAAAAAGAGTTTTTTTTTGAAAATTATTCTACAATGGAATGCTTCCCTCACTACATATAGATAACATCTAATAATATTTGAGGAATGTATATTGTTAAAACACACTTATTATTTGTAATAATATTCAGTGGTTGTAATTGAGTAGGTGAGTAAAACCAATTATAATTAAAAATTCCTCAATATTATATTATATAATATTATATTTTGGTCCATTACCGGTTTCACGAACATTAGTTAGTCATCAGAAGGATGACAGTGATGGAATGTAAAAATGAAAATATATAACAGTATCTAGGATAAAATCATTTTGACAGCTATCAAAGGAATGGAATCGATTTCATTTGACGTCATGGTGTTTTGACCTATTGCTTGAGGATTGGATTTTGTCTAGAGTCAAACCTAGATACTTGACTTCTTGTCTCCATTCAACGTCGTTCCCATCAAGTTTAATGGTTTTGAGGTTGAGTTTTCTTTTCTTAGTAAAGGCTATCAAGATGGTTTTGGTGGGGTTGATGCTGAGTCCCACTTGCCTACACCAGCTATTTGTATAGTTCAAACCCTTTTGTACGATGTCACAAAGGGTGTTTTCAAATTTTCCCCTGGCTGTTATAACAATATCATCGGCATATCCTTGGCAGGATATTCCGAGGTCTGTCAAACCACACAGGAGTTCGTCAACCGTCAGACTCCACATTAATGGGGATGCTACTCCTCCCTCTGGGCATCCTCTGGTTGTGCAGATGGAGACAATGTCTTTGCTCGTTCTCGTCTCTGCTACTCTAGTGGTGAGCAGTTCCGACATCCATGTCGATGTCGTGCTGTCTACACCTCTTCTATTTAATGCTCTCTTGACAGCTTCATCTGGAGTGTTGTCAAAAGCTCCTTCTATGTCCAAAAATGCACATACTACAGTTTCTTGGTTGTCTAAGGCACCTCGGATATCCTCCGTAAATAAAAATACTTAGATACAAAAGAAATTGAAAACTGTGCCGTAATTTTTTTCATTGTGTTTTTTAAATAATAGGAGAAGGAAAATATTACACTTAAAGAAGAACTAACCAAATTAATTACGACGAAAAGTGATGATGCTAATTTAATGAAAGCGTTAACAAACAACTTTGAAAGTGCACAGAAGCAATGTGAAGAATTAATCGATGTTGTCGAGACATTAAGCAACGAAAATAAACATTTAGAAGGTACAGTATAATAATTTTTATGATTTAAAGATATTTTATACGAAAATAATACCATAGATAATACCAGAATATGTTTTTAGAAAGACTGGCGAATGTTTACAACACTTCTGGAAATGAAGGAAATTATTTGGTAAGTATTTTGTTCTACATAAAAAAAAATTGTTAAAAATAACTCAGCTACGACGTACTTACGGTATGACTACCATTTATGATGCATTAATGAATTAATTGAGTGAGGTGTTGCCTGCGACCAAATTAATCCTATCTAGCCTCTTCTGAACTCGTTTAAGCACGTCCCCTAAACTCATTTCTTCTATCAAGTGTAGCATCTTATGGGGTTTCAAGAATAGGGTCCAGGTGAAGAAGTCTCTTCAGAGAGACAGGTTCGCATTTGATCAGTAAGTGCAGATAATTACCTACCGAGAATTAATAGACTTTGGTTAAAGGGAATGAAAAAATATACACATTTTCTATCCAGATAAGATCTATACATATTATGGATAACCTGAGATCCACTATAATGAAAATAAATTTCAAAAAAGGTTTATAGGCAAATACTATTAAAAAGTGTTTTAAATCATGACATTAAAGTAGGAATTATAAACTTTACGTTCGCGTTCAGTTCGTCGTTGGCAGTTGGCAGTTCAGTTCAGTTGAAGTTAAACTAAAGGAATCACACAATTACGTTTATAAAGTCAGTCCGCGTTCAGTTCGCAGTTTCCAGTAGGAATTATAAACTTTACGTTCGCGTTCAGTTCGTCGTTGGCAGTTGGCAGTTCAGTTCAGTTGGAGTTAAACTAAAGGGATCACACAATTACGTTTATAAAGTCAGTCCGCGTTCAGTTCGCAGTTGGCAGTTCAGGTATAAACCAATCAAAACGAAAGTTATACACCACGTGAGAAACGTCATTTGTCAACTGTTTACTGTACTCTTCAGTATTCCATTTTTTTTTGGCTTGGCTTTGGTTGAAGTATTTGTTTGTTTTGGTGTGTGCAAATACACTTAAAATCAAATAAAATTTTCATCCATCTTTATTTTTTACAAAACAAAATATAAATAAAATCAGCTGAGATCTATCAAAATTGTCAAAATAATTTTCAACCAATCAAATCCCTAGCTTCCAACTGAAAGTTGTGAGGTTTATAAACGCAAAAATTTACCAACTGCACTGAACTGCAGAATGGAAACGACGCGAACGTCGCCAACTGCGAACTGAACGCGAACGTAAAGTTTATAATTCCGCCTTAAGGCCGCCACACCGCCCTCGATTTTCATAACATGAAACTGTGACTTATAGTGTATATACATAGATGGCAATATGCGGCTAGATGGTAAGAAAACATAGTTACAATACGCTGTTGCCAATTGTTCGGCGGGATTGAGTGAACAAAACCAAAACCTCATACAATAAGTAGTTACGTCAGGGGAATGGATAGGTACCTATGTAAATATATCAAATAATTATATAATCTTTCAGCTCTTACGTTTTAAAAATAAGAAAGATATATACAACAATATTTTTTTTTCGCTTATACCGATGCGAGTATCCTTTTTTTATCATATCCATTGCTAATATACTTTGTCTTAATATAGCCCTAGGTAATGACCTTCAGCTTAGTTTGTGATATTTTTTATCAATAATAACAAAATCGGTTAATATATTCTATTCATAGTCATCTGTCTTTCGTTGAATAAGATCGTTATACATAGTTAGCCAACAATTTTTTTGGAGATACTGATACTGAACTTATGAATTTAAAGTAGGTACAATCTTGTAGTTGGGAAATTCTTGGAACTGAAGCTGTCAGTTATTTATTTTTCAGTGTAGGGACAAGTATTCCACAAAGAAGTACTTAGTAACAAGTTAATACTAATGAATTTTTATAGTTTATGTTATATATATAGTTATAATATTATTTAAATAAACTACACCCATAAGTACCAGTATGAAATCCTAAGTGCTAAATTTATATTCAGAATTGGAATGTCGGCTTAGGTATTTGGAAGAAATTAATTTTCTTTAAAAAATGTTAACATTACCTTTCCATGCATTTCCTTTCCATTATCACATTCTATTTTAAATGAAACTATACCTACAATAGTAACTTTCCTCACAAAAACGACAGCTGTGGTACATAATCGTTGATAGCGTATTACATTTGTTCGAGAACTATGTTCTCAAACCAGTGGAAGATCTTTCGATTCCTAGAATCGACTGCCTACCTGAACTTTCGAGAAATGTCAGAGAGTTGTCAGTGAATTTTCAAAGCGAAAGTCAGTAAATTTCTCTTAACGGAAGTAAATTCTCATGAAAAACAGTGCCAAGTGCATAAGTTACGATAATAATCGTATTTTTAATGAACTTTTATTGTGTTTGGACGCAGGACAAGTTTTGAGGCTAGCATTTGTAGTCTAGTGTTCTTCTTATTTAATTTATAATTTGAATCTGGACGTGTCTTAATTCTTGAGGGGTGTTCGGCTAATAATCCACTAGCTGCATTCAGTGTCGGGTGTGAATTTTGTTTTAAAGAAATATTTAATATAATATCTATTTCTTGGTTGAGTAAGTATAGTGAATTGTTATAGGTATAGAAAAGTGTTTGATGGTGTAGTGGTTAAGTGGCGTCAGTGAATTGATAATAATATAAAGTTATTTGTTCGTAGACATTCGGGGACAAATCCGCTGATCTTGTGAGTGACCTCCAAAATACCACGATAAAATTTTATTTTGAATAGTTATGGGCATGAACAGTACTTGAATATCGACTGCTGTTTACTGACTGTCTGACGCTAATTAAGGACCGCCACAGTTGAGACTACGGAGTGATGGGAATTGTACGATATGTTGTTGGTGTCCAAATGAACGATTATAATAATCGTGTTTTTAATCTGTTGAAGCATTGGTCGACTAGTTCAAAAGCAGTTCTGATACAATGCTTAAAATCGCTATGTTCCGTTTCTCATAGCATGTATCTGTATAAGCTAGGGCTCTGATATTTTTACCCGAGGACTACTAGGTACCCTTAGTATTTTCTCCCGACTTCCCATTCACGTTCCGATTGAAATCTTGAGGAGTACCAGGCATATAAAGTAGGGCTCTTTGATATTTCAATCCGAAGACTACCACTTCAGTATTTTCTCCCGACTTTCCGTCACGTTCCAAATAGAAGCTTAGGAGTACCAGGTGTATAAACTAGGGCTCTTTGATATTTTAATCCGAGGACTACCACTTCAGTATTTTCTCCCCATTTCCCATCACGTTCCGATTAAAATCTTAAGGAGTGTCAGGTATATAAACTAGGGCTCTTTGATATTTCAATCCGAGGACTACCACTTCAGTATTTTCTCCCTACTTCCCGTCACGTTCCAAATAAAATCTTTAGTAGTGCGAGGTGTATAAACTAGGGCTCTTTGATACCAAAATTCCTTTCGTTTTTTTCCTTTCCGATAAATCAATACATTATTATTCAATTTTCACAATTATTATATATACAGGGTGTGTCAAAGGTGATTGAACAATTTGTTAGATGTAACATTTAAATTTTTTTGTTTTGAAACCGATTGAAGGAAAAGACACCTAAATTTGAAGTTTGCTTTATGCTTTTACCGCTTCTTTGTAATATGAAACATTGCTTGTGCTTATAAACCTCTCCCGCTTATGTCCTGACCGCTTGGTCTCTAATATGGCTGTTAACGCATGGTTAATGTACATTATAAATTACTCACCCCCTATCATCGTTATTATTGCTTTAAGAAAAAAATTCTTGTATAAAAGTTGTTAGGTTACAGCTGAATTCTGTTAATCTGCTATCAAAAGCTCAGTGCAAGTTTAATGGGATACAAAAAATAATAGTTTTTTTTTAAATAGGATACCCTGTATATTCTTACATTTTTGGAAAGGTATTTTTTTCTGATTTTAAAGGAAAATTCCAGGGGTCTCGTTGAATACAATACTTCTATAACACTATAAGCACTTGGACGACTCTGCTATGGGTTATTAATTAAGAAAACACTGATTATGTCGATTTGTCTATTACCATTGATTCAATATATTTATGTAAAGAAAAATATGATTTTTCTTTAAGTATTTCCGCACATCAAGCGTCATCGAGGTAGAATTGTTCATTTATAGTCTATAGTCTATAGTGAACGATTATTATCTGGCTGTCATGAAAAAGCATCAATGTCAATGTACTTTTTTTAATTAATTTCCATAAACGGAAGAATAAGTGATAATAATTGTGTTTTAGGATCGACATTATAACTAATAACATTAAATGTCGTTTCTTTTTTTACAGGTTAGTTAATTAGTTAGTTTTTGTTACTTTAATTGATTTATGTGAACCATGTGTAATTAAACACAATAAATCTTTTTTTACAGAGAAACTCAGCTTGTTTTGGATTAACTGTGTCGTCCTAATCGCTACAAATAAAAAACCATATCTTTTATAAAACGACATTTATTGTCAAAATAAAAATGGAAAAATTAAAATTTACTTTTCAAGTTAAAGCAACGATAGACGGAAAGACAAACTACATTGCCGTAACCTCAATTGCCACACAAGACGACAAAGTTTTCTTAATTCCGGAGGAATATCAAGCAGTATCACAGTATCACAAACATGTCCAGACCTCGAAAGCTTTCGCTACAATGAGAAATACATTGAAGAAAAGATATCAAAGCAGAAGCGTATGGATAAAAATGACAGAAGATCTATTACAAACATACTGCGATGAAGATGAAAACATGGTTTTCCAGGACCAATTCCTTGAGGAAATTACCGAAAAACAGTCGGCTAATGCCATTAAGAAGAATTTGGAGGAACCCTTAGTGAAAATTCTGGAAAAATTGATTGAAAGTCAACAAAACAAAGAAAAACAAAGTATAAAAAAGTTAGCCGATAGGTTTGTGATTGAAAAATTTGATGGAAAAAGTGTAAGTGCATATAACTGGATGGAAACATTTGAAAAAGAGTGTACAAGGTTTGATGTAATAGGAGAAGAAGAAAAAATTGAAATTTTGAGATTATTTCTCGAGAAATCCTGCACTGATTGGTATTCTTCCATGATGATCAAACATGGTTTACAATCGGAGTGGTCTGAATGGAAATCAAACTTTTTGCAAACCTATACTAGTAAAGGTTGGTCTACAAGCAAGTATGCTTTATTTTTCAAGTATCAATCAGGGTCTCTTTTAGAATATGCCATAAGAAAAGAAAAACTTCTACTAGAAGTAAGAAAAACAATAGATAAGGGGACTCTTATTGACATAATTGCCGCAGGCTTACCGGACTTTATAACAGATAGAATCAACAAAGAGGAAATTGTAGAAACAAAAGATTTATTTAATGAACTTGGCAAGCTAGAACATTTAGTTGCAAAGAAGAAATTTGTTAAAAAAAAAGATGATAAGCCAATGAAGGAAAAATGTAGTATTTGTGAAAGTTTACAAAAAGGTGTGCGATATCATTCAGAAGATTCCTGTTGGTTCAAAACAAAAATTAATAATGGAAAAGAAAGAAATTATAAACAAATAAAGCACATTAACAATTCAGAATTGGAATGTGAACTACAATGTGAAGAACCAAAAAACTAATAGTGCCGCCATTAATAAAAGTAAAATTATTATTGAATAAGAGTATTAACATATATGGAATCTATGACTCTGGTTCAAATGTGTCATTGATAAATTCAAAGTTATTGAGGATAAACAACAAAGAATTAAGTTACTCAAGCAATACTAATTTAAAAACAATTAATGGCGTTAGAAAAGCAAATGGCTTAATAACACTAGACATAACCATATTTAATGTGGAAAAAAAAATGAATGTTTTTGTAATAGACAAAGAACATTTTGATTACGATTTTTTAATCGGATTAGATTGTATAAAAGAATTTTTCTTAGTTCAAAATGAAAACTTGGAAATCTTTCAAAAAATTCCTATACAAAAAACTGAAGTTGTTTCTAAAGAAACAAATAAATCGAGTATTGACATTTCTAAGGAAATAAAGTCAGATAATTGGATAAATTTCAACGAGTACTTCAATGAAGAAAATTTTAAAATATGGGTGAATCATCTAGATTATCAACAACAAGCAGTAATTGACGACCTAATTTCAAAAAACAAATCTACATTTGCAAAGGATAAATATGACATTGGAATGGTTACAGATTATGAAGCACACATTGAGCTGTCAATAGAAAAATATTGCAGTAAAAGGCCATATCGTTGCACAATAGAAGATAGAAAAGAAATTGAAAATCAAATTGGAAAATTATTAGAAAAAAAAATAATAGAAGAATCATATAGCCCGTTTGCAGCTCCAGTTACATTGGCTTACAAAAGAGATGAAAATAAAAAGTCAAGATTGTGCATAGATTTTCGAGACCTAAATAAGATTGTT
Organism: Lochmaea capreae; assembly: GCA_949126875.1. NCBI lineage: Eukaryota > Metazoa > Arthropoda > Insecta > Coleoptera > Chrysomelidae > Lochmaea > Lochmaea capreae. The sequence continues at coordinate 29,303,441 of OX421406.1, forward strand.
GTTCCACAATCACAACCGTTTCCCCTCATTGAGGACCTAATCGTGAAAACTAGAGATTGCAAGTATTTCTCTACACTGGATCTGAATTCAGCGTTTTGGTCAATACCTTTGCGTGTCACAGACAGATACAAGACTGCATTCGTCACACAAGATGGCCATTTTCAATGGACCTGCTTGCCATTCGGCTTAAAGACGTCCCCGGCTATATTTCAAAGAATAATGTGTAACATAATACGAAAACACAAACTTGGAGATTTCACAGTATGTTACATCGATGACATCTTATTATTCTCAAAATCATTTTCAGAACATGTCAGATATCTGGAGCAGCTGTTTCAAGCAATTAAAAGTGAAGGCTTAAGATTAAAATTTTCTAAATGTATTTTTGCAGCCGACTCAGTCAAGTACTTAGGTCACATAATACAGAATAATTCAATTAGACCTCTGAAAGACAACTTAATATCAATAAAAAAATTTCCTATTCCAAAAACACAGAAAAATGTGAGACAATTCTTAGGAAAAATAAATTTTTATCATAAGTATGTGCCAGGAATCGCAATAAAATTGGAACCACTACATAACCTATTAAGAAAAGGACAAACTTTTAACTGGACTAAAACATGCCAAGAGTCATTCGAGGAAATGAAACAAATACTATGCTCTCATCCAATATTAACCATTTTTGATCCAAACTTGCCTATCAACATATACACAGACGCCAGTATTCTAGGAGTGGGAGCAGTCCTCAAACAGCCACAACAAAGCAATGAAGAGAAACCGGTTGCATATTTCTCAAAAAAACTGAATGAAGTTCAAAAAAGGAAGAAAGCTGTATACCTTGAATGTCTCGCAATTAAAGAATGTGTGAAGTATTGGCAACATCTGTTGATAGGTAGGAAGTTTACTGTTTTTTCAGATCATAAGCCATTGGAGAATATGAATATAAAGTCAAGAACAGATGAAGAACTAGGAGATCTGACATACTACTTATCACAATATGATTTCCAAATTAAATATTCTCCAGGAAAATACAATGTCGAAGCTGACTCTCTGAGCAGAAACCCAGTCCTAGATGCGAATGAAAACCTGGATGAACAATTAAAAATAGTCAACATAATAAGATTAGAGGATATCTTAAAAGACCAAGGTAAAAATGATAATATACAGTGCTGTAAAAATAAGTTAATAAAAAAAAATAATGTTTATTACAAGAGAGTTAAGAAAAAAGAAAAGATAATCCTATCAGAAAAATTTAGTATACAATTCATCAAAGATGTACATGCAGACCTGGGTCATATAGGAATTAAACAAATGCAAATAATGATTAGCTCATGGTACACAGCAAAAAATTTGACAAAAAACATTAAAAGAATCTGTGAAAGTTGTATGGTATGTATGAAGAACAAATCAAGAAGACAAAACAAATATGGATTGATGTCCCACTTGGGTCCCGCAACAAAACCTTTTGAGATTTGTTCTATTGATACAATTGGAGGATTTGGGGGCTCAAGATCAACAAAGAGATACTTGCACTTGCTATCAGACCATTTCACAAGGTATGCATACATTTTGACATCAAGCACACAAAATGCAAATGATTTCAGGAAACTTGTGAAAAACTGTGCGGAAACTAACGACATTGGCATGATTCTAGCAGACCAATATCCAGGCATCAATTCTAAAGAGTTCAAAACATTTTTGGAAGAACAGAATATTCCAATAATTTTTACGGCTGTGGACTCGCCCTTCTCGAATGGATTGAATGAACGACTAAATCAGACGTTAGTCAATAAAATCAGATGCCAGATAAATGAAACCAACTCTAAAATAGCATGGACAACTATAGCACGAAATTGTGTGAAGAGTTATAATGAAACTGAACACACTGTTACTGGATATGCTCCAAAGTACCTTCTAACTGGCACAGATGTCACAATTTTACCAAATGAACTGAAACTTAAGAGGACCGAGTATGATTTGATCCAAGACAGAAAAAAAGCTTTGGGAAATACATTAAGATCACATAATTATAACAAGTCAATTTATGATAAAAATCGAAAATATGTAGACTTCAAAGTTGGTGATGCTGTTTTTGTGGACAATGGAAACAAATTAAATAGGAAAAAACTCGACGAACTCAGAATCGGTCCCTATGAAATATTAGAAAAAATATCTAAGTCAATTTATAAGATAAACACAAGCCATAAGAAATCGGAGTCAAACTTTTTCCACATCTCGAAACTAACTCCAGCCCCTGTGTTTGAAGACCTTCAAGAAGATGGATAGTATCGTATCTTATTGTTATAATACTCTCTGGGAGGGGGAGATGTAAAGAAAAATATGATTTTTCTTTAAGTATTTCCGCACATCAAGCGTCATCGAGGTAGAATTGTTCATTTATAGTCTATAGTCTATAGTGAACGATTATTATCTGGCTGTCATGAAAAAGCATCAATGTCAATGTACTTTTTTTAATTAATTTCCATAAACGGAAGAATAAGTGATAATAATTGTGTTTTAGGATCGACATTATAACTAATAACATTAAATGTCGTTTCTTTTTTTACAGGTTAGTTAATTAGTTAGTTTTTGTTACTTTAATTGATTTATGTGAACCATGTGTAATTAAACACAATAAATCTTTTTTTACAGAGAAACTCAGCTTGTTTTGGATTAACTGTGTCGTCCTAATCGCTACAAATAAAAAACCATATCTTTTATATTTATATACAGGGACAGTTTAAAAAAAATATCAATATACAAAATAATAATTTCCAGAAATATTATAAATTAGATATTTCCGGTGGTTCCAGACAAAACAAATATGTATATATACAGATTTCAACGTCGGCAAAAAAACATATGTCCGGCATGCAAAACTTGCCGGTAGTACGTGCATAAACAATGGTATGATAAGCTAGGTGTAAGCAGGTTAGTTCAGTTACTTAATAACAGATAAAGCGATATAAGCAATTCATTAGCAAACGGTGAGCAGATTTAACGGAAGAATAAAGCCTATCACAGTAGAAAGCAAAAAAAAATATCAGTATCTTAATGATAGAAACGTTCAAGCTGGATATGAGGGAAAATATCACCAGATCAGTAAAAAAAATATACTAATGAACCCAGACTAGATAGTCGAACAAGATGTGGCAACGGCCTCTTACTCGTCCGAAAATCTTTTTTTCTTTACAAAAAAAAACTACTTTCCAATTATATCTTATGACTGTTTGAAAGTTGGACAGCTTGTGGCAAAAGCCTCTTCTCTGTCCCGCAATCAATTTAAATTTTCAAATTAGAGGAAAAATGAATAATTAATAAAATATATTGGTCTCGGAAGACAGGACAACGGGTACCCAAATAAAAGGACTACTGTGATTTAAAATAGATATTCAATCAACCTATGGCAAGAGCCTCAGACTTGATTGAAAATCTTATTAATTTGTCAATTAAAGCTATTAAAAAAACGAAGTTATAACCGGCTGAAAGTCGGACAACTTGTGGCAAAGGCCTCTTCTCTGCCCCACGATCAGTTTTATTTTCAAATGATCGATCAAAGTTTTGAATATATTTGGGTAATTAGGACAGGACAAAGGGTATAAGAAATTAAATCTAAAAATAGAATCTAAAATTCACTTTAAACTTTGAATGAACGGACTACTGAAATTGATAACGGAAATCAATTAAGTATATTATATTTTAAACTGAACTAAATATTTTCTTTGGCTTTCCTAAAATAATTCAACCTTACTTTTGTTTCACACCGTGTTTTAATATACAAATTACTTACACTAGCAATCTAGAATGTCGGGCACTTTTAACTCGCAACTCGGAAAATCAGCGGTAGCAGAGACAAATTCGAAGACGAACGATACTACATTATAAGTTTTTAATACGAACGGTAATAATCGAGAGCCCCAAAGCAGTTTTGCTTTCGAATTTATATCTTCATTCCTTCCTCCTAATATACTGGACGGTTTTCGATTTAATTAAAATAGTTTATGTTTTCTAGTCTTTGAATTTTGAAAATGGAAATTAATAAAAAAATTTATATTTTAACTTGGAATTTATGTCTTTTGAATTACTTATAAAATAAATAATTAAAGTAATGCTGATATACAAAAATGGTACACGAAATTTAAGTCGGGAATTAAGTAACGAGTTATATAAAACTTACTAATAAGCAATATACTAACGGCAAAAGAAATAAAAGAAGATCCAACATGATTTAAAAAAAAAATAACTCGTTACAATGAGCTATTTATTTATACATTTTTTTGTATATATATTTCCACTTTTTATTTCTTACTGTAAAACACTTTAATTACTTCATCAAAAAAATGTCATTTATCAAACGTATTAGTTGTCATTTTCACATCTTACTTTAATAATGTTATCTTTTTCATAATTACAGTAACTACTAAAACTAAGATTTTCAACATTTAATAACTTGAAAACGGTACAAGGTAGGGGTAACACATTATATATTTCTGGAATCAGAAAAAAAGACCATTCCGAATATGTAAAAATATACAGGGTATTCCATTTAAAAAATACTATCAATTTTTGTATCCCTTTACATTTGTACGCTACTGAACTTTTGATAGCAGATTAACAAAATTCAGCTGTAACCAAACAACTTTTATATAAGACTTTTTTTCTGAAAGCAATAATAACGATGATAGAGGGTGGGTAATTTAAAATGATTAACCCTGTTCCGGGTGGCCCACTAAGAGACACCGGCCATATCTCAGGAATCGATAATCGTACAATTTCTGTAAAAAAAATTTAAGAGGTAAATCGGCCAAGGGAAATCGCTGGAAATTATTCAAGTTAATCATAAAACGGGCGTTTTCTCAAAAAATATGCAAGTAAAGATTTATTTTAAATAATGCCCTCGTAAACACCGGAAAATTTGTGTATTTTACTCTATTTTATGAAATGTAGTGGTGGGTGTTCAATTATGTTTTTATTTGAATGGCATAACTCCAGTGTGGGTTGACGGATTTGAACAAACTAGGTCTCGTTTAAAACCGCTCTTTTTACTTAATAATCTTCTGTATAAATTGTTTCCGAATATATTTTAATGTGGTACGTAGATGGCGATTTTTGACAATACAACAGTTATTGCGCATTATCATGAAAATTTTGAATAGTAATCTACGTCTCTTTTTGCATAGTTAATTGGAGGACGAAATTCCTAAAAAGTCAGCGCAAACCGCAACTTCCTATCTTTTTTTTTAACCTTAGATATCAATAAAAGAAGCAGCATTAGGCCACTGAGTTCAAACTTAAAAATAATTTCTCTTGACCGATTTAGCTATTAATTTTTTTTTACAGAAATGTACGGTTATCGGTCCATGAGATATGGCCGGCGTCCATTTTTAGTGGGCCACCCGGTACATGTAATAACTAGTTTACCGTATGACGCTTATATTTCTGTTTTTTTGTGGATACCTGGATATTTTTTTCTTTTGCATAACATTGGTTTTTTTATCGTAACGGTGCGGCGTAAGACATCTACCGACCCTTTACATATTTTTAAGGGTGATTGTAATAAAATCTAATCGAACTTTTGTGTTTTACTGACCTACTGTAGAGTGTAGAGTACCCCTATGGTACAGTAGTTGTTTTTCTGCACGAATTTAGCTTCCCCGTATTGTGGGCCAGGAGAATGAACTTTTGTTTAAGGACCAGTAGAGACGTCTCTATCAATAACTCCGCCGGATTGGGTACAACTAGACCACTGGGAATTACCGTACCTCCATCTTTGGCTACCAGGAACTCTTGACAATTGAAGTCGAGGGGCCGTGGAGTTAAACAAGCTAAAAATCTGGCGCCCGAGAAAATGTAAGGTGTCAAAAGTGACGTGCCAAGGTGGTAAGAGCCAAGGCAGAAGAAGAAAACGTGTCACAGGTCATAGTACTCTTCGATAATGATATAAAATACAGGGCGATCCATTTAAAACTACTGAGAAATTACCATGTATTTGCAAAATCATTCGTGTTTGTTAATTTTGAAAGTCATTAAAAATATTTGGCCTCAATAGATTAATATTGTTTTACTGCTATCCAATTATACAGGGACAGGGACTTGAACTTGTTACGATTTTGACGGAAAGTTGGTTATAACTTTTCGAATACCCTGTATAACAGATAACAACCTTATATTTTTTTAATGGAAAAGTGAATCAGATTTCAGTTTTGAAGTAAAATATAGGGTGTTCCATTTAAAAAATAACTTATATCTGGCACCGAGCTATGGACCACCCAGTAACATTGTAACTTATTATGAAATATGAATCTGAAAGCTGCCTACAATGTATATAATGAAGTTTTTTTGGTATCTCTCATTATAACAGACATGCTAAGCTTTATCACTCTAATCCATCACCCTGTATGTACATCCTAGCATTGGGTACCTATCCCTGAACATCCTCTGTATCCCCTTCTCTACTCCACTGTCTTTCTTGGTTACCCATACAACCTTTACCTTTTCATCTCCTATCATTGGATTTCCCACCTTCTCCTCTATTCCCTCCTCCTTTTTGCCATCCCAGACCCTACCTCTAACTTCCTTCTATCGTGTTTGCATTCTCTCTTTCATATCAACCTCTCCGATTTCTTGACCCGCCCCTCTGCAGGAGTCGAAACGCCGAGAAAATTATTGTACTTTTAAAAATAATTTTTGTGAATAATTTTCTATTTATCTACCGAGCTCAAAACCATCATGAATGTATATTTTGTATTCTGCCTGAAGGTGGCGTAAAAACTATTCTTCTTAGTAATTTATCTTCTTAGTGTCGTGACCGAGATAATTACATTATAATAATAGTCAACAGTGTTTAGCAATGGTAAGTTAAGAATAACACAAACTGTGTAATAAACCGGTTTTTTAAAAATTATAATTCTTTGTATGGTGAACGCTACTGATTCAATAAGTTTACAATGTTTCAATAATGGTCATACTGGGTGACCACTACTGATTCAACAAGTTTACAATTTTTCAATAATGGTCATACTGGATGACCACTACTGATTCAACAAGTTTACAATTTTTCAATAATGGTCATACTAGGTGACTTTAAACTGGTCTCCCTGATTATGACTTTTCACATTCGCAAGAAAATTTAAAGCTGGCTCTTAAGGCTGTTTCCGAAAATTATCTGAGCAAAAAACAAGCTGCTTCAAATTTAGGAATTCCGAGAACTATTTTGGTGAGAAGAGCATGGTATGACGGGTCACCCAAATATCTGACAAAAACATACTGAATCAGTGACTAAAACTAGAGCAGCCCTCACTCTTGATAAAATTGAAGAATGATTTAGAGAAATATTAGATTATCAAAAAGAAAACAAATTTGATAATATTCTTCAAGACCTTAACAGAATTTGCAATGGGGATGAAGCTGGATTTAAGTTCTGCCTTAAAAGTGACAAATTCCTGGGACCAGCTCATAATAATGAAGATTGGTATGAACTAACTAACAGTAATGGACAGTTTTTGTGCCAATGGGGAATATGTTCCACCAATGATCATTTACCCGTACAAACGCATTCCAAAAATAATAACAGACTCTGTTCCTGAAAACTGGGTATCAGGGAGATTCGACACAAGCTGGATGATAATTTTGATTATTACAAAAGCAAAAATTGAATTGTTTCTTTCAAGTATTGTTACTGGTCTACTTTGTACACAATAAAATAATGTTTCATCCTTATTAAACAATTATTACGTACAGCAAATAGTTTTGTTTCTATGGGACTTCAAATTATAAATTTTCTTACACATGTCCACTACTCCCACGTCCACCCTGTTTTTAATCCTTAAAAAATTGAATAAATATTCCAAAGCTAGAATATAAATTCTTAAAAGAGTACCTACACTCTGGTATTATAGCCACATCCCCACAAAAATTCCTAATATACAAATAGTTGGCAAATATTTGTTCTTAAATTATGAATATATAATATATGTATAATAGGTTTTGTAAATTATATTTTTAGGATAACAGCAGCTTAACACGTCATGTAGATAAGTTGAAAAAACTTTTAGTTGATAAGTCATTTCAAATCAATAGTTTACATGCCAAATTAAGGTAAGCATAGTTTTTTATCAAAATTGTATATTTTCATTGTGTTTCAATTTAAAAAATTATAATGATGTTTTCAGTATATTCATTTGATATTCATAAAAAGGACTAAAAGAAGAATTTAGTATTGAATATCTGTGTCAGTGTATATCTGGTCAGTCTTGTTCCTCGTGTCTATCCCTATGTTATATATTTCACCTTCTATCCGTTGCCCGTTTTGTGTGTTGTAAAGTGGCTATGAAAGGCACCTTACCGTGAAAAATGCCCTTGTGTAATCCCTGTAATGTATCAACTACTTATTGTATATTTAATGAAACTCTAGGGTTTATCAGATTAGCTTTTATTATTACACTCTACTTGTATAAAATATCGTATAACCTTGTCGATTGCCCGAGGCCACGTTCTTTTCGTGACTGACAGTAGTGGCTCCCTGATTCAGTGCTGCCAACCTTACAATATTGTGTGGTCAAGGAACATATACAATGAGGGTAGATACATAACATTTTCCCCTCTACTAAATAAAATAAGAATCAATTATCTCTATAAAATGAAAACCTCAATACAAAAACAACACAAGATACCTTATTTTCTAGTCATATAACAAAATACTATAAGCTATATGAATATTTATTTACAAATTAAGCCTTTCAGGAGCTTTCCAAACTCTGCTCCTTCTACATACTATTTCAGGTGTCATAACAACATGTTAATTATCGTTTTCAAGGGTGTTGTTTAGCACTTCATTACTGACCAATGTCGGCACACAAACACATAATTCAGTTTTCTTATTAGATGTACTTGCACTCTCAACTTCATTTTCCATTTGACTACTGGGCATTGGGGCGTAATGTACATCAGGGTTTTGTACCTTACAACTGTCATTTACATTAGTTACAGTGGATTTATGTATGACAACATTTGGGTGGGTGTTACCATCTGTTTTAGTCATTTCAGCAATATCTACATATGACAAAGGTAATTCATCAGTCAAATTAAAGAAATTAATATCTCCATCAACATCTGTGCTATCCTGGACAGGTAACCTTGATAACATATCTGCCTCAAACACTGTAGAGCCCTTCCTGTACTCAATTGAATAATCATAGGCTGATAAAATAATATTCCAGCGAATAATTCGTGATGCTGACATCACTCAGATATTCTTGTCAGGGTTAAAAATTACTTTTAGTGGCTGGTGATCAGACACTAAAATGAAGGTTCTACCGTATATATATTTATGAAAGCGTTTAACACTAAAGATTATCGCTAATGCTTCACGCTCCAATTGGGAGTAATTCTGTTCACTTTTGGATAGAGTACCAAAAATAAGACAGGTTTTTCACCACCATCAATTCTATGGCATAGTACCCCCTACCCCGTATGCACTCGCATCACATGATATGACAATTGGTTTGCTTGGGTCATAATGAGTGAGTACCTGTTTAGTCATTATCAGGTCTTTGCTAAGCTCAAAAGATTTTACACCGTAACATGTTTTCTGCTAAGCTCAAAAGATTTTACACCGTAACATGTTTTCTTCGTTCTTCGTACACGTGGCTGCTACCACCCGAACACGTCACTATGGACACCCTAGATGTTAACTTACGGCTTAAGTCTCGGGCGCCAGATTTTTAACGTGGTATGCCCCACGGCCCCTTGACCCTTAGTCGTTAATCGAACAAGTTGTGGCTAAGCCTCTTCCAAGTTCGAAAAACGCTTTGGATTCAAAAGAAACAAAAAATATGATATTTAGGCAATCAAGGAAACAAAATGGTCCGCGGTAAAATGAAAGAACGGTTTGAATCTGCCGGTTAATCGAACAAGTTGTGGCTAAGCCTCTTCCAAGTTCGACAAACGCTTTGGATTCAAAGAAATAATAAAAAAAATTATTCAGAAAATGAAAGAAATAAACTAGTACACGGTACAATGTAAGAACGACTTAAATCTGCCGGTTAATCGAACAAGTTGTGGCTAAGCCTCTTCCAAGTCCGAGAAACCCTTTGGATTTAAAAGAATTACGAAAGAAAAATATTATAAACTACTATTTCTGGAATAAATTTCACGAGTTAAAAAGGTACCTAATTATTCAGAAAATGAAAGAAATAAACTAGTACACGGTACAATGTAAGAACGACTTAAATCTGCCGGTTAATCGAACAAGTTGTGGCTAAGCCTCTTCCAAGTCCGAGAAACCCTTTGGATTTAAAAGAATTACGAAAGAAAAATATTATAAACTACTATTTCTGGAATAAATTTCACGAGTTAAAAAGGTACCTAATTATCGACACACATAGTAAAAATATCAAGACTGGAATAAAGTTAAAATATATCACCAACCATACCAGTTTTAATTACCTATATATATAAACTGTAGCAACTAAAATCATAAATCCACCAGAGAACCGGATAATAATATTTCAATCAATTACTAATTAATATGTTGAACGCTGTAATACACAAAAAAATTAAAGCCAACTAAACTTCAACTACAAATCTTTATTTAAAACAAAAGAAAGAATCAATAAAAAAACTTGTCACTTAACATAGGTATGAGAACTGGTAATTAAAATTTTCAAAGAAAATATCTACAAAATCTTAATATTAAGTCGGCGGTACGGAAAGTTTTCGAATATTCTCGTATCGGAAACTGTATTTTTATTTCAACTATAAATCTAAATTTCTGTAACCAGAAATAATCACAAAATAATTTTATCTCTTTGCATAGAAAACCCTGGTCATAAAAGAAAAATCAAGACAATAAAATATTTACGGAATATTAATATCAATCGGCGGTACGGAAAGTCTTCGTATAGTATTGTTATCAAAACTATATTACCTTCAAAACTATTTTCCGGAGTCGCACAAATACGGACTACTGCTTACGGGCACTCAACAACTTAACTTTTACTTTTATATTTTAAAGAAGCACAGATCAGAGAGCACTAGCGGTCGTTGAATTTATCTTTCAGCAAAAAGTTTCATATATACTAATTGTCTTTCTGAATTAATTAAAGTTTATATATACCGAGTGTCCCTTCGGTTTTAAAAATTTGAACATCGGAAACGACTAAAGTTTTATGCTAGAATTCGAATTTAGGTACCTCCGGACTAATAAACAAATATACAATATAACGGTAATGAATAAAAAAAAATCTATTCGGTAACAGAAAAGGAATCGGAAAGTAAGTAACGAGTTATATAATACCTAGTGGTGAAATAAAATACATTACGGAAAAAAAATGAAAATAGACCTTAAATCGGTGACAAAAAAAATAACTCGTTACAACACATAGCTCATTAAAGTCGAAATCTCGGTCTTTCTCTAATAAGGCCTACAATAGTCTCAATTTAGAAGATATCATGGGTATGAATTTACTTTAGTAGTTCAATAACCACAAGTAAGATCTTAATAGGGTTATATTTTGTGGTTGAGTGGCATTGCGGATAGCACGCAGTTTTTCATTTGTTGGATGTATCCCCTCACCATCTAGACAGTGTCCTAGATACTCCACCTCCTTCTGAAAAAATTTACATTTACTCAGGTTTACCTTTACATTGTATTTGGCTAATCTACTTAACACCCTATCCAGTAGTTGAACTGCTTCTTGCTGTGATTTGGCCGCTACTAAGATATCATCCAGATAGCAGTGTACCCCTGAAATACCTGCCAAAATCTGGTCCATTACGGATTGAAAAATAGCAGGTGCTTATGCAATACCATATGTTAGTCTGGTGAACTGACATACCCATATGAGTATTGATGGTTAAGTATTTTTGGAAATCAACATGTACCTTGAGTTGTTGATATGCCCCAGACAAATCCAAAACTGAAAAAACATGTCCCTTTGCCAGGCTAGCAAAGATGTCATCTGGGGTAGGCAATGGATATTGTTCTATCTTTAAAATCTAATTTACTGTTACCCGAAAATCCGTACAAATACGGACATCATTATTTCGTTTCCTCACAATAATTACAATTGGTGATGCCCATTCACTGTGAGAGACGGACTTGAGTATACCTATTTCAACCATTTGAAGACCTTTTTTCAACTATGGGTTCTAAAGCATAAGGCATTGGATAAGCTTTTTTTATAATTGGCACCACGTCATTTTTTAAGTGGAATTTTACCTCAAAGTGCTTAATCGCATGACATAAATTCTGATCAAAAACATTACTGTATTGACTTTTCATTTGTACTAGAAATTTGTTATCTAACTCTGACTTGGTTACATTTATTTCCTTATTTACTTTTTGCATTAGAAAGTTATCTGGTTTGTTTTCAGGCACATTTAAAATTTGAGCTTGTGTATTTGCTTTGAAGTACCTTCTCCATTCTGGAAACAATATATCCAACCAATTGCGTCCAAGAAGGCATCCATATTTCTTTTTAGATTCAACAATGGTTAGAATTAGGTCATACTTGTGATTATTAAATCTTACTTCTTTACATTCACCTATAGCATTAATTTTGGTCCCCGAGACACCACTAAAGATATAACTTACTGCTTTAAATGGTAATCCTAAATTTTTTTTATATCTAGATAAATCAATAACGGTTTTGCATGCTCCATTATATATTTCACATTTTAACAATTGATTATTTACCTCTAAAAATAGATATTCTGGGTTTTCTGCCTTACATTCCGTTACTTTATGTAAAGCTAGAAGATCTTCATTCACTTCCACTCACACTGCGACTGACACTCTGACGCATAATTTAAAACCTTCAGGCTGTAACACTTTTACCTCTCCGTTTGTTGGACACATTTCTTTTGAGTGCCCTTTCTTTGCACACTTAAAGCACTTCCAATTGACTGCAGGACACCTCGCACCTTTTCCGTGGTTTCTACCACAATTGTTGCACTTTTCCTGTTTACCAGTTAATTTCCTGGAGGCTGGACCTTGCGTTTTCTGTGGATTTGTATATCTATGACGCTGTAACCCACTGTTGCTACTACTGTTGGCCAACGTTTTTATCTGACGATCTGCTACATCCGAAGCTTTTGCAATTTTACATACTCCTGCAAAATCTAGGTTATTTTCCGAAATTAGCTTTTTCTGAATATGTTCAGATTGAATGCCCACTACGAACTGTTCTCGTGAAGAATCATCCAAAAACGTTAAAAAGTCGCATCGTCCTGCCAATTTCTTCAGCTCCACAATATAATCGGCTATGGACTGTTCGGCCTTTTGCATACACTTATTAAATACAAACATAAATGACAGATACTGTGGGTGCAAAATGTTTCTTTAATAAGTCAGTTAAATCCTGGAAAGACAGCTCTTCCGGTTTACGGGGAACAGCTGAGTTCTTAAGGGTTGTGTAGTTATTTGAGCCTGCCAATGTTATGAACAAGGAGACCTTCATATCATCCGTTACACAATTAACCCTAAATAAATGGTCTATTATTTTGTTGTTTCTTAGCAATTTTCCAAAGTAAACAACAATCCGGTATTATAAATGTTTGCTACTTTCCTTTATCTTTGTAATAGTTTGTTTTCTTACTTGCCCTAAGGTTTCCTTATTCTTAACAAAATCATCCCATCCTCGTCGACAGTATTGTATATTTAATGAAACTCTAGGGTGTATCAGATTAACTTTTATTATTACTCTCTACTTGTATAAAATATCGTGTCGATTGCCCGATGCCACGTTATTTTCTTGAATGACAACAGTGACTCCCTCATTCAGTGCTGCCAACCTTACAATATTGTGTAGTCAAGGGACATACACAATGAGGGTAAATACATAACAGTAGTATCTACCCATCATTCAGTTGATTAGGGCCGTGAATGGAGAGTACTTGCTTTGTGAATGTAGTGTTCACAATATACTTTTAGAATATTATATACTATGCCTATCCTCTCATGCTGACTATTGTAACAAACAGTACAATAAACCCGTGGCTGAATGGATCCCGCTATCCAAAGCCAATAAAAAAAATTTTCGAAGTTATTCTTAAAACGTAAGCACACAGAGTGGGATTAATATACAAAATAAATTATTTTAAATACGTTTTCTACAATATTAATGTAATTGCGTTATTAGGGATTGTGCGATACGCTATCTTTCGGGTAATAATCACCTTAAACTAAATAACAAAAGACCGATTTATTCATATTCGGGCTTAGCCAACATCGTCCCTTTTTTTCGTCTTTCCTTATCACTTTGTAGTCATATTTGAAAAAAATTACAACTTGATTGTATTGTTAGGTAATGTGAAGTAAATTTGAGATTTTCATTTCACAAATATATTATGTCATAGTCATTTTTTTCAATAAGTATGATCTTTTTTTATTGAATTACTAAAATACTCGTGATACCGTGTAGACGATACTTGAAAATTCAACTCAATTTGGATGCCTTCAACTAAAAGTTGAGAAAGTGTGTGAGTGGTTCGTGGTCTTGTAGCAAATAAAGCACATGATTTAGTAATAACTGTCATATTCACCATCAAGTGAATGTAACTTTACGTAATCGCCATTGTTTATTTCCAAACGATGACAGCTACATACACTGCTTAATAAAATAAAACAATAAATAGCACGTCCTCTTATAATAAGCAACAATAAGGGAAAAATGATTAAAATTTTTAATTGCATCTTGATATCTCAAAAAACTTTGGATATAGTTAAGTGAACATGAACTCCCTCTATTTTGAGCCATAGATTTTATTGAATGGGGGGGGGGGAGAAAATTCTAGTTTCATTTAAAAAAAAATTAGATATTTGACGTGAAGTTGAACTTTCCATGACCTTTTTAACGAACCCTGTATACAATAAAGCACTTTTTGGCATGTCACTAATAACCCTGACCTTCCTTCTAATTAACCCGACAAGCAATTTTTTTTTGGTATTCGGGTTGACCTAGATTTTTTAATAAAAAGGTCATTAAAAAATTGATATTTAAAAAAGTATCTAAACATTTTAGGTATAGGGTATTTTACGCAAAGTGGCCTTAAAATTCAACTTAGAATCCGAACCGGGTGTTCTATTTAAAATACCAAAATATTATCTATGAATTCGCCATATATACCATTTTCACATTTTATTTACTGTTTTAGAAATTACGAAGATAATCTGAAGGAGTTATTAGAATACAGAAAATTGAAATCGGATGCTTACCAAATAGAATTCAAACAATGTGGTTAGTAATGCTTTTTATATTACACACAGAATTACTCCATACATTTTAAAATACCATACTGAAAAATAAATGTTGCTGGACAAAATCATCAATACCTTATTAAAAATGAGAAATTCTGAATTTTCCTTTTTTAGGTTATCTCGTATATAGATGTTCGTTAATGGGTTCTGTTACTATTTTTTTTTAAACTAGACCCCATTGTTTAATTAACTTCTATATAAAACTATTTATTCACTAGTTCTTCATACATAGAGTGTTATTCCATAGCAATTTAATTACAATAATGGTCATAAATTTCCTCACCACGAGTTTTCATTACTCGTATCGATGTCTTCATAGAGTTTTGGGTTTTTATTTGAAATCGGATCATAGATCAAGAAAGTAGCTATGGCCGAACATACATAAAAAATATATATCCCACGTCCCACGACGTTTTGACAGTTCAATATGTAGAAAACTGTTCATATGTTTGGTAACTATAAACAGTTGAAACGGATACTTATATTTTTTTAAAAGGGGCCCTCCTCTTATTTCCTGTAACGTGAATATAACAAACTTTTCAAATGGAACAACTGGTATAATATTATATTGATATAATATATTATTCAACAAGCATGTATTGATGGCTATTATTAACGAAGGTGCGTTTATATAAACTTCAACACCTAAGTGAATAGTAGCCATTAGAAGATAAACAATGTCAGTTCTGGACCACTTTGGTAAGCTGTCCATCCGGTTCTTCAAACTTGATGGCCATGTAACCGAAGAAGTCGTCGACAATAACCAGAGGGTGTACAAGAATTGAGAAAGAAGAAGAGATCAAGAGATAAGCGATGAGTTTTACAATTATACAGGGGAGTATGATCCGAAGAAGTGATCACCAATGACCAGAAGCTTTTGATCACCTGACTTTAATTTGTCACCCGAAATTTACCACCTTTATTTACCTGTATACAGTTTGTCACCTCTTTACCTTTATCTGAAGAAGTAATCGCCAATGACCAGCAGGTTTTCATCATCTCACAATAATTTAAATAATAAATTAAAAATCTTATGATATTTGGTGTATTTCGAACCCGAGTCTCCAGTTTCTAATGCAAGTGCCTTAACTCGAGCACTACCGAGACATGAAGCTCGATATGTCTGTATGAATTAATGGTAGAGAGAAAGATATCTTTCGGTTTTCGTGCCTCTACTCGAGGAAACGCCTGGCCTAGCCCGTATAATAGGTAAATAAAAAAAAATATTTGTAGAAATAATATACATATTTATTGGTAAAACAGTTATATGATGCGATGTTTAGCAGAGTAGGTGAGCCAAAACTAGCTTATTGGGATAGTGATTGAAAGAAGAGAGAGATGAGCCTTGCCTGGCCTCTTCATAAAACAAAATCATTACAAGTTATAAATTTATACTTAAAAAAATATATATACGTCCTCTTAATAAAACAAAATCATTACAAGTTATAAATTTATACATAAAAAAATTGTTTTAAACCCAATATATTTTCTTCATCTGGAGACAAGGTCTAGGTTGTAAGCATTCCTTACACATTCTTAACATATAGACCTCTCTCCAATCATTATTCCTTTTATCGGCTGGTTTGTGATAAATAACTTTGCGGCAAACTCCGCAGACTATTTCTTGTTGTTGTTGTTGGATAATATTTTTCAAAAAAAAAAATTGCTACAGGTGCTACACCACTGCGTTCCACTAGTTTTATTACAGTAAACTGGTCTAGGCAACGTAAGTGGATTTAGTCTCTTGTGCGTCCTGTGAAATTTGACCAAAACTTCAAAGCGTTGTTGATTCGGTACAATATCCTGTTGAAAAAATAAACAATATTTGTTATAGTATATCAAAAATAGTAATTCTTAGATGTTTCCAAGATTTCTGTCACCTCAGGTGTTAGATATTTTCAAGACTAAAAACGAACAGTACCTAATCGTTTTAATGAACGAAATAGTCATTAAATCCCCATGGTTTTGTGTCAGTATATACATAATTGACTCTTTTGTCATCGTAGGGACTGTTCAAATCTTTTTAATTTAAAACACATTTTCCCAAGATGTTGAAAGACAACACAACTCGCAACTTGGCATGATCATTTGACATTTTATGCAATGTGTAAAAAATGTTCAGTAGTTAGATGTAGGAAAAACCTGTGACTAAGTTTAAGCGCATTACGTCAACTTGTTAAAATCAAACTATCACTCTCTAATGTCACTGTAAAATTATTATTAGTTTTATTTTATGTCAGTTACAGTTTTTATAAAATAGGTCCTAGTCTTATTTGTTTGATTCATGTAGATATATATCATGTATCTTCTCGAAAATTCATGTATATTGAGATAAATATATGAATTGAAGAATCTCCACCTTTAATTTCATAGATACACGTGCTCTTAATCGAGAGTCGTGTAACTCGCGACAAGGTCGTGAAACTTATAGTGTTTTGATCCCAAAAACCAGAGGATCTGAACATTAATTGGTCCTTCGAATCCGGATATATGTATATATAAAAAATCGTGCCAGCTCCCTCGGGTGAATACCTGTCTCCACACACAACGTTGGAGAAGCCATTCACGTTGCCTTTTTTACAAGATAGATAGCCATATCTTCACAGCCTGTAATGCAAAAGCAGGTAGTCGCCAAGTTCTAACCTACTCCATAGGAAGTTTAAGGTAAAAAAACTGGCTTGGAAAATATAGATTTTGTATGCCTATCACAAAACGTGTTTAGGTACTCACTGTCGATTTTTACATCTTTAACAAGAATTTAGACACCCATTTTTCTCTGTATTTTTGTATATAAAATTAGTTACTTGTATTCATATTCACCTACATATTTTATTGTAACGCTATTTATTTGACAAAACGTAAAATCTCTTTCTCTAATACTCTAAGGAATCCATTTTCTCGCCACAAAAATCAACTCATATTCTTTCTTTCTCGCTATTACTCATATTTTTGAAATTTGTATACACTCAGAAAATGGATGCTTTAAAGAGAGATTTAAAAAATAACAAAGGTGCATTTACTCGACACTACAAGTGTATAGAAGAAAATGTAGATGCAGAAACCAATGTATTTAAACACGGCTACATGCCCTCACTGTCACATTTAATAAATTTGAAAGTATTCAGGAAAAATATGAAAGTCTCTTAACAGAAGAAAAAGAAGAAGTTAATTTTGATATACGCTTTGATGTCGAACAAACGTATCTTGATTATTTAGCGAAACTACAAGAGAAAATTGCAGATCTCGCAAATGATCAAACTAAACAAGTTGCATCTGCTTCACAGATAGTCGTTAACTCAAACACATCACATATACCTCGCGTTAAACTGCCGGAGTTAAAAATACCGACGTTCTCGGGCGATCAGAAAAAATATCAAAGTTTTATAGATTTGTTCACTTCGCTAGTCATTAATAACACAGATATTTCAAATGTAGAAAAATTAATTATCTCTTAGAGAGGAAGCTTTGTTATTGATCGACGCTTTAGAATTAACTAATGACAATTTCCCTGTTGCACTTAACATATTAGTAAAAATATATAAGTAACGACAATTTGGCTATTATCAACTCCCATTTAAATCCCATAGTAGATTTTGCTCCAATCACAAAGAGCAATGCACAATGCTTAAGAGATTTCATTACAGAAATGAGACAACACTTAGAATGTTTGAAAAATGTATATATTGTAACTGATCACTTAATAATTATCAACCTTCTTTGTCGAAAATTAGACTTTGCTTCAAATATATAGATTAGAATAGAATAATGTTTATTGCATCTCTAATACAAATTAAATGTATAATGCAAGAAGTACAATCCTGAATAATAACTAAAAGTACAACAATCCTGTATGATTTTAACTTAAAAATACCTTGCTATTGCTGTAAATAATAATTCATGAATATACAAATAGATACCTAACTAAAGAAAAAAAATTTGTCCCTAAAATGTTTACTCATTCGTTATGAATGATCTTAATTTGAGAAAACTTGAGATAAAAAAAAACATTTCTTAAATTTATATTATCAATATAGGAGACAAGATCGTTGATGCCATGGAAATTTCGAAACTCTAAAGGTCTTATACAGTTGTATATTGGACAAATTAGAAATATATGTTCCAGCGTTTCTGTTTGATGCAGGTTACAGATAGTGCACATTTCTTGCTGATTAATTTTGTAAGAATTACCGTTTAAAAAGTACTTAATGAAGTATTTAGAGGAAAGTCTGGTTTGTGCCACAATTCTAATAAATCTTATTGGACATTTCAAATGCAAGTACATTTGAGTATCTCTCATGGTCAAACAATTATATATCGTTGAAAACCTGGATAGTGAAATTTCATTATGTCATCGTTATGCAATCTCTCTCTATACTTGAACAGTAAGCTATCTGATTCCCTTTTGAGCGAATAGAGGTTGTTCCAGGTTTCCAGAGAGTCAATTTCGATAAACAATTTTTCAACCTGAGATACCCAATTGTATTGGAGATTCGTTTGAAGCTGCTTTAATCTAGTAAAACATATTTTTGGATACCTATCATCACCCATTGAAAGTAGCTGTTGCAGCCAGGATCGAGTCAGTTTGAAGACAATATGAGCCACTTTGACAATACCAACTTCAAGTCTGATCAAAATATCTGGTGTGTTTTGTGGTAGGAGTAACAACCTTTTGAAAAATTGTTCTTGGGATCTTTCCAATACATCGACATATCGAATAGCCCAGACAGGACAACAGTGCATGAATGTATTTACAACTATTGAATTATAAAGCTCAATTCTTGACTCCCATGAATTCATCTTCGATTTAATCATGTCAATGACAGCACCAGTAGCTTGTTTGGTTTTCCTGTTGCTTCCGCCATACCACGAAATAAGGACGAGGACGTGAACTCAACCCCAAGGTATGTAAAGTTATTGACTACATCGATTTGTTTTTGATTTAGAGTGAATTTGCATCCCTGTGAAAATACGCGGACAACTCGTATTGACTTTGATTATATTCTCATTCGTATATGCTTCCAGTAAATGCAATTTTTTGGCTAAATTAATGTCAGACGTACCAATAAGTGCTAAATCATAGGCCTATAACAGCATTAAGATGTCAGTATTACTATTCACATCAATACCAACCACTCCATTCTGACGAAAGTAACGTTCTAAATCGGATATATATAATGAGAACAAAAGAGGACTAAGTGCATCTCCTTTGCTTCAAAACGTGAATATGAGTCTAAAAGATACCAAAGCAAGTTACCCACTCTCGATGAATTTCTCGAAATTATTGAAGAAAGATGCAGAGTTCTTAATTCAATTTCCCCCTCTCTTCCTAAAAAGGAAAAAACTATAACTAAACTCAACCACTCAGCATCTTATCACGTGAATGCAACACAAAATAGTTGTAAAAGTTATTCTCAAACTAGGTACTCAAAAGATAAAATGTCCTTTCTGTAGAAAAACCTCCCAGAAAATTTATAGGTACCCCAAATTCGCAGAAAGATCCCATCAGGAAAAGATGAACTTTGTCAAGAATAATCTCAGAAATTCTACAGCTGAAAATTCGAACCTTCCTGTAAATAATTCTCGAGCTTGTCAATCTTCTTCTCACAGCAGCAGGGCTAATAAAAATTCACGGCCACCCTCTCAGAATAGTGGCTATTTACAATCTGAAAATCCCTCCGCATCCGTTAATTTCTCCTCACTGACACAAAAACACAGTGATATTTTGTTAGCTACGGCCGTTATCACACTCTACTCCAGACTGATTGGTGCTGATTTATATTATAATTTGATAGATAATGGACTCATAACTCTTGGTAGAAATTATCCTGTACTACAAAACACAATGTTGGATAATTGCGGGAAATATTCCACAAAACCCTCGTTCGAGACACACGGTCTCATTTTTTTTTAACACTGTTGAGTCACCCTCACTAGACTCTAAATTAGACTCTCTTCTCACAAAGTTTTGGGATATCGAGGATATCCCCAAACAGAAAATGTTTACTTCTGATGAAGAACAGGCTGAACAAAATCTCAAAATGATTCATTCCACATAGCCAAAAAGGCGTTTTTTAAACCTCGAAAATAGATTCAAAAATAACCCCTCTCTTTTTAATAAGTATAAAAAATTCGTTCAGGAATATGTTTCCCTTGGTCACGCGCAATATGTGCCTCTCTCACTTCACAATGAAAAGTTTTTAAATAAATATTTTCTCCCTCATCACTGTGTTATTAAAGATAACAGCGCTAGTACTCGTTTAAGAGTTGTTTTTGATGCCAGTTGTAAGAGTTCAACTGGAATCTCTCTTAATGATATCACTTTAAAAGGATATCAGGTTCAACCTGATTTATTTGATATTCTCTTTCGTTTTAGACAATGGATCTATGTATTCACTTCAGAAGTAGAAAAGATGTTTAGACAAATTAAGGTCAACCCGGACCAGACTTACTTGCAAAACATTATTTGGAGGGCAGTCCAACTGAACCTCTCTCTTGTATTGAACTCACCATAGTTACATATGGTACAAAGTCTGCACAGTAATTATACTAGGGCAGTTCTGGACCATGGCGCAGGTTTTGACATGGGAATCTCCATAAGGAAATCGTTGAAAATGCTAAGGTCCCAAAACACCGGAAATGTATCTTTTTTTGTGCGGGGATAATCCCTTCAATCTACCACTTTTAATAATTCTTATCCCATAGTAATACCCAGCAAATTCTTATTTCCGAAAATATATTATTTATTATTTCATCATCAACCTTCGCGTCTATTATATCGCACCCAACACATTCGGCTATTCACTCTCATAATTTAAAAGTGCAAGGAAAGGTATAAAAAAAAATAATCCGAGAGCATTCAGCATAGTTAATAGTAACTCTAAAATTGGTGTTTAAGGTATACAGTAAAAATGTATACAAAGTATATCAAAAAATTAGAGTGCAGATATACAGAGCATATCATAAAATTGTAAATAAACCATATCGTCTAAAAGATTCAGGATATTGAAAATGTAATTGAGTATATAAAAAAATTACGAATGAATCATATCCATGTTTCAGGATATTGAAAATTCGACATATATATCAAAAAATGTATAGTGTCGATATACAGAGTACCTACATTAAAAAATTAGATTGCAAATACATACATATAGTTGAATGAAGTTCATCGTTCAGGATATTAAAAATTTGACATATATAGAGAGTATCAAAAAATGTATAGTGTTGATATACAGAGTACATAAAAAATTAGATTGCAAATATAGTTGAATGAAGTTCATCGTTCAGGATATTGAAAATTATACCCGGCCGACTAAGTATAACATTTTAATAATACCTCTAACGAAATGAATCAACAAAAGTGCTTGTGTTCGATGGAAATATACCCGGTTGACTAAGTACAACATTTTCATAATACCTCTAACGAAATGAATCAACAAAAGTATTTACGGGATTATATCAAGTCATAATTTTTATTTTAGAAAAATATTTTTAATCATACATCATCATTGTTTTCAACTGCTGGTGATATAAAGAAATATACCTGCTAGGTATGAAGTATCTATAACATTTTAATAATACCTTTAATGAAATGAAACCACAAAGGTATTTAGGGGGTAAAAACAATAGACACTTGTAATAATTTTTATTTCATTGATTTTATTTATACATCAACATTGTTTACAATTGCTTCTGTATATTCAGTATGTACAACTTCTACGGCTTTCCACTGTACCTATAGAAAAAGCAAATATGATCAGATACTACCAATGATGGTTATCAAATTTACATAATAGTTCTGAAAAGATATATGTAACATATAACATAATCAGCTGGTAGTTTATACTTCGAACGTTTTGTCTATATCCACACCACCTTTAAGGCCTTTCGAAGACTTATGAGGTAAGACACCGGCGCGAAGCCTTTTTTATTTGTGGAAAGGCAACCCCAATAGGCTAACGGAAAACCACTTTAAACACTTTTCAATATTAAAATTTTTATTAGCTGTGTTAGATAAACAAAACAAATTAGTGTGAAATAAAACCTAAAATTGAAAGAAAATAAAAACCTAATATAAACATTCAATGCTAAACTAATAACTAGATATGTGTTACTTAAGCAAATGTTCACACGATAACCCTTATAACAATATTATTTGACTGTTTCTCAAAACTCATATATTGATACTTAATATAAAAATAGTTAAGCAAAAAACATATTTCGATGTTTAAAATAACATATTTGTAAAGTTAAAAAATGTAGAATTCAAAAAACATGGGACTTATTTCCACCATCTCTCATTGGACCATCAAATTGTGGTAAAACCAATGTTATGATTATTATATTATATTAGAGCATCCGAATGGATTTAAATTTGAAAATATCTACATTTACCCTAAATCTCTTTATCAACCTAAATACAGGTACCTTGAAACTCTTTTTGAACCTCTTAAAGAAATTGGTTATCATACGTTTAATGGTAGTACAAATATCATGCATCCGTCTGAAGCTAAACCAAATTGGTACCGATCTGACATTTGATCAATTGATGGTTTTATATGACACCATTTTGCGGTGGATCGATTGTAGTGCTATCTAGCGGCACGTGTTGAAAGTAGGTATAAGGTAGAAAACTGGGAAATCAGAAACTGTAATTAGTGAACTGCTATCTACTTTTAACTCACTTAATAATGTCAATGTTGCCATGTTTCAATTATAAACTAACTAGATATTTCAGAGTTCCTTTAATCATAAATTCTTTGTCAGATATTCTTCCTGGATATAAATCAGAGATAAATGTTGTGAAGCCATTTGGACTTATTCCGAGTAATCCTTTGACAGTGTTATATGCTTTGTATTCTGAATATGTTGATGATTGCACAATGCAATCACCTGGTACTTCAATAAATATTTCCGTGGCATCAAAAATTATTTTTGTGCTAGGATATGTTTGCTTAAAGCATTCAGGTAGATTTTCTACTATTAGCTGTTCACTGGCCCAAATTGGAATTTGTGTGAAATAAACAAATATAATGTTTATCCAAAACCTGAAAATTTTTGATATGGTGGCTGGACTTACATTATATTTATTTGCCAGGTCGACAACTAGTAGCCCAACTCTAAGCCTACTAATTGTCATGAACAGCTGAGTGTCCATGTCTAAAATATGCAACGATTCATTAAAATTTGGATTGCTGTTTTCCAAAAATGTCTTCCCTTCCTGAATTATAAAACTGGCAAACATTTTATATTTTTTCGGATCTTTAAAACCAGTATAAAAATTTAGACGATCAGGGTTTTCTACTATTCGTTTGGGGGTGTTATGTTCCTGCATGTTTTTAATTGTTTGCTTAAGTTCAGTATTCTCCCTTTCCAAATGATGAGTGTACTTCTGCAAATTTTTATGTAGCTCACTATATTGTCGATACTACCTACATATGCATAAGAATGCTCATATCATATATTTGATATTCTAAAATAATAAATATTATAACTAGGATATTTATAGAGAGATCAAAACATCTACTATTTTTGTCCGGTTTTTCCTTCACTTGATTAAAATGGACATGACATATCCTCTTCTTGCTATATTCCACAAAATACTTATCTTTCTCCATAATAGAAATGTGGCGATTGGCGAACAATAAATAGATAATGTATTCAACTTAAAACAAACAAAATACACTTTTCCACTTTTATTAATATCACAAATATATTTAAGGTGTGTCTCGGGTTTCCACAGGAACACTGAAATATCTAGTTAGTTTATAATTGAAACATGGCAACATTGACATTTTTAAGTGATTGAAATGTAGATGGCGCCACATTAATTACCCTTAGTAGTTACCTATTTTTCTACCTCAGGCCTACTTTCGATAAGTGCCGCTAGATAGCACTACAATACGATCCACCACAGTATGGCGTCAGTTGAAACCATCAATTCAAACAAATCTGTTCCGCTTGATGGAAAAATAGATATAGTTTACTATCTATTTTTAAGGACTGTGAATTAGACAAATGACGTTACAGAAAACAACTAGATGAATTTGTGTTGTTATAACATAAATACACTGGCGAGCAAAAAATTGAGGTCACTTCAGAAATTGCGAATAATTTTAGCGTCAATATTGATAAGGACATAATAGTATTAGTAGGCGTTAAAGCAATTTTTTCCGAGACTTGACAGCTGTCATTCGATTTATTAAAGTACGACTTTTATGAAAAATGCGCCTTTGCGCTAATTGAACAATCACATTTCCCTTGCCTGTTTTCCAGTTTACTGTTGATTATTTGTGTAAAACCTTACGATTGCAAACTGTAGTGATTTAACAGGCCCATAATGCCTTTAGATCTGATTGTTGTGGGGCAAGAATTGTTGCGCTGTTACAAGATGGTCGGGGCAACGTGAAACTCTGCTAGACATCGCATCATATAATTGTTTCACCAATAAATATCTGTATTATTTCTACAACTGTTTTTTTATTTACCTATTATACTGGCTAGGCCAGGCGTTTCCTCAAGTAGAGGCACGATTACCGAAAAATAGCTTTCTCTCTACCATTAATTCATATAGACATCTCGAGCTTCTTGTCTTACACATTTATATCTACATTATTCACATGTCTCGGTAGTACTCGAGTTAAGGCACTTGCATTAGAAACTGTAGACTCGGGTTTGAAACACACCAAATCCCACAAGATTTTTCAATTTATTATTTAAATTATTGTGAGATGATGAAAACCTTCTTGTCATTGGCGATCACTTCTTCAGATAAAGGTAAAGTGGTGACAAACTGGATACAGGTAAATAAAGGTAAAGTGGTGACAAACTGGATACAGGTAAATAAAGGTAAAGTGGTGACAAACTGGATACAGGTAAATAACGGGTGACAAATTAAAGTCAGGTGATGAAAACCTTCTGGTCATTGGCGATCACTTCTTCGGATCATACTTTCAATACTCCATTGTATAATTGTAAAACTTATTGTTTATCTCTTGATCTCTTCTTCTTTCTCAATTCTTGTACACCCTCTTGTCATTGTCGACGGCTTCTTGTACACCCTCTGGACATTGTCGACGACTTCTTGTACACCCTCTGGTCATTGTCGACGACTTCTTCGGTTACATGGCTATCGAGTTTGGAGAACCGGATGGAAAGCTTACCAAAGTGGTCCAGAACTGACATTGTTTATCTTCTGCCATTATATGCGAGTATAATACTATATTTTGCCACGACTATTACTTATATGTGTATAAATAATTTTTTCGATTTTTCTGGCATAATATTTACGGAGCTGCTTCTCTTATGTTTCAGTGACTGATGCGCTTTACATATTAAATTCTCCAGTAATTTCAATTTAAATTCGGTATAATAATGAAAATTTTTGCAATCAGCTTTAAATTATTTAAATGTCACTTTTTTAGTTTGGTCTTCAATCATTGAACACTAGATAAAAAACTGACTGCAAATATAACGGTCTATATACAACAGCGCTTCGTAGTGCAATGGTATCGAGGTCTGACTGCGAAAATGGAGATATGTAGGCGTATGGTTCGAATCCTGGAAGCGGTGAAATTTTTATTCGTTATATTGCAGCATTTTTTTTATAAATAACCTTCAATATATATCCTATTTATCAGTGTCATATAACCTGTTCATTATCCACACCTATTATTCATTAGTGAATAACGAACGTCATTGTACGTGAAGATACACACGTGAAGTGTAAACATTATTCAATAGTCATGGACACAATATTTAAAAACAAATTCAACAATACCATATTAGTCATAATTCTATTGTACAGTAATAATAATATGGGTATTTCAAATGGAAGTAACTATAAAAATAGTATATTATTCAACGAGCGTGTAATGATGGCTATTACTCATGAATCATTCGAGTGAGTAATAACCATTACACGAAAGTAGAATACTATACTTTTTTTATGACTGAGTGTTCACCATTCAATTCAAACAAATGAGATATTTAGAGAATATTTTATTGAAGAAACTTAATGGTATATGTCAAACAATTCCATCTTGAAAACTATAATAAAAAAAATTTATGAATTCATATTATTTATTCAGTATGAAATAATTCGTACTATAGTAAATATCGAAAAAACCATCAATTTTTGGAAAAAAACAGAAAAATAACCGGGTAAGTGCGAGTCGGACTCCGCACGAACGGTTCCATACCAATATCTATAATAAATTTGTAATAACCTATAGTATATAACAAATAAAAAAAAACTCAAACCGCGGTGAGATTTGATCCCGCGATCTTTTGCTCGCTATCCTGGCGCTTTATCAACTAAACCACGAAGACATGAAATATGTAAGGTCTAGTAGAACATTTCAAGCAAACACATGGAACGAAATAAAGATGTTTTTGAACATTTCTTTAGGTGGACAAATCTTTGATAGAAGTTTATAAATTATAAATAACACATAATTGCCTTACCTTTGTTGCGAGATGAACGTCATTAGGAGCTGTAGTGATGAACTGGTTCATTTCATCAGCAGTGAATATCTTCGCTTTCTTTGGGCATGTATCCAGTATCCATCTGACTTTCTTTTCAGAAATGCTCGTAATTTCATATATTTTTCAATATTCACATCATGTTTTATTGAAATTGTGCTTCTAAGTATTGAATACTGTGACCACAAGGAGGAAGCTTTATAGGTAACTATTTAACTGCTAATTCGCCAAAATAGGCTAACAGTACATTCTCCGAAAACGAAATTACATGTTTCGCTTTTCGCCAATCCATGAATATCTGGTAAACCGTTTCATACCTTTTTTTAGATTTTTCGAGTAAAAGGCTGATTGTACTTAAGCTGCAGGCAGCTTCTAGAACCTCTGGTGGAGTGCAGTTGAATTCGTTTTCACTTTCTGAATCAATTTTCTTACAAAAAGTCAGCTATAAATCACCTCCGGTATATAAGGTATACTGTCAAAGTTGAATTATGACATTTCATGGTGAGTCTGATTCAAACATTGCATTGCGACGCTGATTGACCATAGTCGTGTGTAATGGAATTCTTTGACGGTGATTGGCCATAGTCGTGTGTAATGGATCCATTACACACGGGGCGTTGCTTGTTTTGCGTAATGCATCCAGTTACTCAACAAAAATTTTACATAAAAAGGGTTCATTATTCAACAGTCATAGAAAAATAAGTTTATTAAACTTCTTCTCATTTTGGCTTTGTATCAATTAATTTTTCGCAACTTTATCATCTCGAAATCACACCTGAACGACAGCATCATTCATTCATACGGCACTAACATCCCTTTATATTTTTCACTATTCATCATGCCTTTGATGGGTTTGAGTTTTCCTGTTCGCTTATATAAAAAATATCCCAAAGCATCTTGACTGGATGTATCACTTTTTGAACCAAATGACCTGCAGTAAATTTTTCGTCTGCACGAATTTCGTTCGGTATCCCTGCACTAACACTGAGAACAAAACATTCCTCCATTGCTTTTCCGCTGAACTTGAACTGATCCAGTCTCTTTTTTTTGTCTAATCAACTTATTTACATCTTACAAGCTGGCGGAGCATTCACTAGGTGTCATCATTTTTCTTCTCTTTCTTGGTGTAATGGGTGTAATGTCCTTGATGCCTCAAAAACGAAAACACCAACTGAAACGGGATATTTTTTCCAGAACCACAAAACACTTGCAACTTATAACCGTATGCACTATTTATAGTTCTAAACTCGTTTAATTAAACTGCCTTGCTATGCTTGAACATGAAAGAAGTTTGATAACGTCCAGAAATGTAGGGACCTTTTTGTGTGAAAAACGTTCGTTGGTGCAGTGCCTGAAGTTATTTGAATTTTGAGTACTCACGTTTATAGTTACGAACGTGACGTTTGTTATTTGAATTTCGAATTACCTGTGATTTGGACAAAATTTGAAGGTTTTGAACTGGCAATTTTTTGTCTTGTCGCGGCAATTTTTTGACGTTTAATATATCAAATCTATGTGTATAAAATTCTGATTTTTTAGTTTTTCTCTCGTGAAATAGTCATGTCGAATACCACTCAATTAAAAATTTTGTAAGGTAAAATTTTTCGATTGTCATGAAAGTTTGTTGCTTGGCAATTTTGCGAATGACATTTTTAACAAAACCACGAGCCGTTAGGCGAGTGGTTTTGGATTAAATTGCCGACAAAATTTTCACTCTCGTGGTATTATACAGTGTGACCCATTTTTAATGGAAACACCCCCCTAAAATTTGAAGTTGTAAACAGATTTGAATAATTTTTTTTTGAAATGTCAAGTACTAAAAGGTCTACCTTGTTTATTCCAATTTTCAGGGCATACTACGATATTTTTTCTTAGTCGAAAATCGAGATTTTTTGTTAGCGATTTTTTTATTGAAAAAATCACTACGCCACTGGATTCAGAGTGCCTCTGAACAGGTGTGACCAGAATTTCTTGAAAAAATATTCATTAATAACAAAGTTATGACAACTCAAAAATTCGAAAACTAATACAGCTAACAGTCACAAAAAACACCCTATATCAACAGATATAGCCATGAGAATATTTTTTTATGATTTCAACAATAAAAAAAAAACAAATAGCGTGAATTTTTTTAATGAAAATAACGGAATTACATTCACACAATTCAACTAATAATGAAGGAAAAAATTTTAATTAACGTAACGAAAACGATTCAGTGCAACAATTAATTCAAATAGGAGCCTTTACTAATCCACCACGTATTTCGATACATTTGTCGTAGCGCTTACGAATGTTTCTGATTATGTTCCTTAGTTCCTCTGGGGTAATATCTGCACATACCTGTAGAATTCTTGCACAAAGTTCATTTCTATCTCTTGAGCGGTTTTTGTAAACCTTTTGTGTGAGAAGTCCCCAGAGAAAAAAGTCCAAAACTGTGAGGTCTGGAGATCTGGGTGGCCACTCTATAAACGGACTATCACGGCCTATCCATCGGTTTGGAAAATGTTTGTTAAGCCATTGCCTCACAGCTCTGGCAAAATGAACTGAACACCCATCTAACTGGACAATTAAATTTGATCGTTCATTGATTGGCAGCTCGTGAATAGCATCCCAAAACTCTGTGTTTAAAAATTCTAGAAATCTCTGCGCATTAATGTTTTCCTCAAAAAAGAAAGGACCAATAATTCGTTCGTTCAATATCCCACACCAGACGTTGATTTTTTGGGAATACTGGCTTTTACAGTTTATTACCCAGTTAGGATTATTCGCTGCCAATAGCGACAATTCTGTGATGACACTACTCCATTTGTCGTGAAAGTGGCTTCGTCGGTATATAAAATATTTTGTAGGAAATTTATATTGTTTAAATATTCCCCTTGGGCCCATAAACAATATTCCAGACGTCTTGCTTCGTCGCCTACTTGCAGTGTATGTGAAAATTTTGGCTTGAAAGGTTTAATATTCTTCCCCTTGAGACATCTCCGAATAGTTTCTCGTGGAATATTCAAATCTAAGGTGGCATTCCTTATACTGGCATTAGGATTATTTCCGAAATAATCTAAAATGATTTGATCATTCCTGTTTCGTCTTTGTACAGGATAACTTTTTAACATCATTTTTGATACTGCACCAGTTTCATTGAATATTTTATTTATCGTACCGCAGCTAATACGAGGACGATCTAGATGTCTCTCTTTAAATACTCTACAAACTTCTATAGCACTTCTAACGTCATCTCCCGAAAGGCGTACAATTTCAATTTTCTCTCTTACGCTCAATCTTGCAGCAATGACACAAAATAATTCGAAGAATTGTAAGGTGAATATTGTTAACAATAGTACATTTAAATCTTTCACAAGTATCAAACTGTAATATCATTTCCATGACAACTAAGATTTAAATTGAAAAATCAATTAGGTCTTAGTTTTAGTTAATTTGCATGAAAACTTGAATGTAATTACGTTATTTTAATTAAAAATATTTATGCTATTTGTTTTTTTTCCATCTGGCGGCACTTTATTGTTGAAATCATAAAAAAAATATTCTCATGGCTATATCTGTTGATATAGGGTGTTTTTTGTGACTGTTAGCTGTATTAGTTTTCGAATTTTTGAGTTGTCATAACTTTGTTATTAATGAATATTTTTTCAAGAAATTCTGGTCACACCTGTTTAGAGGCACTCTGAATCCAGTGGCGTAGTGATTTTTTCAATAAAAAAATCGCTAATAAAAAATCTCGATTTTCGGCTAAGAAAAAATATCGTAGTATACCCTGAAAATTGGAATAAATATTTCAAACTCTGTCCCAAGGTAGACATTTCAGTACTTGACATTTCAAAAAAAAATTATTGAAATCTGTTTACAACTTCAAATTTTAGGGGGGTGTTTCCATTAAAAATGGGTCACACTGTATATGATAAAACCTACAACAGTATAAATAATTAGAATCGACAACTTTTTATTGACTGTCAGTACTAACTTCAGGTGTTCATACATACAAAACTAAGTTTCTATGAGGCCCACAAAAGTTCTGGAAATTTCGCAATGTCAAAAGGAACAGTTTAAATATGTCAAACCTCCAATATTCGGCGTTTAAGCTTAAATTAGCCTAACCTCTAAATAATCGACAGTACATATTTGTAGTGACTAGTATTAAATATTAGTTGTTAGTAAGTGATAATTCTGTCAATATATTAGTGTATGAAGCTACTTGTTAATACTTATTTAAAAAAACAATTTACCTCCATCAATATCATTAATATCAACTCAAAATTATAAACTAGTTTAATTATCAAACGAGCTACAGTATAATTTTAAATTTATGACTATGTGCATTTACACAACCAAGGAGACTTTATAAGGAGATCGGACCGGACCCTATGTATTGCAATCTCTGGTCAAGGCAGAGGACGCCAGTTTAAATCCAATACCAAATACATCTGGCTGCAGCACAACAACAGCTAATCGTAACCCTTGCACACACTTTGAGTTCATGGTGTTTTATTGGCTGCTAGCTTATTTGACAGTATGTGAGGTTAGGAAACAGAAATAACAAAATTTCTGAGTAAAATATTAGTTTTTGTCCTCGTCTTCAAAAATATCAGCAATTGTGATTATTTGGTGGTGAAATAAATATGCCTTTCCAAAAACATTAAACTTCGGATATTTTTAATCACCTTTGGGATTGAACTCTGGTTTTTCTAAATTCAATTCACGTCTTCGTTTTAAATCAGCTGCAATACCAATCACTATTGCAGTAATTTTTAACAAGGCACACCCTGCCCATTTTTAATTTCGAACAATAATTAATTATAATCTTTCCATTTCTTACTTTAATTTTTTTCTATTCATTAACATAAGTAATATTTACAATTTGACTACTGTCATTTATGAAAACTACGGTTAAATGGTATAGGCTTGTATGTCAACTGGCATTAATGACTGTAGCCCTGAGGATAAACAATTATTTGGATAGATTTTAGATTTGTAATCTGGTTGTTTTGTATTGATTTAATGATCCTTTTTACTACAAACAGTCAGATACAGCTTTTAAAATACCTAAGCAATTAAAACACTGTAGAAGAAAGCCCCAAATCAAAATTAAACTAACTCAAACACGCTCAAAATAACTATAAAAACCACATGTTGTGCAAAGAACGCTTGTTTATCATCAAATTCATCAGGTCACGTGGACTTGCCCTATTGGATTTGGAGTGGCGACGCCGCTGTGGAATGCAAACGCTTAGATAGACGATTTTGATGACAGGTTTTGTCAATTTTTTAGTATGAGTTTGATCTTCTTATCTAGCCTCCATGCAACGTTCAATTCTTACCGGAAAATTGACCAAAATTACCTACAAATTAATATTAACATTAAAAACAAAAAATAACTTGAAAAATAAATCTCTTCTGTATATTTTTTGCAGATAATGAAGACCATACGAAAAATTTGATATTGATGCAACACGACCTTCAAAACTATCGAAGAATTATAGAAGACAAAAACCAACAAATTCTTGATTTGAATAGTACCAACAAGGATCTTCTTGCTAAAATGGAAGAAACTTTATCGCAAACCAGAAACGACATTAGAAATTTTTCAAACAAATACAGCCTACCGCAATTAGAAAAAATGACAGAAGACCTAAAAACCTCTCAGAATCGTATTTTATATTTAGAACAAAAATTGAAAGAGTCGGATGAAAGCAATAGAGAAAGTGAATTAAAAAAAGAACTTGAAACTTTAAAACTTGTCAGTGAAAAAGAAAGAAATAATTTTAAAAATGAGGTGAATAAATTAAAACAAGAATTAGAGATATCTTTATCCGAACTGAAAAATTGTAAAAAGTATACAGATGAATTGGTTAACGAAAATGTTCTTCTCCAATCACGTGCCAAATCTAGCGAAGATAAAGATAAAATGAAAGCTATTCAGGAAGCCGAAGGACAAGTACGGTTATTACAGGATACTGTAGACGACTTGACCAACTTGAAAACTATAGCTGAAGGTGAACGATGTTCATTTGAGTTTGAGGCTAAAACTTATAAACATCAATTAGAAAATTGCCAGAGTTATACGTCACAACTTGAATTAGAACTAGAAAATGTACTGAAAGAATTGAAAACTAAGGAAGAATTGATAGATCATCTTCAAGAAAGCATCACAAACATAAAACGAGAAGTAGAAGTTAGCAAAGATATAAAAATACAGTTAGAAACTACTCTGAAAGCAATAACAACCAAAGAGCTGGTTATAGAAGATTTAAGAAAAACAATATCTATTTTAGAGAAAAGGCTGAATGGTGTTGAAAATACAAACGCTACAGAAAGAAATGAAGTTTTAAATGATTGTTTAACTTGTACTA
This sequence comes from Lochmaea capreae, assembly GCA_949126875.1. Classification (NCBI taxonomy): domain Eukaryota; kingdom Metazoa; phylum Arthropoda; class Insecta; order Coleoptera; family Chrysomelidae; genus Lochmaea; species Lochmaea capreae. Next base: position 29,337,548 of record OX421406.1, read on the forward strand.
CATATGAAGATAGGGATGTTTTAAACCAAGAAGAGGAAGGGGATAAAAGTGGAATGGTCAGAACAAATTTAGTATCAGAATTAAAAGTCATCGAAGAACAAGAATTAGAAAAAAATAACGGTTTGTATGAAATACACTCTCCGGCAAATAATCGATCCACTCAAAAAATTGATGAAGTTTGCTCATTAATAAATTTATTATTTTAAATTTGATTTGGTAATTTTCTCTCGTATTAATGAATCTAGCACATGTTTGGAATTCTAAGAAAATTGGACGTACGTCATTTGATACAGGGTGACATAAAGTGTGTTTTTCCACTCTAACTTTAAAACCACGCGTGGAGTGTCAGAGATCACAATAGCTTGATTCTTGTAAAAGATACAAGGACTTAGGAAAAAGTTACATTTGCACATTTCTCCTATGGTGATAACAATAAGTTTACGAACTCAACTAAACACTGAAAATAATTAAAACGCATTGAAAACAAAGTGATGAACATAAAAGGCTTATTACGAATTGTTTCCCCACTTGCACGGATAACAGCTGCAATTCGTCAATTAAATTTTGAATGTAAACCTGGTCGATTTTATTCCATTCTTCAATTTGCAGATATTGGTAAAAGAGATCCTATTTTCCTCTCAACAGCATCCCAAACATCCTCAATTGAGTTTAGGTCTGGGCTTAGAGCAAGCCAATTTACTACTGGGATTTCAACCTCGGCTAAATACTCACGTACAGTTCTCCCAACATGCATCTGGGTGTTATCAGGCATCAGCATGAAATCGTCTCCGATGAACGGTGCAAAAGGAACAATATGTGGTTCTAAAACTTTTATTTTTTACCCATCGGCTGTCATGGCTCCTATGTTCATTATAACCAAGTCCGTCCGAGCTTCAAAACTTACGCCACCCCACACCATTACCGAACCGCTCCAATAACTTACTCTTGGAAAAAAATGGTTTAGGAAGAAACGTTCTACAACTCTCCGGTGGAGGGACTTATAGATCCACTCACCACAAACCTAACCTAACCTCCGGTAAATTAGTTCTGAGACAACACCTTGACTCACCCGTGAATAGGATATTGCTCCATTCTTCGTGCTCTTGCAGCTCTTTGAACTTTTAATCTTGAAACTCCCAACACTTTGACCACATAATACTTTGATTTATCATCCCTAACCAAAGAAATAGCTCTTGGTGAGTCGATTACAGAAAAATAAATATTTCAAATTACTATTCGACAACAAACATGTACAAAAATTTAATTGAAATTGAAGTATTAGATTTCATAACTGACTGTAATTCCATAGTCCTCTATGCAAACAAGTTAATAAGCTTATTGTTTCTACCATAGTAAAAATATAACGTTTTTCCTAAACTCTTGCATTTATTTTAAGTTAAGCTGTTGTTATGAGTAATTAAAAAATTGTAAAGAAATTATTTCTATTCATTACAAAATAAGAAATTACAAGGTGGAACAACGCTGACACTCCACGCGTGGCTTTAAAGTTTGAGTAAAAAACACACTTTGTGTCACCCTGTATAAAATGACGTACGTATGTGCTAGATTTCCTATAAATTTATCAAAATGAAAAAAAATGATCAAATCCAATTTAACATAACAAATTAATTAATGAGCATACTTTATCAATTTTTTTTGACTGGGTCGATTATTTTGCCGGTAAGTGTATTTAAGATTTAAGAAGTTTTATAGGCTGGTAAAAAAGTTTGTGTAATCGAATATACTGGGTGTCCCGAAAATATAGGTAATTAATTATATCACATATTCTGTGACTCACCTATACATACATACAATAAAATTTCAGAGTGATTTATTTGAAAATTTAAATTCATTAAACGTTCCTCTAAAACGGTGTGACGTAAAAAAAATTTTAAAATAAACTGTCCATTTGAATACTTTCCGTACCGCCGCTAACTGTTAAATTGTTCACTATATTTTTTTGTGTGTAAAATTTTCCTGATCGTTTTCTTTGCTGAATTTAGATATCTTGTTTGGGTTTGTTTCCTTTAGAAATAATAAAGAGTTGTAATTAAAGTGTAACATGCTTCCGAATTTTATTACAGCTTTCGAAATGTTAATTAACTGATATGGATTGTTAGCCGGTTCTCTAGTGATTTTTTTTGAGTCTGTCTTTCCGCAGTTTCTATATATAATCGTATGGATTTGAATTTTATTCCGATTTTTTTTATTCTTACTCTGTGTGTCATTAAGTGGAAACATTTGAAACTTATAAAATAATTTCTTTTATTATTGTTGAACTAGTATTTAGTTTAAATCCAAAGGGTTATTCGAACTTGGATGTGGCTCAGTTACGCTTGTTCGTCTACCCGGCAGATTTATAGCTTTCTTCCCTTAACTCCGGAACAAATATAATTTTTTTTTTAGGTCGGTTTCCGTATTTAATTTAAATCCAAAGGGATATTCGCACTTGGATGTGGCTCAGTTACGCTTGTTCGTCTACCCGGCAGATTTATAACTTTATTCCCTCAACTCCGGAACCAATTTAATTTCTTTTCGGACGTTTTCCGTATTTAAATTAAATCCAAAGGGTGATTCTGGAATGGCTGGTTCCTTCGTGTCAATTCCCATTATATTCAAGCCTGTATGCAGCCACTCGCGCTTCCGCCCCCACGTGCAATGCAAGAGGCGGAATATTTGAGCATGGTTTCCATTGCCGCAATCGGACTACTTCTGCAAGCCTCTGCAGTTTTGATAGCTCCAGCTCGGCTTTGATCTGTTTTTGGCAACCAGACTAGGGCTCCATAGCTGTGCCCATGGGTCTCACCACAGTTGTGTTCAGCCAGTGTACGATCCGTGGATTTAGTTCCCATTGACTTCCGGTTGTCCGGTTTCCCTTTATTTGTATCATCAAGCTGTTGTTTAAATGGGACAACCTAAATTAATTTGAATTCAGAATAAGCTCATCTCACTCATTCTTTCCACATATGGCTTAATAATTTTGTTATAAAGAGGTACAGATTTACTAAATTTATTTAATTTTTTTGTAGAAGCAGATATTGTATCCCTAGAAATTAGGATACGAGAAGAAATACAAGAAGAGTACTTTAAAAAATTGAAAGATATCGAAAAAAAATACCAAAAAGTTTACATCTCTAGTAAAGATCTTCGGAAAGAACAAGAAGAGAAACTGAAAATACAAGATTATAAGTTCAGAGAACATTTATCGATGGTCTTAAGGGAATGCACTAAAAAAATTGAAGAATATGAAGAAGGTAGTCAAGAGTTAGTTAATCAATTGAAAAATGTGCAAAGTGAAAATAACGAATATAAACAACAAATTAGACAAAACGAGAAAAATTATTCTAAATTATTAGAAGATATACAATCAAGTAGTCAGGTAATATATTCTGCACATAGTCAATAGTTTGCTGCTGTTGCCATTGAGATAACATTATAGGGCTGGTGAGTCGGAGATTCCATTGCTCTCTTCAGTACTGGCGATTGTTGCTGGGAGCCATTTCTTCATTGAAGTTACATAATTATATATAAGCATCTGCTAATGTTGTTGATATCAAAGCTCTTATCGTGATCCAAGTGGTTCTCGTAGACCAGCTAAAAATGTTAAGACTTGTTGGAGAGAATTGCTTCTTGTTTTGTTTAATATTTGGTTCTATATTATGCACTTTTATGTAGTTAAAAATAGTGTTAAGGAAACCCATCACCTCTTTGTAAAAATAGTGTTGCTGATTCTCCTTTGGCTGTTGGCGTAGGCTTACTAAATCTAGTTAATGAGTTCTCGTTCTGTTGGTCTGCAAAGTTTAGGATCTGTTTATTTTTTACTGAAATCCATTCGATACAACCATAAATGGATACAACTTGTTTTGCTCTTCCTTCAAGTTTGCAGCTTGATATTCCAGTTGTAAGCATCTGACTCTGGAAGCATTCTGGGTCGGTGGCGTTCCAGTAGTAGCTAAGGAGTCTGGTGGCAACATCTATGAAGTTGTATAATTCGTTTGTGTTTCCGTCAAATACCGGGAGGACGAAAATATATTGAGGGGAGTAGGAGATTGGGATTGGAAAGATTTTCCTGATTTGGAGAAACTATTGTGGCATTTAATTTTGTTATTCTATTTTATTGCACTGTATTCACTGGTTTTGCGACTTTTCCATATAAGTGATAATATTAGTATTTCCTATCACTCTTAGGTATTACTTAGCGCGTGGTGAAACGTAAATTACATTTAGGAATTCCTAAATCCGATTTTGGTATTAGGTACTATTACCTTACTTTAGGAAATGGTTGGTGAAATCGGGCGTCAGATTCTTTTACACAGAATCTAGGGATACTTTTTATGTGGTTCGTTTCGAGTGGATGAACCTTTAAAAAAAAGGAAGAGGAACACTAAGGGCATTTTCTACTGACTGCGACAATTAAGTGTTGGTTCGCTAAAAATACCTTTCAAAAAGTACTTCTTAAAAGTATTGATACAAAGTATATTTAATAATTGAGAGTTAATAAATTTAACTTGCCCGTGACATCTAATTCGAGGGTTGTCTTTTATATTTTGCATATAGAGCTAGAAAAAAATAGTAGATAATTTTTAAAGTATTTTAATTCCCAAAGTATTTTCCAAGAAGAGAAATGCATTTTTGCATCCTTTGGAACCAATTCTGGAAGCAGTTATTCCACTCGCTTGTTGGTACATTAAAAATAGAGTTTTTGAATGCGTTGACTGCATTTTCTGGGGACTGGAACCTTTTGACCACGCAGTTCATTCTCAATTTTTTGAAAAGTAAAAAACTCGTCAGGACTTTGGTCGGGACTGTTTGGACGATGGTCCAACAATTGGATATTTTCTTGCTTTAAAAACTTGTTTTTCGAGCCATGTGGGAACTTGCATTGTCTTGGTGGAGGGCCGTCATATGGTACCGCCGGTATTATTCGACACTATAAGGTTGAAGGTCTCATCGGCAACACGTACCACATATGTAATGCAGTGTAAATAAAACTTTAGTAAAATGTTTCGAATCACTCAACAATTCAATTGAACCAGCATAATTGCAATCGAGCGAACAGCTTGTCAATGTGCAGTAAGCTATTCATTATTTCAACAAAACACAAAAAAGCCATGCAGTTCGTAACTGAATATCGAAATCAACGAAGAAGTTGTAAATTTTCGGTGAGTCCATTCGAATTCATTCCTTAAATACAAATACTTCTCCCAAGTTACAATAATTTATTACAGCCTTCCAACTGAACTTTTAACTCTTAATAATAATAATCAGTCGGAATCTAAACAAATCTATTTCCTTCAAAAATATTCAGTTGTTATGAATTTCATTTCGCATACCCGAATTACAATATCTGGTAGGTAACATAACTACCGTGTATTTATTATAACTTACATTATTAGGGTACACATATTTTGATCAAAAACAAATACGCCGCAAAAGGAAAGTCATGACGACGCTTAATCGGCTAAGTTTACGTTTTTGCTCTAATTCTTTGATTCTCTATTTTACCATTTTTTCTACCTTCTTTCCCACATTTTTGCACCCATTCTTCGATTCTCTATTTTACCATTTGTTCTACCTTCTTTGCATTAGCACGCAGATGGGTATTTATTGTACATATTATTTTAATGTTTATAAGGTTTATGCCCGGTTGCAAGAACGCTAATCAAATCTCTCATCATGTGATGGTTGATTAAAAAATTATGAACTATCAATGGGAACCCGATTTCACGAAAAAAATAATGGTCGATTGATTGTTCATCATTGCAGGTACCTATCCGTTGCATTTTGATTGTGTAAATGATGGTTGATTTGAAGAATTAACGAGTTATTATTTCATTGATTACCCGTTAATCATTCATCATTTTTAATAAGCGTTCTTGCAACCGGGCATTAAAATTTATATTTAAGTTGGTTTTTATTTCCTGAAAACATACAAAAATTATATCTATAATTTAACTATAAACAATGTCCAATAACGGCGACGAACAACAAGAAATTATTATGAGATGGATTGCTCGTCGTGGTCAATTGAAAGCACAATTAACACGGCTTAAAAAATCTTTACATGGACCAAACAACTGCACAAAATTCCAAGAAATCGCGACGCGAGTTCAGAAAATCAAAATTACATTTGATTAATTCAATTCAGTGCAATCCGATTTAGAAATGTTTGATGAGGTATCGAAAGGTGAAGAGATCCACGTTTGAAAATGAGTTTTATGAACATCCTTTGAAAGCCAAATAAATTATAGATGAATTTCAATGTTGTCAAAATCAATGAATATGCAACAAAACACAAACTTAAAATTAGAGTACAGATTATCAAATACTTACATATTGTTTATCTTTACAATAAATTTCGAGATCGACCACATTAGCCTAGGCAGGATTGCCTGTCTGCCATGTGCTCGGTCAAGGAAATTTTTAGTCAAATGTACTTTTGTTTGACAAAGTGAGTAAGCAAATTAAGCTAGATTTCTGATATTGAATATTTTATTTCCGGATGTGATCAACATAGTCTTCGTGATGCAGACAAGCTTTCATTGTTATACTTCCCCCTCTAAGCCTACCGAAATTTGACGGTTCTTACGATAAATGGTAAACATTTTCAGATGCCTTTACGGTATTAATTCACAATAATCCTAGTCTATCAAATATTAAAAAATATTATTTACAGGCTTCCCTTAAAAACGAAGCATGTCACGTCATTGAGTCATTGGAAATTAAGCCCATGTCTCACGGTCAAATGTTTGATCAAATTAGTTTGAGCAAACCAAAAAATTGACAGCATATGACGTCATCTTCTTAGTTTGATCAAATCCTGTAAAAATAGAGGCGTTTCTATTTTTCAAGGTCAGTTTGAGCAAACTCTCCTTTTGATTGGTGGAAAAAGAATATTTACGGTTGACGAGAGTGCCATAAATGTCATTGTAAAAATGTAAATAAAAATATTGCTATGACTGGTTTCGTTTCGTCGAAGAAGCCAAGATCTAGCCCACATTCTTCGTTTTTCCTTTTCTATTTTTCCAGCCCGGTATGCCAGAACAATAGCTATACTTAAAAGACCCAAAACAGATTAAATTTTTTTTATTTTCATTGTAGAAAATATAAAAAAATTGCAGTTCAATCACATTAAAACAACACCAACAATTTTTAGTTTGACAAATGACAGACGCCAGTTAGACATCCGTCAATAAATCTGGTCAAATTTTGAATGATGGTGTGAAAGACAGTTTCTTAAAATTTGAACAAACTATAGGTATGACGTCAATACGTCACTTTGGTCAAACTAATTTGATCAAAAATTTGACCGTGAGACACGGGCTTTACTGATTCAAATTACACAGTGGCGTGGAGCTTATTACAGTACCGTTACCAAAACAAAAAACTCTAGGATACAAGAAATTCGAAAACTAAGAGCTTGTACGAATTGTTTGCAAACAAGGCATACCAGTGAAGATGGTAATTTAGGTACATGTCGTATATATACACAATTCTTTATTGCACTTATCTACACAAATCTCTAGGAGCAAGGATCAATCAACTTCAAATATGTGACCTTCGAGTAATGACGACACTGACGCTAGCTAACGGAAACCTAACGTATAGTCTGCATAGCTTTATTGGATGGAGGCCAGTCAAACTTCATCACTAACAATTTATTTAAACCGTTAGGTATCAAATCCTTTAAGGTCAACACACACGTTATTGGTATTAGTGGGCAATCATTTGACTTTTCTCTTGATACAAGGGCTAAAATTACATATTCAACTTCCAATTTCCAGATCAACTTCAATTTTCTAATCACTAATCAAATCATAGGAAACACACCTAAAACCAGTTTTGACTCGTCCTTTCTAAAGGCTCCCTCAGATATTAACATATCAAATTAAATCGACATTTTTCTAAGCGCGGGTGTTTTTTATAATCTATTGTCAGCTGGTCAGATAGGGTTCGGTGATTACCAACCTATTTTGCAAAACACAAAACTGGACTTGATAGCACAAAACAGTGTTTTTTGTAATCGATCCAGAACTTCCAATATTGAAAACCAGATTGAAAAATTTTGGCTTCTCGAGGATTGTCTACATTCCAACGTGATAAATCTTGCAATCTTTCAAGACAACTGCAGTGACCTAGGTGAATCCCAGCAGATGGCTACTACAGTTTTTAACTCTAGAAACCAACATATCAAAAAATGCAGTTACACATGAGAAATACTCTCAGTTCATGGAAGAATACCTGCAAATGGGGCATATGTCAGAAATATCATCTTCTGAAGTCTCCAAACAAACTTCAAACTACCTTCTTCCACACCATTGTGTGATTGAAGGGTCCTCTTCAAGAACCAAATTGCTTGTTGTATTTGATGCAAGTGTGAAAACAACCACAAATCTCAACGACGTTCTTAAAATAGATCCCTGTATCTAAAAGTCAATATTCTCCATTTTTCTTCGGTTTTGCGCCAATGAAATAGTTTTTACGACGGGCGTTGTAAAAAAGTATCGTTGCGTGAAAATGTATGAACGGGATCAAAATTGTCAACAGACAGTATGGCGTTCAAAACCTTCAGATCCTCTTCCCTCATATAAATTAAATACGGTTATATACTACCGCTACAGCATCAATTTTACAAGACTAATAACCCTACTAATAACAACCGTCAAGGAAATCTTAAGTAAGGGTGGGTTCCATCTTAGACAATCCAACGATAAGACTATAGTAAAATCGCAATCGGTGTGGGTAATAAATCAAAATTTTATGGGACTTGCTCAACACAAGTGGACCAAACAAAATATGTAATTTTACACTACCTGCTGTAATGAATGTTGTGAAAACAAGAAATTTATTTGTGCCGACGGATATTGTAGAAAGATAACAATGACCGAGTCCTATCTTAATACTTTCTAGGGGTATAATAGGCGTATGTTTAGAAACAGTATTAGGGGTTCGTATGTATATATTGTTAATATTTGTTGTATTGCTTAAGTTTTAAATTATGAAAATACGTAGATACCCTACAGGGCCCCCGCAAGGGCTACTGGCGCCTGTGTGCAAAAAAGGATTTTGGCGCCCCTTAAGGCATTTTGGATCATGTTTTTTTATTTATTTTTTTGAAGGTAGGTAGGTAGGTGCTTGAAATAAAGCAAAAAAACTGAACTTTAGAAGTCATATTTATTTGTAGACTAAAATATCAAAATGAAACAAACAGAATAAAATCAAAATCAATTCTTGTTCACACCCATTTTAAAACATTTACTTAACTAATGGGGTACAGACACGTTGACACGTTGTTTATAAATACTACAAAATAACCCAAAAATAAAAATCACATTTTTTTAGGAACAAATAACAGAAATATTGCCAGCTGTGATAACCTTAAATCTATGACACATGCTACATTGGTGAATGATTCTTTTGATTTCGCGTAGTCCATCAAAGGGCCAAAACTGTTAGCGCACGTTCGCAAGTACATTTTGGGGACCACTATGTCCTAATAGTATATGCTCTCTTTGTAAAACTAATAACGAGAAATGACTGCCTGACGGCAATAAAATAGGGTGCTTTTGTTGAAATGGTATATCAGCGTGCGAGAGTCTACCGCCGACTCTAATAACTTTATCTGTTTCAAGAAATAAGTTCAAAGATGAGAGACGTTTGTCGGAAGGAACTTGGTTTCTTTGGAGAGCGCGAATAAGGGTGGGAAAATGAAGCTGCTGGACTTGTTGGACAAAGAAAAAGTCGTCTAAATCGTTGCGAGAGAGGAGTTTTTGACGGTTAAGCCGTTGCTCTGACTAATTTTATGAACGAAGATGAACGCGTTATTAAATCCAAAAACTGGTAAGAGTGAGGAGTGGTTGCAATAAAGGAATTCTTACTTTCTTCAGGAGGGTTAGGAATCTTTGAAAATGAATATTGACACGCAGTGTCTTGGGATGTTTCCCACAAGAAGGGCGGTCCTGAGAACCAAAATTTGCCAGGTGCTTGTAAAGGTTGACCTCTGGATAATAGGTCCGCAGGGTTGAGTTGAGATTTGACGTGTCTCCATTCAGCTGAATGAGTCAATTGTTGAATTTGGGTGACTCGATTGCGGACAAAAACTGCCGATCGCGGTGGGGTACCTTGAATCGGACCATAAAATAAATGAGGAGATTTGTAACTGTTTTTCCAAAATGTGTCGAAGGCGAGAATAGAGGTGGGCTAGAAGAGTCATGGCGCATAACTCTAACTTAGGGATAGTTAAGGGTTTACTTCAAGGAGCTACCCGGGACTTGGATATAAAGAGTTGAGAGGAAGCAGTGCCATCTACATAAATTGCTCGTAGATAAAAACAGCCTCCATACGCCTCTGAGCTGGCATCACAGAAACCATGAAGTTCTAAATGGAGTACTACCTTGGACAAGAGGGTATATCGTGGAATTTGTAAAGTGGGCAATAAAGCTATGCTCTCAACAAAGGCGTTCCATTTTTTAATAAGGGAGGGATCGGTTATGGGCTCGTCCCATGACAGTTTGAGTAACCATAGCTGCTGCATTATCAGCTTTACTTGTACAATTACAGAATTGATTATACCCAGAGGGTCAAAACATTGCGAAATTGTAGACAATATTTGTCTCTTAGTAGTACAGTTGATAAAAGAAGGAGATGATATTTGCAACTTATCTGTTTGTGGGTTCCAGACAATTCCTAACACCTTACTAGGATTTTCATCTAAGTTTAGATCCTTTTCAGACGGGGAGTTGGAAAAATGATTAATTGAAAGTTCTGTTGAATTGGAATAAAATTTGTGAAGTTCGAATTATGACTGAGCTAGTGTTGAGGTGAGGTTATGAAACAAGTTTTCAAGTTCCTCAATGCTGTTTGCTCCTGTCAATATGTCATCCACATATGTTTGTGACAGGAGGTATATATTCAAAATCAATAAAAAATGTCTTGCACTTTACATGTAGTAATCAATGTCAATCGCGAACAGTTATAGCGTTATGTTTGAAGAAAGAAGGAGCTATGGTGCTATCTACTATGTTACAATTGTTTACAAAGAAAGATTAACACAAAAAACGAAAACGAGATGATAAACACTAAACTTGTGGGTACAGATTATTCCATTAACCAACCATAACCAAATGTAATAATTTGTTTTTACATTTTCCCTCGGTATTAAATTACACTCTTACTTTTCATTACCCCACGGTATTCAATAAAACTAACTTTTATTGTATTTCTTATTACCTAGCAAAAAAACTTATTTAAATACATTTAAACATTATTATTGAACAGTAAATATTACGAATATGCATGCAAAATAAAACACAGGGGAGTCGACGATTTTATTTCATCTCTGATGCTGAAAGAAAAAGGGGGAGGGAAGGATATACATTATCATATCAACATGTTAAAATATACGTCATGTGAACCTTTATGTTGAAATGCTTCCTTCAATTCTCCGAATATAAAAAATATATTTACAATGACTTACAGTTAAGGTTTTCTAAATGTCCACTTCTTTTTAAGGGCTGCCGGGTGCAACTCTTGTTAAGCCGGGAACGGCTTATCCTGTCCGGAACATTACAAACAGGCAGAGATGCTCTGTATGTGTGAGTGCTGAATGATGGGGTACCAAATGTTGAAGATAAACTGTACTGTTTCGGCACTGATTACTGTTCCACTAACTTTAACTAATTAAATTCACTACTGGATCACAAATCCGGCTCGAACTGGACCATGAACACGGATTATTACCTTTATATTTACTCTAAGGACCGTTGTTATATATTATTACCATATTACTGTAATAACCGATGTTTGATGAGCAATGGCGTCATCCGCCATTGACAATGTTGGGAGCATGGAAATTAAACTCGTTGGCTTGCCTTTCTCACCTCATTTATTCAATTAATCACATGATACTTTACTTATAGCATCGCAATAAAGAACATTTCTTAACTTTTAACTACATTTAGTGCCTTATGTACTTTTTAAAATATAACTTGGACTCTCTGACGAGCTTCGCGTCATCTTCCGACGATATCTTTTTGAGAAATCAATAGTGGCCGGGTTCGCGCAGACCCTGACCGTTAAGGTTCGTGACATGCCGTGATTGGCGTAAATCTGTTTCGAGTTAAGCGGAGGAAAAAAGATGGGTAATTTGAAAGTACACAGGTACGGCCTGGCGTCAGCTGAAGAATTTATTTTATTGATTAGTTTTCAGAGAGGATTTCATTAAATCCGAAAACCATTGAATGGCATTTCTTCAAAGTTAGTTTGACGTTTTTTTTTTATTCTTGTCTATTTTAACCAATTGAATGTTTTGTCAAACAATTTAAGTGTTATGTCCTACACATGGACGTACTGGATATGAAAAGACTTGAACACCATTTATGATCTTTATTTTAAGTATAAGCTTTTTTAACATACATACATAACCACACAAACGTGTGTCATTCCACAACCTTATTCTAACAGTGGCGCCAACTTAACACAAGGCCAGGGCTCATAGAACTTAACTTAAATTATACATTTACATTACATAAGACGCTAGGCTTTCTTGCTTGACTTTAATTATATCACTTTTTGGTTTCCACAGTATCATTAACAAAAAAGTTGTTTCGTTATTTACTTGCAGAGAGACGCTGAAAGATGGAAACTGTGGTCCCAAAGAATACTAAGTAATTGCTTAAAAATGGAAGCAACTAACAAAAAGAGTCGAGATAATATTCTATCCAAAATGATAGTGTACGATTCAGAGGTAAGTTAAAAACTGTTGATGGCAATAATGGAATTAGAAAACTATGTACTTATCAAATATTCCAATTTAAACAATTAATTGCATTGTATTCGTCACGTTTCTATACATCACACTAAATTTATATCGTTGCAAATAAAAATAATACCTTCGTCTAGAAAGTATGGAATTTTTCTCGTGTTTAATTATACTTCGCTATATACTAACGATAGCCTATGAATCAGTAGTGTGATGGACGAAGATACTGCAACTGGAAGCTGTAACGTTGTTAAGTAGCCTACAAAGACTTGCTTGCCTGTGTATTATGGAAGTCTTGCAAAATCTGCCTCCACTATACATATATTTATACAAGGAGAAAGCAGATCTGTAATTCACAGACTACTGCAAAGTTAACAATACCAAACGCACGGTGCCGACAATCGAAATCTTATCGAGGAGCTGAAAGTGGATCACTTAATAGGGGAACCGGACATGACGGCAATTCACCACTGCGTTGAAGAAGTAAAAAGTCAGGAATTAATATACCGTTCAGTTGCCATTTTCACAGGAAGCTAAGTTTCACTGTAGGCACTCGGTTCCATAAAGGCCAACAAGTATGAGATTGCATATGTGCTTTAAACGCGCATTGCAAGGTCATGGAAGCCTGGATACCTGGGCACGAGGGTCATAAGTGCAACGAACTGGCAGTTGAAACTACCAGAGAAGGCTGATTAATGCCGTTCATTTTAAATATGACCACAAGGAAGTATAAAAATTCAGTACAGTTTAATAATTCAATATTTTGAAATTGACATTTGAAAGGGTGGCTTTACCTTCCATATTAAAATGTCCACAAAGAAATACAAAGAGGCAAAAAGTAAGTAAGACGCTTTGTTCCAGTGGAGTTCCATATTTTGTTACATGTAACCCTCAAAAAAAGTTGGGGTATCACAAGGATGCTGACCCCTCTGAAAATCAATAATAAATCAAAATAAATCACTTCCGGTTTATTGGTTATCGTTTATTAGTGTCCCATATAAATTTTTATAATTTTACGGTAACCGTTTTAGAGCAACGTTAAAAAATGATTTTAGTTTTTCAAATAAATCACCCTATACACCCTATTGCATGTACTTTTGTATACAGTGCGTCCATAAAGTAACGCATAAATTCATTATTAGCTAAATAAACAATAATATTAAAAATTCCCGAAACAGGTCAATTTTTGATTTTAATTTACTGTTTTTTCAAATTATAATGTTATTTACAGGGTGAACCATCTTCGTGTGATGACGTCATCGCCATTTTTTTTAAGTGGAACACCCCAATTTTTTTTCGATTTCCGGATTTCCCTTGATGAGCTGATTCCAAAAATGTATAACACTTTCTTTCAAATTGGTACAGGGTGGAAAAAAATACACAAATTGTAATTACATAATTATGAAATTACTGTGATTTACTACCAAAAAGAAACAAAAGAAAATTTACAATAAATGTTCAAATTGTTCTCCATTGACTGCTAGACAATGACAGAAACGGACATTACATTCTTCTTTAACATTTTGTAGCATAGCGGGTGTTATGTTCTGCATTTCTTGCCTGATTCGGTCTTTTAGATCACGGATATTGTCAGGTCTGTTAGTATAAACTTTAGATTTTAAATAACCCCATAAAAAGAAGTCTAATGGGGTAAGATCAGGGGATCTAGCGGGCCATTCCACTGTTCCCCTTCTTCCTATCCACCGTTGTGGAAAGGTCCTGTTTAAAAACTCGCGCACAGTTACAGCGAAATGTGGCGGTGCACCATCCTGTTGAAACCAGATTCCACGGTCTAGATTGTTGGGTATTTGAATATCAGGAAAAAGCTGGATCAGATCAGGAATCATTGTATTTTGTAGGAAATCCAGATACAATGCTCCTGTTAAATTTTCGTCAAAAAAATATGGACCAATAATTGTATTTCTCACAATACCAGCCCATACGTTGATTTTTTGTGGTCTTTGCGTATGGCATTCTTGTATCCAGTGTGGATTTTCATCAGACCAATAACGGATGTTTTGCCTATTAACATGCCCGTTCAAATAAAACGTTGCCTCGTCCGAAAATAAAACGTTGTCAGTGAAATTATTTTGGTTCATCATATACTCGCAGAATTCAGTTCTTCGGTCAAAATCGTCTTCAGACAATTCATGGATAAGTCGTACTTTATAAGGATGGTATTTTACCTTTTTAAAAATGTTTGCTACTGAAGACTTTCCAATACCTAAATCCCTAGATAATCCTCGCACTGTGCAGTGTGGATTTTCTATTGCCGACAAAATTATGTCTTCTTGAATATTATGTCTTCTTGAATATTCTCTGTATTTTTTCTCTATTCTGCTTACAGTAGATTGTGAAATGGGTTCACGATCTGGTGCATCTCATGAAATAATCTGCATACCTCTTGTTGACTCCGCATCCTGTCGCCAATACCAATCATCATTAATATTTCAATCCTCTCACTTTCGGTTAACCGCATTTTGTTAAAGAAGTTGCAAAATTATGATATGATAAATTTCTTTGTAGATAGTTTTCACATAAACGTACCTTGTTTACAGAGTTAACAATAACAGAAATGTACTTTAATGTTGTTGACAGTTTTTACCGGCAAATGATAAAAAATGACAGAAAAAAATTTCAAACAATAAAAATTTTAGTCGAGGGCTTGGATCACTAAGCTGTTAAATACAATGTTAAAAATTATACGGGGTGTTTAAAGTAGTACTAAGTAAATACGTAATTTCATTTAATGTGTTTATTACGTTTATTCTTTTATTTCTTATTTTGTAGGTAATTTAATTTTTTTTATTTTCCCCCACCCTGTACCAATTTGAAAGAAAGTGTTATACATTTTTGGAATCAGCTCATCAAGGGAAATCCGGAAATCGAAAAAAAATTGGGGTGTTCCACTTAAAAAAAATGGCGATGACGTCATCACACGAAGATGGTTCACCCTGTAAATAACATTATAATTTGAAAAAACAGTAAATTAAAATCAAAAATTGACCTGTTTCGGGAATTTTTAATATTATTGTTTATTCAGCTAATAATGAATTTATGCGTTACTTTATGGACGCAGTGTATAGGTAGGTAAGGTTCAATCCAAGGTCCCGAAACTACACAGGTTGCCTACTACACTTCAGTCAATCAGAAGCTCGATTAAAATGCGTGGGAATACGTCATCGTGCCTGCCTAATTCAAACTGCTCTGTGGGTTTGTTATTGAAACCTCACTATAAAATCAAGTCGAGAGAACATAGTTTGCGCAGTTACAGCGTTTAAAAAAGCCAGTGCCAATGAAGATGACAATCTTGGCATAAATATTCAATTAGCCTCTGACTACTTAAAAACTATTCCGCCGACAAGCGTCTAATCTGAAAGATATTTTTTTTCAGCTGGGTTAATTTGTTCGAAAATTAGATCTAAATTAGAAGACAATACAATTATTGAAAAATTCATGATTTTGTGACATTACTTTCGAAAATAAACCGGGGTTCATTATATTATACTATTATAATTATACTCACATTGTATTATTATAAATATTTCTTATTGGTTAGAAATCAGTTTTATTTTAATTTTACTTTTTTGATTAAATTTATCAAAATTAAAAAGAATTTTATATCGGGATTGGTCTCGAGATTCAATATCTCTATCCCGGGATAGCAAAAACCTTCCTTGTTTGCAATCCCTAGTTTTAACCCTTCGCAACTTAACGAGAACTCGCAATTTTCACAATTAACCAAACAGCTCAAGGCGGAAACACGTTATTATGATTATAATTCAAATTAGTATTCAAAAGAAATTTTTAATTTGCAAACTGTGTGGAATATTTGAAGTATTTACCAGATGTGGGATGTCATAGAGACGCCATTACTATTCTAGCGTTTTGGTGCGAAATTTGAATTGTATTTTAAAAACGTAAATTTCTCCTTTAAAAACTTTCATTTTTTCAAGAAACAACATTTTGTTGGATAAAGCTTATGCGTACAAACAATATGTGGAGCAGTTTTTCAAAATCAGTCATCATGCCTATTGGATGAAACATTATTTATCATTAGTTATTCCTAACGTTGGACAGTATCACCCAGCCATTGATATCTGTTTAGTTTTGAAATATAAGCACTTTATACCTAAATAAGATTGTATGACTTTCTGATTTTAGGTTGCAGCTGTTGAAAAATCTTATGAAAAAATTAAGAAAATAGTCACAAGTAGAAAATAAGATTGAGAGTATCATTAGTTTCGTGAATATTCGTTGTCGTTAAATATTGAAACTGACTGCCATTTTTCTAAATATATTAAACAAGTTTATTTTACTAAAAGCTGAATTTGTATTATCCCTGCCAAAACTGTACAACGCCTGAAAGTATTCCTCATACCTTGGGATGTTCTAGGTATAGTAAAAATCACGAATCTTTCTCGTTACGTCATATTTCCCTGAATGTATCACTTTAATTTTATGTGAATATCACTGACCGCATATGTCCAATTCAAACAAATGGAAAGGTAAATATGTCTTATGTGCCTGAATTAAGCTACGCCATTATGTCTTTATGAGTTTGTCACGTTGTCTTGTGTTGTGACAACGATTGTACTTAAAAAGCGAAACGTAACTTTATGCGGAAATCATTCTGTCACCATTGAAGTTTGTCGTCATTGTCATTACTTTAAACAGGTGAAATTAATTTCGACAAAATGCCTGGTAAACGTTTGGACGACAGTAAACGTGAGTGTATTAGAAAATTACATGAATATTTCCAAAAGGAATTGGCTAATGGCGGACCATTTCTGCCGTTAAATGCCATTCAAGATGTGAGTTTTGTTACTATTTATATGGAGAATTTCAAATTGTAGTCTATGATATGCTAAATTTGGTTTTTATTCATTTCCTCCCATAATTAGATCACTAGAAATACAATGATGCGCCGCTAGTGAAGACTGTCTTATTTATTTGATTCGGATGCTTATGAGTTATGACGTAACAAGAAACATTGGTTTTATTAAACATAAATACAAGGTTATGTAAAATCAGGTGATTCTAGCTATTTTTCACCAAAAATTTATTTGTGGTGAAACTGATAGCAACGTAGGTCGAATGATATATCACAGAAAAGTTTATTTCTTCCTCTTTCCAAAAATAGTAAGTACAACATGACATAAAAAAAAAACAAGAAACAAATGCCAAAGACTTAAAACATGTAATTTTTGAACACATACTAAATTACAACAATACTAACTAGGGTAATAACAAATAATCAACTTTCCTTATTACAAGTGCTCAAAATGACGACCATCTGTTTCTTGACAATAGTACAACCTTGGAAGCTTCGAATAGAATTGTTGATCATTTGTGGAGTAATCGCTTGCATTTCAAGGGATATGCGAGCTTTTAAATCCTGTATGGTTGTAGGTTTGTTAACATAAACGCGATCATCAGAGTGGGTCGGAATTCATTTTAGCCACACTGTGTTCCGCCTCGATAGGTCAGCAAGGCGTTCACGACATTCAGCAAGGCGTTCACGACATTCAGCAGCAAGCCCTGAGTTGATGGCATATGCGAGCTTTTAAATCTTGTATGGTTGTAGGTTTGTTAACATGAACGCGATCCTTTAAGTAGCCCCATAAGAAAAAATCAAGTGGAGTCAAAGTCGGGCCACTCAATTTCTCCCCTTCGACCAATCCATCTCTTAGGGAAAGTACCGTCATCTGGGGTGAGTTCGGACCCATTTTCAGGGTTTCCCGGTTAAAACTGCCAAGAAGAGTCGTGCAAAAAATCCGTTAAAATTAATATAAGACCCTTTAACCTTCACCTATCAAACGCCATATTTGTTTTTTTCAGATCCATTTTTTAAAACTTTTTTTTATTTTTAAAATGTGTCCGAACCCACCCCTACGTATGTGGTGAGTTCGGACTCGCCTTGATTTAGGCGTAAATTCGAACTTAGCGACTAGTTGAGGTGGGTCCGAACAGTATAATTTTAAAACAATAAAAACAGGGTTGCCAAAAAAAAAATTTTTAGGGAGGGGAGGGTATCGAAACACATATTTTTAGAATCCCTCACTTGGATTTTTATTAATGAAACCATTATTTTGCCCAAATCGTAAGATATCAACGTAACAATTCAATAGAAACTTAAATAAACTTTTCCCAACAAAAAAATACTCATCCTTATATCTTCAAAAAAATAGGAACACAAAAATACAAGTTTTTCAAACAACAACACCTCTCAGAGTCAATCTTGATATCACTGGGTATATTTTCAAAAATGTGTCTTCCCCTTCTCACTTCCTTCAAAGCCAGTTTTTTGAAGATATCTTTTTTTAAAATGAGTCCTTCATCAGCAATATCAAGGAAAATAAAATAAATAGTCTTAAGATTTTTCTTTCTCAAAAACTTCACCATAAACAAACCTTCTTCAGGATCAACCACTTGACCTATGAGAGCAACAAAAAAGCGGGATTCGTTTTTATTCTCACAAGGAACCATCACTACCACAAAGTCACCAATCACTATATGATGGTCATCAAATCCTGGTTGTTCCACTTCGTCAGATTCTGATATCAACTCAGAGTTTTCAGACACTTCCACTTTTTGCCTCTCTTTGGTTTCGGTCCCTTTTCTTCTGCCCATCTGCTTTGTTACAAAAAATCAGTGAAATGTTTGCTCCACACTTCGCTGGAATTGTCCCGTTTTTGTATATCTTCAGAATTTCCAGGCAATTTCTGCAAAACTATGTCAGCATCCAACGGCGGATTCGGGCCTAGCGATTCTAAAGTTTCTTTCAAAATCCTAGGAAAGTCTGATTTGGGAAGAACACCTCTATTTTTAAGTTTTCAATCCGTCAAAGCTAAGCGCCATTGTTTTTTCATCGGGCCGATGCAACGTCCAGGGGCTGCAACAAGTGTGTGGGGTTGGGTGGCAGAAGAATAAACTGGATATCATTTTCCTCGCACTGTTTTATTATGTGTAGCGATAAGTGGCTGGAGAGATTGTCACCAATCAGAACTTTCTTTCGCTTTAAATTAAAGAAATATGGCAAAACCACTTTCAAAAACCAGTTCTCGAAGACTGGCGACTCGAACCAACCACTTTTTGTTCTGTTGTAAACGGCTCCTCCGGGGCCCCCTTCCATCCAAGTTGGATAAAGATGAACAGCCTTGTACACGATATATGGGGGAAGTAGAACTCCTGAAGCACTAGCAGCTATCATAGTGGAAGTGCTGCTCTTGGATGAATCAATTATTCTATTGACATGCTTAGTTCCCCTCTTACAAATTACTTTTACTCTTCCCGGATCGTCGGTGAGGTTCGACTCATCGTAGTTGACAATATTCTCGGAGGGAATATTTTCGAGGGCACTTCTCAAATTCACAAAATATTCCTTCACTTTCTCTCTGTCAACTTCAGCTCGGCACCTTTTTATGTTCTGAGAAAGACGCTCAGTTAAAACTCGGCTTCTTTTCATGAAGCCGTAGAACCATTCGAATCCCGGCATATTGTCATTAAATGCAGGAATTTTTTTCCGGCTCTATCCAGATAGGTTTTGACTATTTGTCGAATATCATGTCTGGTCAACGGAAATCCCCACTCAGCGGCAAGTGTGATTCCCCTCGCTATATCCAATTCTACATTCGCATTGAGTTTCGTTCGCCCTCCACTTTTGCCTGGATGATTTCCGGCGATTTTATCACTCAATGTGGACTTCGGAATATGATAATACTCCGCCGCTTGCCTCAAAGATTTTTTTCTTGTCTTCACATCGTTCAAAGCCCTCTCCAAAGATATTGGAGAGTAATTGGACCTTTCCTTGGCCCCCAGCGGCCGCTTATTAACTCTTGGCATTTTGTGTCGTTTTTTTTCTGAAGTGAGAAAAAAGTAAATCAGAGAAAAATTATGAGTAACACCAGTACATATGATTAGATAACATAAAAATATACAGGAAATTGTAACCAAACTTGAGTGCAACCCCTTAACAGTGGCTGCACAGATGTTTGTTACCGCAGTTATCAAAAAAGCAAAAATTTTGACCACTTACACAATACTGCTCCCAACAGCGATTTCTGGCCGACTGAAGTCTTGAATGCGCTACAGACAATAGTAGTTTTCAATTCGAGGCCGTTTGGGGGGGTTTATTGGTGAATAAAGATATTTCTCAAAAAGTGAGGTTATGAAACAAATAGAAAATCTTAGTTTATCGGATGGGGAACAAGTGAGTCGTCAGACGTGGAGCAGACTCCGTTAAACTGGGTGTTTAGCCTGCAGACAATTACCGCAAATTACTTATTCATTAAGACGTATGAAATCAATAATGTTTTTGTCATGACATGTGTAATATTAGTATCCGTCTTTGTTTTAATTTTAAAAATTGTAAGACGAAAATTTGAATCTTCATGTAAGTAATATAAAAGTTGATGAATATACAGAGTGTTTCAATAGAAACCCATGTTTCTTAAAAAAACTCTATTTATAAGGGTAATACAGTATTTGAAAACCAGTGGCGGAGGCGTTGTACATTTCTTTCGGTACATGACTATATAGTCCAGCGGCGCGGCAGGGGTTTGGATCTTGAGCAAAGTTTCCAGTTTCACAGGGTGTACGATCAAATTTGCAAACATTAATAATGTGTGGAAAAACACAATATAGCTCTTTCAGTGCGGGAGTCGGATAAAGTGTGAAACGTGAAGTTTCACGGTTCTCTGTCCAAATCGTATAAATCAGAGACTTGGCATCAATGGTCATAGAACTCGTCTTGAATGGAGGGGTGATCGACGTGATCGACTGACCGGAGACAGCCATCTGTTTTTGACGATTTGATTCCTTGAAGAGAACGAACATTTCAGCCGCTGTGGGAAAATCGATGAAAATCAGAATCTAAATTTTAACATCCATATTAATTATTGTGTATGAGATTCCTACAGGTAAGGATCTATATCTCCATTTTCTTAGTTTTGGCAAACTAATAGCAGATGTTGTGTAAACTCAATTTATAACTACCTAACCTTTTATGACATGTGCCTTCATGTAACCTTTCCTTATATTTCCTAATATCAAATTCCTCTAAAAGAATTCTCTAGTAAAATTCATTTATCTGAATCAATTTCATAAGCTCTAAGTAAACGAATACTCAAAGAATGTAGTAATTAGACGATAAATTAATTTCACAGAGAATGTAAAATTTAGCGTTTGTATAAGATAAGTAATTATCTGTTATATTTTAGCGGTTGACCTCAGGATTGACCTTAGGGTTGACCTCAGGGTTGAGATTTACGTTAACATCACAATAAGCATTAGGTAACGTGCTAACGCTTTAGAGAACAATTTACGTTAACATCACAATAAGCATTAGGTAATGTGCTAACGCTTTAGAGAAAAATCAAAGGACCTGTTACCTTCATCATAGGTAGAGGATGAAATACCTCTAACCTAATCTTTTGTTGGATATTAGAAAGCACTGATGGGATTCCATTCACTGTTGGAGTTAAGAAAACACATGGTAATTCACTGAAGTAACCACTTTCATTAAGATAAGTGATCCTTTCTATCTTTTTAACACGTTCTCACTCTGGTATAGCAAATTGGCTAAGCCCATAATGTAAATCTTCAATGTTATTTTTTTTTTGTACAAACTTTCATGTAACTGTATAAATTTTAAAATTTTTAGGGCTTCACCCAAAATATTTTTTTCAATTGTTTAACATCTTCTTATGTAATTATAACTATATAAACTTTAGACTTTTAAAAGGCTTCACCTAACACATAATAAATATTATTAAATTTTTTTTATAGTAATTAAAATATGAATACTTTTCATAAATTATATTCTTGTTATCAGTAACTTTGAATTTTATTTCCTACCTAATAAACTTAAATACACACTTGTTCAACTTAAATCAATAGTTAATGCTGGGATAGCAGGACAAATTAATATAGTTTCGGGGTTCAACTATAAAACCACGTGGCGCTCAACATTTTAGATATCTTCTGTTTATTCAAGAACCTTTCGTTCTATTATCTCCAGTTCGGCGAAGACACCCCTGAGAGGAAATAGTTAACCTTTACAAAGCTAGTTCCTAGAAATTGTTTACGTAATAACGTTTCAAGTGGCAAGAAAATTTCGGGTCCCATACGCGACAGCCGGATATTTACGCAAGCATGTGAAAAGGGTTTAACGCTGGCATCGACCTACTGAAAGTGTTTCAACATCCGGCAACCTTGCAATATATGTCAGAAAATTCACTCCGCTTAACTGCGAGAGCCGGACGTATCCGCATTGTTTATTTAACAGCCTCAAAGAAACACGATTTGTAGCTTGTTGTTGCATTTTTTATTTTTCATTATTTATTATCATTATTTATAATGCGGCGGAGACTTACTGAACAAGAATTACATGACCTTCTAATGAATAGTGATAGTAAGGGTGAGTTAGAAAATTAATTAGGGGCAAGTGAGAATCCTGAGCTCGAGAACTTATGCAGTGATGAAGGCATTGCAGAGGCACCCATGGATATATCGGTGAGTGGGCAAATCGATCCTGAAATTTTATTTCAGTGGCAAAAAAGAACTTTGTGTCTATAAATTTAGTGATCAAGAATCAGGCTGCAAAATAGACCACTTACCCAATGAGCCTTCGATTTTACAATGTTTTGATTCATTTTTTACCGCTGAATTTGTACAAAAAATTGTTGATCAGGTGAATCTATATTACAATAATACAATTACAAGTAAAAACAATTTTCCAAACACATCTCGACAAAAAAATTGGAAACCAGTAGATTCGAACGATATATATGTTTTCTTAGCAACTTCACTTCTCATGGCACAAGTAAAAAATAGCCGAATACACGAATATCCTATTTTGAGACACCTATTTTTAGCCAAATAATGTCACGTGATAAATGGATGCTTCTATTGAGAATGCTACATTTTGCAGACAACTCAAATGTGGACCAAAATGACAAAATTTTCAAAATTAGAATGGTTATAAATCATCTTAGAGATACTTTCAAAAATAGTTTGTATCCCTTTTAAAACATCGTTTTAGACGAGAGCCTAATGCTATTCAAAGGAAGAATTAGTTTTCGGCAGTATATACCATCAAAAAGGCACCGTTTTGGTTTAAAAATTTTTGTTGCAGTGGATTGTGACACTGGCTATGTGTTAGACTTCCTTCTTTATAAGGGTGCTGCTACTGAAATTGTGATCTATGATGATAATTTAGGAAAGTCCGGAAATATTGTTACGGAAAATTTCTGGGGAAAGGGACATGTACAGACAACTGGTACAGCAGCCCACTGCTATTTTTATAAGTTGTTTGAAAAAAAATTTAATTGTTGTGGTACCGTAAAAAGGAAAGCAAAGAGGTGAAACGGAGCATTATTCCACAGAAAAAATGTTTGCATTGAAATGGCAAGACAAAAGGGAAGTCAGAATGTTATCTACTCTACATAATTAGGTACACGCATATTTCATATTTTGCTTAGATATTAATTTATATAATAGTAAAGTTGATATCAAAAATAACTAATAATAGGAAATAAACCAGTTTCTATTGGAAATTACTTCCAAATTTTAAAATAAAATTCAAATTTCATTGCAGTTTCCGACCACCACCCGAGGATTTCCGAACGCTACGGATGATACGTGTGATGTCATACCATGTGTTTACTTTTGTCAATATGGCCGGTATTGCATTAGGTTCTGTGTAGTTTTGTCTTTATATTGTATTTTAATTAACTATTAATTGCTTCATCGACGTAAAAATATCATTTATATGTTTGTTTGAGACCATTACGTGTTTGTGTGTGCTTTTTTTTATTTCTAAAAGTCAACGTAAAGTGGACATAAATATTTAATATTTCCGAGGATATTTTAAAACTTTTAGAAGAAAATATTTTATTTACTAGTTCAGTGTTCAGTGACGCATAGCTTGCAACCACAATGCCCTTCTCTTAAGTGCATTTTTGCTTGCGCCACCAGGTAAAGTAACAAATATTTTGTCTGCAGTTTTAATAGTCGTTGATTTACACTCTGGAACAATGCAATACTCGTAATACAAAGTTTTTTTTGGGCTTTATCCATTTTTAAAGCTTTCAGAAATAAATTAGGTCACAAGAACTCAGAGCGTGAACGTAAACAAATGACGTCACTCCATGGGGCAGCCATCTTTATGACGTAAAGCGCGCGTAAAGTTTATATTTTTTTGAAAAAATAGGCATGCAAGGTGTTAGGAGACCTGATAAAGCGGCAATTCCCACCAATAGCAAAAATTTATGCTTGTACCCTATTCAATGGTAACAGTTACCAAAAAAATGGAGACAATATTGAAAAGCCAAAATGCATAGTTGACTACAACGAAAATATGGGAGGGGTGAATCGTATCGATATGCTCCTTAGCACTACAGAGAGTGTTAGAAAAACCATCAAGTGGTATAAAAAGGTGGTTTTTTCACCTTTTAGACCTATGCGTCATAAATTCTCACTGCATAATATAAGTTAAAACAGGAAGTTCAATACCTCTACTAGATTTCCAACGGCAACTGATTAGGGACTTAATTGAAACCCATAAAATAGTTGAGCCTATGCCTTTTGGTGGCAGACCACCAGCTGGACATTCCCCATTGCGACTCATTGAGAGACACTTCTCATCCATGTATCCACGAGCACGGGCAACTAATAAGCACATTTCAAAAATATGTGTTGTTTGTTCTGCCCAGAAGAAAAGAAAGAAAACCGGCTACCGCTGTCAAAAATGCAATGTAGCTCTATGTGTGGTGGAATGCTTTGAGAAGTATCATACATCAAAAACATTTAGTTTTATGATATTCAAGAGTAGTTTTGTTTTTCCTTTATTTTTCTAAGTCAACAATAAATAATACTGTTTTGTTACCTTAACATAAAAATTATTATATTCTACATTTCCTTATTAGTTTTGGTTTTATTTAGCAACAAAGTAACTGAAATAAAATTCACCAAACTGTCAATTTTTAGAGGGACTGCGGGAAACGTATGCATCCGCCAAATTTATGTAAAATGTGAAAGGTATAATGGGGTTAAATGCGGGAAGCGTACGCATCCGCAAAGCATAATTAACCCAGCACAGGCAGAACTGCTGTTGGAATTAAACTCCGGACTGAAAGGGTTAGCAGAAATTCCGCTTTTTGTTGACCTCGAACGTAAATGTAGTCTGCAGCATACAATAGCTTTTTTCCAATATTTCATTCACTCTAGAAACTCTACATCTCCTGAAGAGTATCGATGCACATTCCTTTCCAAGTATGATGTAGTCTTTTTATCATCGTTACTTAATGTAGCAAACGGTTGCTGTGGCAAAAATATGTAATGCGAACTTTGAAGCCAATTTCTATGATGAGTTCTTTGGAACGAAAAGTCCATCTACGACAAAGCCTTGAATGCCTACAAATGCTACTCTGATGTTGACTTCTGCTCGAACACTAACTCATATCAACATCTAGTTCAAGCTTTTTACAATTTCGGTGAGGGGGAAGTATTCCATCACGCAATCGTGAATGATGAAGCAATAGATTTTGGTATTTTCGGGAAAGTTTTATATCGACTGTGGACGCCTTCTTGCTTTCTTCCTGTTTCGAACAATCGATAACAAACAATTCCCGTTTCTTAAAAGAAGAATATTGTAGTCAGTTTTAGCGAAATCCAATTGAATTCATTCATTAGGCCAATAGTCACCATTAAGTGACAGTCTTATACTTTGCACGTCGGCATTGTCAAATAAAGTAGGATCGGCTGTAGTCACGTTACGTTTGTCGGTTTGGAAGAAAACAATAACAAAACGGGGTCTTTCAACTGAAGTGGATGTTTTAGCAGCCCAAACTTCACGTCTTGCACCTTTAGTAATTGAGGGCAATTCGTGTAACTCCCACTTCCTAAATAGAATAATTATAGGTTGATCTTTTTGAATGGATTTCATGAGATTTATCTTTATATCATCATTGGGAAAGATATGTTCAACTTTTAGTTCAACACTTGTTGAAAATATGTTTGAGGGGTATTTGAAGGTTGAAGGATTTGTCGCTGCCACTCAGAATAGGATCTTATGATTTGAATCTTCTTGGTTATAACATGTCATAGCACGTACGGCACTTACTATTCCAGGATCCCGAACTGTTTCCATTTCCCTGACACTTTCACTGTACGTATATTATTGTAACGAGTTATTTTTTTTATCATGTTGGATCTTCTTTTCTTTTTCTTTATATAACTCGTTACTTAATTCCCGACTTAAAATTCTTGTACCGTTTTAGTATATCTGCATTACTGTAATTATTTATTTTATGAGTAATTCTAAAGACGTGAATTGCCATCTAAAATATAAAATTTTTATTAATTTCCATTTTCAAAATTTAAAGACTTGTGGACATACAGTATATAAACTATTTTAATTAAATCGAAAACCGTCCAGTATATTAGGAACTTTTTGTTGCAAGTAAATAATATTTCGCTAATGACCAAAAATTGTAGGGAGGAATGAAGGTATAAATTCGAAAGCAAAACGGCTTAAGCTCTCGATTCTTACCGTTCTTAATAAGAATTGAATAGTACCAATCGTCTTCTACATTTCCGTATTTCCGCTAGTCACGAGTTAGAGTTTTGTGAAACCTTAATAGTGCCCAACCGTCCGAGTCCTAAATTTTATTTTGAGTAAGTTACTTGCTTTATAATATAAAATTACAGTGTGTAGCAACAGTGAGGAAAATTATTTTAGTAAAGCCAGGAAAATATATTTGGATTAGTTTGAAATATAGAATTGATTTTCGTTAAAATTTTAGTACCGTATTTCAGTGAATGGTTTTTTCTGTAACCATAGATAAGAAAATTGATTTTTTTTAGTTTTTATTTAGTGTTTTCTTTTAGGAAAGGTTTTTGTAAGTTAATTAGTTGAATATATTCAATATAAGATACCGTTCAATAGGATTTTAGATCTTATTTTTTTTTAGATCACAGTTCTTATACCCGTTGTACGATAATTTGAAATTGAATAAAACTGTTTCCCTTTCAGCCGGTTGTAAATTTTTTGTGAGTTAGCTTTAATTTACTTTATTCCCAAGTTATAATATAGTTTCGTTTTCCGAAAATTTGCGATTTTAAAAAGATTGATTGTGGAACAGAGCAGAGGCCCAGCCACCAGCTGTTTCCCTTTCAGCCGGTTATAACTTCAGTTTAAGCTAATTTGGATTTATTTTATTCCCGAATTACATATAGTTTCGTTTTCCGATAATTTTGAAAACTGATTGTGGAACAGAGCAGAGGCCTAGCCACCAGCTGTTTCCCTTTCAGCCGGTTGTAATTTCAGTTTAAGCTAATTTTAATTTATTTTATTCCCGAATTACATATAGTTTCGTTTTCCGATAATTTTGAAAACTGATTGTGGAACAGAGCAGATGCCTAGCCACCAGCTGTTCCCCTTTCAGCCGGTTATATATTTAGTCTCTTTCTTACCTATCCCGCTTAACCATCCCTAATGTGAAGATAGTTTTATTTTGCTTATCCCGATAATAGGGTTTTGGGTTTTGTTCCTCTTTCCTGTAAGTTTTGCTCGCTGTTTGCTTATAACTGCTTATACCGCTTTATCCGTTGCTGATTGCTAAACTAACTTGCTTACATACGTGCTACCGGCAGGTTTTGCATGTGCTATACTGTATATCTTCATTTCGTTTGGTACTGTTGAAAGTATATACAGGGTGAATCACGACTAACGGTACGGAGGTTTATGGCGAAACGGTAAGAGTTTTGAAATGTTTGTCACTTCAGTAGTTTGTACATTCATATAGGCTACAGTTTAAAATTATTTTGAAATATACAGGATGTTCCAATAAAGTGTGGCGTATCAAAGTTATATTTTTTCTTATGGAACACTCTATATTTTATTGCATTTTCTAATTTCCACTAAAAAATAAAATATTGTTTCATGTTGGTTCCCTATACCTAAATACAGAGGGTTCCGAGTTATGCTGACTTTTTTAAAAATCTGAACATTTCGAAAAAAATTAATAACTCATTGATATAATGAATTCTAGCAAATTTTCTCTCATAGCTCAATAGTCGGACATTCGTTGAATGTATTCTACGATCGAGTACTAAACATTTCTTTACAGGGTGTTCAGAATTTTCAGTTAAATTATTAGATCATTCAATGTATAATATCGGGCTTATTTTAAATGGAACACCCTGTATTTTGATAATTCACCATATTCAAAAAATGTCCCCTTTCGAATGGTATAAGGGTGTCCTATACCTAAGTATTATACTTTTCGTGCAATTTATAATTTTCTTAAATTGTATGCTAATTCGATTCTAAAACATCTGCAATTCTCTTTAATTTTAAACTGATGATCTGTAAAAGAAACAGTGAAGCTGCTAATGAATATGTACACTTGTAATTTCTGAGGTACACTAATTTTTTTTTACCGATATAAGTATTTGAGTACATAATAAAACAAAAACAAATTTTTATTAGAGCAAATACATAAATACTACAAAACCAACAACAACAAATTATTAGAAGCAAAAAATGGAAAATTACTATAATAGATGCTCAAAATGCTTGCCATCTTGTGCAATGCAACACGTGATTCTAGCTTCTAACGATTTACCTACATTATTTAACATTTGGGGTGTTATAGACGCGAAAGCGCTCGAAATTCTCAATTTCATATCGTCTGGAGTAGTAGGGGGTGAAAAATACACAATATTTTTAATATAACCTCATTTGAAAAAATCCATCTTGGTCAATTTTGGTGACCTAGCTGGTCAATTATAAGGACCGCCTCTACCTATCCATTTATTTCTGAATTTTCTATCGATGTAGTTCCTAGCTACACGTGAAAAGTGAGCAGGAGCTCCGTCCAATTGTAGCCACATTTTCTTCCGTATGCTGAGTGGTAGATTTTCGAGAAGGATCCAGAAGTCTTTTTCAAAAAACTCAGAAATTTCCTTCCATCCAGGTGTCCGTCAAAAAAATACGGGCCGATAACATACTCGCCCACAATACCTCCCCAAACGTTTACACTCCATCGGTGTTGGCGATCAACAGTACGGAGTGAATGTTTGTTTGCTGTATCGTAATAATGAAAATTATGTCTATTCACTAACCCATTATTGTGGAATGTTGATTCGTCAGTAAACAATACATTATTACAAAAATCAGGATCTTCTCCAACTTTATCCATAAGTCCATAAACAAAAATTTAAACGTTTATCATAATCCTGTTGTGTCATCTGCTGGTGTAGTTGGATATGATACGGATGGTCGCGATTTTCCTTGAGTATTCTACATACACTCATTTGACTTATTCCTAATTCACTTGAAATTTTTCTAGAACTGGTATTAGGATTTTCCGTAACCGACAGCAGTACTTCAAATTCGTTGGCGTTGTCGCCAGTAACTGTTTTAGTTTTGTTCAACTTCTCGTATGCAACGCTACCAGTATCACGAAATCTATTAAGCAGTCTTTCGAAAACTTTCTTTTTTGGGTGAATTCTATTAGGGTACTTTTGAGCATAAACTCTAGATGCTAGGAGACAATTTTATAAACATTCCCCAATGCAAAGTATCATGTCGACTCTTTCGTATAAAGGATACTGTTTCATTTTTGCTAGCAATAAAATTTGAAACTAACACAATATCGTTTAAAGAATTAACTGAGAAATGTCATAAAATGACATTAAGTTAGGTAACGACTAGATTATGTAAGAATTTTTTGTTTTAAAATCGATTTACCATATTATTTAAGAAAATTGTAAATTACACGAAAAGTATAATACCTAGGTATATAGGACACCCTTATACCATTCGAAAGGGGTCCTTTTTTGTGAATATGGTGAATTATCAAAATACAGGGTGTTCCATTTAAAATAAGCCCGATATTATACATTGAATGATCTAATAATTTAACTGAAAATTCTGAACACCCTGTAAAGAAATGTTTAGTACTCGATCGTAGAATACATTCAACGAATGTCCGACTATTGAGCTGTGAGAGAAAATTTGCTAGAATTCATTATATTAATGAGTTATTAATTTTTTTCGAAATGTTCAGATTTTTAAAAAAGTCAGCTTAACTCGGAACCCTCTGTATTTAGGTATAGGGAACCAACATGAAACAATATTTTATTTTTTAGTGGCAATTAGAAAATGCAATAAAATATAGAGTGTTCCATAAGAAAAAATATAACTTTGATACGCCACACTTTATTGGAACATCCTGTATATTTCAAAATAATTTTAAAATGTAGCCTATATGAATGTACAAACTACTGAAGTGACAAACATTTCAAAACTCTTACCGTTTCGATATAAACCTCCGTCCCGTTAGTCGTGATTCACCCTGTATAATTTCTAGAAGGTATTATTAGTGTATATATATTTAGTCCCTGTAAATATTGAATCCATTGTTTTTATATATATACGAATTTAGTACTGTGCTGGTATATTGTCCGGCCCTGTATATATTTGAAAATATAGCAAATCAATACAATCAGTATTTTTCTTAATGTCCTGTAGTATAATTATCTAAGAGCTATAGTGTCATAAAAGTGTTTAATTCAACGAGACCCCTGGAGTTTTCCGTAACGTCCATCTGAGGCTATCTGGAACTCTTGACGTTAAGGGTCAAGGGGCCGTGGAGCAAACCACGTGAAAAATCTGGCGCCCGAGCATTTATTTAACAGCAATTTGCATCGAGGGTGTCCAAAGTGACGTACTTGTGTTAAGAACCGGTACGGGGTGGAAAAACACGTCCCCGAGCAGGGACCGTTATTCCGCTTTTGATTTTTGATTAAATAGGGACTGTTTTATTCCGTTATACATATTTTTGGATTGTTGCTTCGTTGATTGAGCAGGGACCGTATTCCGTTTCTGATTTATTTTGCAGTATTTAGAGCAGGGACCGTTTTTCTGTTTTTATTTTGTTTTCATTGATTGTTGATTTTGAACAGGGACCGTTTTCCGTTTTGATTTTGTTTTCACTGATTGTTGATTTAAACAGGGACCGTAATTCCGTATTGGTTTTTTGTTTTGTTTGTTTCCCCGTATTGTTTATTCAAAAGTGACAGTTTTGCCGGTGTTAGATTTTTTTTGTTGGTGAGGTAAAAGTAGGAAAATCTGAATTTGAGAGACTGATGTCAAGAAGAAACTCTGAGGATCTCGACTTGCCCGTTTTATTCAATCAGTACGAAACTGAAACATCCGAATCCGTTCTTCCAGTACCGGCCCAGCTACCGTCCGTAATTCCCGTGGAAGAAGGCTCAGACCATCGAGTAAGTTGGGTATATTTACTGAGAACCGAGGGTCTTAATACCGAGCTAGCAAAGAGAAATTTATCAGTTGCCGGAACCGTTCCGGAGAAACGAAGGAGACTAGTACGATTTTTAAGGCGAGAGAATATTTCTCCACGACCCTTTGCAGGCCAAGAACCTGTTGATTATCCGACCGCTATGGCCACTCCACCGATAAACGTACACGACTGGAAACCGTGGAGATCCCGCATCCTTTATAGAAAGAATTGATGAAATATGTACCGCAAAGAATGTCCAGAAAGACAACTTGCTCACGGTTTTACCGGAATTATTGTCAGGTGAACCGGCATTTTGGTACCGAAACAACCGTAGCAGGTACACGACCTGGGATGAATTTGAAAAAGATTTCCGCATTTTCTTCTATCCCGTTAACTACGAGGTTGACTTAGAAGCCGAGATAGGCCGTCGTCTACAGAGAAGTAATGAGTCCGCCGCAACATACATAACGGAATTACAGACTCTAATGCGTAGACATGGAAAGCTAACTCCCGAACAACAGTTGGCTTGGCTGTACCGTAACCTGTTGCCGGAATACCGTCTGCAAGTCCGAAAAGGGGACTTTGACGATTTCTCCACATTTTGTCAGGTGGTCAGGGAGTATGAGCTCCTCAGGAAGGAACTCCAAAATGTACCCAGCCACAGTGGACTGAACCGTGGACAAGTCCAACCTCAGCCTATGAGTTCCCCCAGGTATGGACCATCTCACAACTCAACTCTTGGTCCACCCAGAGAACCCATCGCTGGTACCAATCAACCGCCACCGACTAGCACTCCTCGTCATCCGCCGTCTGACGCCACTCATCAAGCGTCTAGATCATCTTCCCGTCCGATCATTCGTGGTGAATCTGGCCACTACCGGAATAATTGTCAAAACCTTCCGAAAATCTTCTGTTCCCGTTGCCGTAAGGAAGGGGTATTTTCACGAGACTGTTCCTGCAGGAGGCAGGAAAACTAATCCGAAGTTGTATCGAGGAGAGGCCAACAGAACTTCCGCAAATCTTCGCCTCTCATACCGAACCGCCAGCAGAAATGAACGACCTCCGACCGCACATTGACGTCAAAATTGAAAATTACAAGTTCTGGGCATTGTTAGATACCGGAGCAGCAAAATCCTATATTGGTGATCATGTAGCTAAGACTTTTTCCCAAAGAAAGCAGACTACCGGCCATCAAGCTACGAAGGCTCGTTTAGCTAATGGAAACTTAGTCTCCATCACTGACATATACGAACTGAAATGGAAAATCAATGACGTCATTATGGAGGGTGCGTTAGAGCATTTCCCTGGTTTGATATTCGATATTGTATTAGGACATGATGTCCTACAAAAATATAATTTCCGTCTGGACTTAGGAACCGGAAAAATATACGTGAAAGATGAACTAGTAAGGAATTCACAATTAGCCAGTCCCGTTGGAATATTGGAAGTAGATAATACGTCCAGGAACAAAGTAGATACTGTTCCAATCATTTGTGAGGAAGAAATCGCCCATCGTCTTCCAGAAGACCGTTGTTCTGGAATCTTCCCTGGTCTTGGGGGTTGGCGAGGAGCAATCCGTTGCTAAAACTTCTGAGTTGTCCCCGGTGTTGTTAGGGGTAAACAAAGAAGAATCTTGTTCTGAAGTCTCTGCGTCCTCCCTGGAGTTAGGGGTCGACAAAGAGCAGGTTGTTTCCGAAGTCTCTGCGTCCTCCCTTGAATTTGGGGTCGACAAGGAGCAAATTGTTTCCGAAGTCTCTGCGTCCTCCCTGGAGTTAGGGGTCGACAATGAGCAAGTACATAGGATGTCCGTTGGAAACCATAATTCCACTTGCAGAAAGAAATTTAACAAAAGAACAGACAGACAGGCTGAAAATTTTTCTAGACCGAGAGTTACCGCAATTTGAGAAGATTCAAGGTCCAACGACGCTAGTTGAGCACGAAATCCGTTTGCTACAACCCCGTCCGATCAAACAGAGATATCGGCCTCAGAATCCGAAAATGCAAGAGATTTGCAATACCGAAATAGATGCCATGTTGAGAGAAGGGGTGATCGAACCCTCTACAAGTCCGTGGAGTTCTCCGATCGTAATTGTGAAGAAAAAGGATGGAAAGAACCGCTTCTGCATTGACTTCCGTAAAGTCAATGAAGTAACCATGAAGGACGTATACCCTCTTCCATTTATAAATGCTATACTGGATAAGCTGCGAAAAGCCAAATATATTTCCAGTTTGGATTTGAAGAGTGGGTACTGGCAAGTTCCGTTAACACCAGAAAGCAAACCCATCACCGCCTTTACTGTACCTGGTCGTGGATTGTTTCAATTCACGGTCCTTCCTTTTGGCTTACACTCCGCACCGGCCACGTTCCAGAGGCTGGTTGATCAACTAATAGGTCCAGACCTGGATCCCTACGCTTTTGCTTATCTGGATGACATTATTGTTCTGGGTGAAACGTTCGATCAACATTTAGAAAACCTGTCCGAAGTGTTCCGCCGATTACGAGGAGCACGACTGAAACTCAATCCGGAAAAATGTCACTTCTGTTTACCGTCAATGAAATACTTAGGCCATGTAGTCACTGGAGATGGAATCCGTACCGATCCAGAAAAGGTCGAAAGTATAATTAAATTTGCAGCCCCGAAGAACATCCGAGAGTTAAGAAGATTTTTGGGAGTTGCATCCTGGTATAGGAGGTTTGTGCCATCGTTTTCTCAAAAGGTGGCCCGTTGACAAAATTGCTCCGTAAGTCCCAGCGATGGAAGTGGGCGGAAGAGCAAGAAGCCGCCTTCGCTAAGATTAAAACATGTCTGTCAGAAGCACCCGTTTTGAGCTGTCCTGATTTTTCCGTACCGTTTACTCTGCAAACCGATGCCTCAGAATATGGTCTGGGAATAGCCCTTACTCAACAAAAGGAGGGTCATGAACACGTTGTAGCGTATGCAAGTCCTGCTGAAAAGAATTACTCTGTGACTGAGAAAGAATGTCTTGCTATTGTTTGGGGGATTGAAAAGATGCGTCCTTATCTAGAGGGCTACCATTTCACGGTTGTTACCGATCATCAATCTCTTAGATGGCTGCATTCCATATCTAGTCCGTCGGGACGCTTAGCTAGGTGGAGTATTTTCCTACAGCAGTATGACTTCGAAATACAATTCCGTAAAGGTGCGCTAAACCGTGGGGCCGACGCTTTGTCAAGAAACCCACTACCCTTGATCTCCGAAACAGATCCACCGTCTGCTCTTTGTCTGACTGATGTAACCGCGGAATGTTCATGGTACCGGAACAAGAAAGAAGAAGTTTTGAAGTACCCGGAGAAATTTCCGGACTATTGCATCCGAGAAGACCATCTGTACCGCCACTTCTGGGACTTAAATGATTTCCGAGAACCCGAGATGAGTGATCCATGGAAGTTATGTATAGCTAAACCTGATCGGAACCGAATTCTTCAAGAAAACCATGACGCTCCGAGCACTGGTCATCTGGGAGTTGCTAAAACTATCACCCGTATTGCAAGACTGTACTATTGGCCAGGAATGTTTAGGGACATCAGCAACTGCGACTTGATGACTAATAAAATTCGAGTCATGTTTGAATTTAAATATCATTTTTTATTGTTTGTTTACAAAGAAAACAAGTGGCTTGTGAACTCGGAGGTCCGTCACAATAATGCGTCGTCCAATCAGGTCGATTGTAATGGATGCAGGGCCGTCTTTAGCTATCTCGGGGCCCTTAGCACTTTTGAATTTGGGGCCCCTAACCCGATTTTTGGAAATGGCAATGGCAATAGTTTGTAGTTCAAACAGAAATCCAAACCCCTCATAAATCACTTTATATGACTTTGTTTTTAAGTTAGTTGCTAAGGTGTCAATTATCGAGAAAAACGTTTAAATTTTAAATTTTTCGCTGCCAGATAAATTTACAGGCGTTGCAGGCCCATCAAAAAACCTAATTCGAGAGCTTCTAGTAACTTTTCTTTGAGAAAGGTCTTTGTATTTAACTTCCGGAAATTTAGCTAGAACACAGCATTCATACTTTTCAAAATTATTTCTCATATCATCCAGAAATTCAGCAAGTGAGGCAAATAACTTGGCTGCAGCATCCATAGTCAAGGTACTTTTTTGGAGACTAAGATTTGTTTTATTTATCCTCCCCAATATATTGCTCTATATTTCGGCTAAAAGAATGTTCTCAAGTTTTTCAAACTTTTTCATTAAGGTTAGCGCTTCGCTTCTGCTTTCTGATGGTTGGTTGTTGTCTTCTGCAATGTTTACCAAAGCTGTTATAACATTCATGTACTCAACATGCAAAGTGCCTACTGCATCAGCCCTAGAAGACCTAGCATTTTTAGATTTTGTTTTGCAATATTTTTGTTACAGTATTGTATTGTCAATGTTAATTATGTTAATAAAATAAATGTACTTATATGCATTCATTTGCTGTTTTTTTTAGTAACTTAGAAAACATCCACCAGCTACTAAATATTCCAAATAAAATATTTACAATGTATAAATATTCAGTTGCTTTATTATGTTTGAAATATTCATAAGGTAGGTATTGAATAATAGGTATAGTTACAATAATTCCTTTTTTCTTTTGACCCTCATCCATACTAAAAATATTGTATTTCATTTCATCTATGGAAAATAATGTTTTAACATATTTTTCTCAAATAATTTTTTCATAGATCCAATGAAATAAAATATTTTAGATAAGGGGTGAGACAAAAGTAAAAATAGGTAACTTTTGTTACATCTATATTATGTAATATTCAATACATAAATATTCTCTAGATATTATCTCATTTTTACATATATACCTATTACATAATTATTATGACCCACATAGCATTTTCATATACATACAATATACTAAGTATATTCCAAAACGGATTCAATATATTGTATGTATATTCAAATATTATTTAAAATGAATTCAAAACACATTCATTTGTCAGGGGTTTTCATGTTGTATACATGTTCCTACAATATTCAAATGTATATTGCTTGCACATTTGAAATATATACTGTATTGAATATTAATTATAAGATATTGTTATTATATGCGCAAAATATATTCTATAAATATTCAAACTTTATTTAAAATATATTCATTAATGTTCCTACAATGTTCACATGGATATTTTACATACATACCCTACTGAACATTTATTTCATAATATTGTTACAATATGCGCATATGTACACAATATATTGTATAAATATTTAAAATAAATTCAAAAACATACTTATTTGCCAGGGTTTTCATGTTGTATAAATGTTTCCACAATTTCATGCATATTATTGGTAGCACATTTCAAACATATACTTTTTGCACATTCATTACAAAATATTGTTATGATATGCATAAAACATTAGGATATTGTGTTGGAGCTAGGAGTCTAATTTCAAGATAAAGCATTGTTTTCTAAAAAAAACCTTTATTTTCGTAAATATACACAAATACAGATTTTGTTAACAACAATATATAAATATAATCACAAAATTAACGGTCCAATTACAAATATGGACGGAAACTGCAACTTAATACAAATATTTTTCCTATTAGTTTTTCGAAGTTCTGGTTAACTTATAATAAAAATTCTACATCCAAAGTTTTAGTGAAATAAAATGTATAATTCTGCCAAGTAGCAAATCGTAAATATTAAAAAAGAAACATTATTTTTCTAAAAAAAAACTTTTATAAATTATTGGCATTTAAGTTAGCTCTCCCTTTCGGCTACAGTATTGAAGCGATCTTCTCCTGTTCCGGGTCGATCTTCTTCTATTACGGGTCGATCTTCTACTGTTTCGGGTCGATCTTCTCCTGTTCCGGGTCGCACAGATTTTCTTCCTCCTTCTATTCTGTCAGGGCATCTGACAAGCCAGAGTTTTACATTATTAATAATCTCACAGTCAGTAGCAAATTTTGTAGGAGGATTTAGCCTCACGGTATCTGAAAATATATAGATCTTTTTTACACATAATACATTTTAATTAGATTCAGTTGTATAATTAATAATTTATCCCTTAATCAACAATATTGCATTCTTTTGGTTTGGTTTTCACGGCCCGTATTATCACTAGTTATCCTACGGTTTAGTCTCTTTTAGCTCAGGTTAGGGAAACTATTTCCACCATTGATGCTGACAATTCGCAGCAAAAATATCATTCTTCTCTCTCTAAGTTGGTACATCTTAATCACCGTGTCCAACGGATTCCTGAATCGGGGTTTACCCCTCAAGAGATTTCGGAGAGAGCTAGTCTGCAGATGGACGTGCTGAGTACATTGGATTCTTTAGAAACCCCAGCTAGAGGTAATCCCGAACTTAGTGTAATCCTTCATGAATCTGATGAGGAGCTCCATTCCTCCCCAATGTTTCGCGATGTAACCCTCGTCCTCAGGCTACGTCGTTACAGTCCAGTTATAAACCACCAAACCTGGAGAAGTGGAATCTCAAATTTACGGGAGATGCTAAATCGTCTGTACATAATTTTCTTGAGAGAGTTAGAGTAGGGCGTATTCCGGAAAGTCAGTTATTCGATAGCGCGATAGATTTATTTACTGGTAAGGC
Source organism: Lochmaea capreae (assembly GCA_949126875.1). Lineage (NCBI taxonomy): Eukaryota > Metazoa > Arthropoda > Insecta > Coleoptera > Chrysomelidae > Lochmaea > Lochmaea capreae. The sequence continues at coordinate 29,376,192 of OX421406.1, forward strand.
TTTGAATTGGTATCGAGCCAATATCGATAGGTTTAACGATTGGCCTAGTTTGTCTGATTTACTTCGTCGTCATTTCGAACCTCCTGATTATAGATCTCGCCTTTTTAAAGAAATCATTCAACGAACTCAAGACACTTCGGAAGGCATAATTGAATATCTTTCTTGTATGCAGGCAATGTTTAGACGCCATGGTGGTCTCACTGGTGAAGTCCAATTAGATCTTTTGATTCGTAATTTGTCACCTTTTTATACCACGCAGCTTCCTGTCGTCCAAACCATTGAAGAGCTTGAAGCAGAATGTCTTAAGTTAGAGACTAAAAAGTATCGTGTCGAGAACTATGTTCCCCCTTCGCGTAGGAAAAATCAGTTTGTGCAACCTGACTTCGCTTTCGTAGACGTATTACCCACGGCAGCAGATCCGCAACACCTTTCAAATCTTGACAATAGCTCTGTCGGCGTTAATAGGATCGATACACCTGATAGTAGTCGTCCGAACAGGAATATCGTTTGTTGGAATTGTCAGAATACGGGACACATAAACCGGAACTGTCCAAATCCCTGGAAAATACATTGTTTTCGTTGTGGAACGCCTAATGTTACAGTCAGGGCTTGTCCGAAATGTAGTAATTCGGGTTGTCCAGTACCCTGTGTAGAAATCTGGTCATGTATGTTGTTCGGGTTGTCCGGTACCCTGTGTAGAAATCTGGTCATGTATGTTGTTCGGGTTGTCCGGTACCCTTTGTAGAAATCTGGTCATGTATGTTGTTCGGGTTGTCCGGTACCCTTTGTAGAAATCTGGTCATGTATGTTGTTCGGGTTGTCCGGTACCCTGTGTAGAAATCTGCTCATGTATGTTGTTCGGGTTGTCCAGTACCCTGTGTAGAAATCTGGTCACGTATTTTGCATCTACCGTTATTTCTTCAAAATTACGTGTAGTTTAACTTGCCTATCGTTTTACTTTTTTTTATTATTATAACCTCTCTTTCCCAGGAATTTCTTTTAGGAAGCACCCATTGATATTTTGAGTCATCGTCGCAAATCTTTAGGAAGATTTCCTCCTTTCTTTCTTTCTTCCATTATAATTGTATGTCTGATAATTTTCTATTTCTCAAGTACTCGTAAATAGTGTTGCATACCTTAAGTTACAAGTCTATTGTTTGCTGTAAATAGTGTCGCATACCTTATTTTGGCAAGATTCGTTTGTTAATGTCTAAGGCATTTTTATTGATGACTGGAGATTGAGTAAGGTGAGGCTAACTATCAACACGGACGAACGCGATTTTTAGTGTTGAATGTAGACTCGCGAATATTCTTGGTGGAAGTCAGTTCCGTGTCATTTTGTGATTTCCGGCATTGGAAGAGGTCTTGTTGGTTTTTGGAATTTTAGGAGGTGATGTTAACAAGTGAGCCGAACTCCACGGTTTTCCTATCATATCTGGCTGTATTTGGGCCATCTTAATTGGATTTTGAAGCAAAACCATTTTATTTTTAACTTGACCATTCTATCTTACCTCAATAGTTGATATTTTTGGATTTTGGTGTCAAGTTAAAATTACCGCTTGCGGGATTTATTTGAGGGAAGCCATTGTTGATTAGCAGGTGCCGTTCCATAACCAAACAGTGTTTGACTTAAAACCCTATAACCCTATAACATCTAGGGTTTTTTTTTTCCTGGAGGATCCATCCCTGTACTCATCAGAAAGATCTACCTTTTCTTAGTTATTGGAGGATCCCAACTTCAGCAGTTTCGTCTGAAGGTTCAACCATACCAAGCATCTAGAACGCGCTCAAAAGAAAAGGTTCACACTCCGAAGTGACTTCAGAATCAGATAAGCTTATCTAACTTTTGTTTTATTTATTTCACGGTAAACTAAATTTAGTGTGATCACACGTACGCTATATACGAATTATTTTTTTTTCTATCCTATAGTATTATCTCTTTGTACGTAATGTTGTATTTATGTCGACTTAATTTTGTTTTAAATTTGTTAGACAAGTTCAACTTCACTTGATTAATTTTTTTTGTTAAGTAAAGTAATTTAACATATTTCGGTCATAGTTTTATTTATTTGGTTCACCATATTTTTATATATTTTTTTTTGGTAACTTATCTTGTGGCTCTGCTAGTGCCTACAAGACCTAGGGGTTTCCGGCTTGAACCGTCTAAGCCGGTGGCGCGTCTCACTTTTTTTTTCTACCCTCTACGGCTGAGCTCGGGCATAATTTGCCAGTAGAGAGACCGCTAGTGGGGTCTAAATAGAGAACTACAAGAAACGTGGCACAAAGACCACATCAAAGATAAACTATTGAATAAATTGTCGGAATTTTCGGAAAAAGAGATTATATCATTAGCAGTAAATATAAATAAATTTGAAATTGGAAACGGCTCGTCTTACATTAAACTTCCAGAACAAATTTTGAAGAAACACAGTTGTATAAATTTTAAAAATACCGATAAATTTTGCTTTTACTGGTCCATTGTTAGTGCCCTTTATCCTGCACATGCGAATGTGAACCAGACTGGCTCCTATCCATATTATAGTACAGTTTTGAAAACAGAGGATTTAGATTGTCCAATGGAATTATCAAAAATAACCAAATTTGAAAAACTTAATGCTATTTCTGTAAACGTTTACGCTTTAGAACTTATTGAAATGGAAAAGAAATCATTTTATGTAGTAGTACCAGCTAGATTGGCCAAAAATAAGTTAAATAAACATGTAAATTTACTTTTAATTCAAAACAAATATTATCCAAAATTGAATGATTATGATGCACCACCTGTAGATGATAATAACGAAAAAATCAAATTTCATTACTGCTGGATTAAAAACTTATCAAGACTGGTTTCCTCACAGTTAAACAAACATTATGGTAAAAAATTTATTTGTGATAGATGTCTGAATTATTTTCAAATGAAAGATAAATTAACTGAACATGAAAAATTGTGTAGTAAATTGAATAAATATAAAATGAGTGTACCTAAATATAGCCATGTAGAATTTAAAAATTTCACATATCAACAAACGACTCCGTTTGTCGTTTATGCTGATTTTGAGTGTCAATTGGAAAAATTTACTGACCCTTGTTGCCAATCTGCAACAAATAAATATCAGAAACATGTTCCATACAGTGCTGGCTACTATGTAAAGTGCTCTTACGACAATAGTCTTTCTTATTTCGATAGTTATCGCGGTGCGGATTGCATGGATTGGTTTGCAAATAAAATTTGTTCATTCAAAAATTAAAACAATCGTTCCTATTATTGAAGACCAATGTACAGCAGCAGCAAAAGCTTGCCATATATGTAATAAACAATTTGCAATTAAAGACGTGATTGTCAGAGATCACGATCATTTTTCAGGGGATTTTAGGGGATTTGCACATCAAGCATGCAATTTAAATTTTAAAAAATTATTCGTTATACCCGTCATATTCCATAACTTAAGCGGATATGACAGCCATTTTTTGATTTCAAATTTATTCATTAGGTCATTTGGACATAATGTTTATAGTGTAGAGCAATGAAAAATCGGTTTGAGTCCTTATGATGCTAAACGCTATATTTAATACCAAATACTTTCGATACGCTACCTTGGGGGCATTATAAAATTTAATTCCATTGTTGTAGATGGCGCAGCAGCAGCCTCTCCAATTACGCCGATTATGCATAAAAGCAATTTGTGAAAATATTAATATATTAGCTAATTTTATTAATGAGTAATTTCAGGCAGAATATCAATCCATTTGTAGGTGCCATTTAAACTGAAATACTTGTAGAGTTTCGATTTCAAAGTTCTTATAACACGCTTTGCCATAGAAGCTTTTATTGTGCTAAATACACTATAATGATTTATGTTGTGTTTTCTCATTAAATTTTGAAATTTGCTGTTGTAAAATTCCTTTCCCTGATCAGATTGCAGATTTTTTGGTATTCGTCTAGAGTAAGCGAGAATGTCCGAGAATGCTCGAGTAATCTTCTCTCCAGTCTTCGTCTTTAGTGGGCGTGTCCACACAAACTTAGAAAAACAATCAATGACGACCAGTATCATTTTATGATTCCTATTTTGTGATGCAAAATTCCTCATCTCCGAGGGAATTTTTTCCGTATCGGTTTGTGGAGTTCGTTTACAAGCTGAATTTTTTCTTTAGAATACATATTATGACTTACTACCAGCTAGCTTCAGCTCCAGACTGTTAATGCGGTTAACGGTATTCGTATTCATAACCTTAATATTGTCTACAATGCCCGAAACGTTAGTTTTCATATCAGAGACGGATCTGATATTTTCTGCAATTTCTTTTCGTAACTCACGTATGCTTTCAACACACATGTTAATAGAAGCAGTGAATTTTTTTCGAATTAATACTTTGGCTGTGCCAATTGAATCATCAACATATTTCTTCGTAGCCATATCGCTACCTGCTACAGGGTGATTTCGCGAAATAAATGCAGCCATTTCGTTAGTTTTATTTTGTAAGTTGGCAATATGCGCCTGTAATATGGGGATTTTCGTCTTATGAAGCTCATTTCTTATTTCGTTCAATCCTACAGCTAAATCCTTTATATCACGGTCTTGTTGCTGCAGCACCACACCATGCGTTTGAATTAATGGCGAGTCGATAGTACGTAGGTCATTCAATTGCACATACACATATTTTTTTGTTGCAGCATCACTATTTGTTGTCGATTCCTTAACATTACAAATTTTCACATTTTCAATATCAATATTACCGTTCGGTGTATGAGGAAACGTAATTTTCGCTGGTAAACGCGCATAGGGCGTTTGATGTCTATGTCCGAATTTATCGACTGGCATAATTGAAATGCACAAGTTTCAACTTGTATTATTCTATTATATCAGCCTCCTTGAGTTCATTGATAATTGCTACTATTTCGTTGTCCTGCCTCTTTCGAAGCAATCAACAACTTCAAACGATCCACCAATTCATTCGCATCGTCCCAATAAATATACTCCATAGGTTTATCATTATATGTTAAACGATCGATACCTTTTCCTTTTGCTGAAGGAATCGATTTTAGGCGAGTCAATACCTGAAACGATCTATTCGTCGTTAGAGATTTTGTTTTGAATAAAGGTTTTATGATGTAGTGATATTTTTCAGTACTTGACCCCTTAAGACGATCTAACGTGTCTAAATGAACTTCAGTTGTTGTCAAAAGATTTTTATAGTTCTGTAAATCTTGATCATTGTAACTGGGGTCTCGGTAAAATAGAAGCTCATACAAGCCTGGTGTTCCAATTACATATCTTCCTCCTTTGTTTTTCTCAGGTAGTATGTTTATATTACCGGTTTTTCCATCAAACGCAATTCGACCTAATGACCAACCCATTTCATCATCGTATATCGGACCATAATTTTTATCAATTTTATCATCTTTTTGGAAGTAATCTCCAATGAACTGATGACTGATGGCAGGATATTGGTCCAAATAGTCTGCGAAAGCTTCCTGGGAAATTTCGGGGCGCATCTCTTCTGGAGAACGTGTAATATTGCCGGATTCATCGGTTTCGGCCACCGGTTCCGTTTCGAGAAAAGGTGTAAACACATCATCTCTCAAAGGTTCTTCTTCCTTCTTTATTTCTTCTTTTGGATTTAAATTTGTAATCGTTTTTTGTAATGTCTTTGAGGATTGCACAATTTCTTCAAGTGGTTTGGATATTGGCTTGAATAGTTTATTGCTCTGATTTACCAATTTTTTGCGAATCGATCTGGCAAGTTCAGACACTTTTTTCTTGCGCAATGCAGTAGCAACCTTATCATCAGACATATTGGTATAGACTAAAGGCGCAGCTTACATCTTTATATATTTATCGAATCCTTTGCGATACCTACCATCATTGAAGGGGAAATCCTTCACAATTACCAAAGTACCATAACGGTCACACCAGCACGTTGAACACATATTTTTAAATGTGTCGAATGTCATGTCTGGAGATACGTGTTCGTAGAATATATGTTTCAAGTTCACCTAATCTTGCTTGAATAACACAATTACATTACAATTATCGCGTATAAGCTGTTTCGGTATTTTTGAGTATGTTTGACAAAGATATGCAGCATCGATATCTTTATGTCTGCACATGGAGTAGTATTCACGAATTTTCTGTTGACCATCACATGCAACGTCATCGAATAAAAAGACAGAATAAGGCCGAGCTTTATCTGGACTTATTATTTCCTCGTTGTCTTTAAATGGAAAATAGCCAACGCCCTTGACTTGTGCTATAACTTCTTGCAGCAATTGGTACTTTGGTTGGAATAACGATTTTGAATAAACATAAAGGTTTTTGAATTTCGCGCCATTTGGATTGAATAGAAGCGCCAACACGGCATTCGTCTTTCCACACCCGCTGGGACCGCATTTAATGGCACGGAAAGAATTTGGTAACAATTTACCATGTTTGCCGATCGATGGCGTTGAGGTGAAATCTAGATTTTCAATGGGTATCGTCTGCTCTTGTTGAATTATTTTCATTGTGTGTGTCGTTTTTCGTAGTACTACTCTTTAAATATAGGTGTCACCACTTACGCGTATCAGTCTTAATGTTGGTCTCTTAAATTCTCTCATCAATAAACTACCTATTGAACTTCACTTACCTAGCTATCAGTACTGTGGACGTAAGTACTCCCCCCCACCCTTTTTATAAAAAATTAATTGTTTTTTTAGCCGGTACAAAATTGGAAACACGTCTTGATCGCGGAGATCCAGGCATTAACCCCTTGGTCGCTGCTTGTAAACAACACGATATTTCTTACTGGAAGAATAAGTCTCTCGAAGAACGACACAAAGCCGATCAGATACTTGAAGATAAAGCTTGGGCTCGCGTCAAATCAAAAGACGCTTCTTTGGCAGAGAAAACTGCTGCATTACTTGTGACAGGCGGAATGAAGGTGGAAAGAAAGCTGGGGATGGGTTGTCGCCGCAAACGCCGTTCTTTCCATCGAGATGTCATTCTAAAAGTGGGAAAGTCCATGAAAAAAGGGGCATCTTTGAAAGACACTGCAACGTTTGCCTTACGAGCAGCCAAAGCACTTATTAAAGAATTTGGTGGGAAAAAAGAAGTCGAGGTTCCTCGAGTAATACCTGTAGCGAAATCCGGAGGTTTCCTACCACTTATTCCTTTGTTTGCTGGCCTTTCGGCACTTGGAGCTTTGTCAGGTAGTGCTGCTGGGATTGCTAAAACTGTCATTGACGCAAAGCATGCTCAAAAGAAATTGGAAGATGTACGTCATAATAAGGCTATGGAACGTGTAGGATCTGGTCTGTATCTGAAAAAGTACCCAAAAGGCGGTTTTGGATTGTATTTAAAAAAGCAAAAAAACGAATAAAGCTACCCAATCACGCACTATCCGACTTTGACATAACACATTACGCAAAATTGCGTAAAATACCACATTTTCGAGGAGTTTTCATGCGAGACACTCTCCCCAAAGCCGGTCCCCGAAAACAAGAATGCGCAGTGGTTAATTTGGATACCTCTAAGAAAAGCGGAAGTCATTGGGTAGCTTACAGAAAGATAAAAAACAATGTAGAGTGTGATGTCTGCTGTTCAGTTCATTAAACAACTATTGTAATATATACTAAAAGATCACTATATATAAGGAGGACTTGATAGATATGGGAATGTCATGTCTGTCATTCTATATAATTCTGACAAGACTTGAATAAATATATTTTGTAGTTATTTAATTCATTATTTATATTTGAATATATTACAATGGCGACGAGGAAAAACGTATTTTGAATATTAGTTGAAAATGCAAGATCAACCGGAAGCTGTTGCTTCAGCAGTTTTTCGGAGTACAATTGGGTCTATTGCAGAATACAAAATTGGTGATGATTGGAACATGTGGGAAGAAAGGATAGATCAGTATTTTTCCGCAAATTATGTCGAAGATATGAAAAAGGTGCCGGTACTTCTAACTCTTATTGGTGAACAAGCATATAAAGTAATGAGAGATATATGTGACCCCATTTTACCAAAGAATAAAGGTTATCAAGAGATTTGTGATATTCTTAGAAGCCAGTTCTCACGAAGAATATCAATTTTTAAAGAAAGAATTGAATTTTATGACCTGAAACAAGGGGAACATGAGTCAATGGTATGTGAGAATAAAAAATAAAGCTAGTGACTGCAAGTTTGGTAATTTGCTAAATGAGTTCCTGAAAGACCGTTTTGTGTCGGGGCTACTTAGAGGTCCTGTGTTAGACCGTGTGTGTGAAGAGGAGCATACACGAACATTTCAAGAATTGCTTGAAGTAGCGTTAAAAAAGGAAGCTGCACTACGGCCTTCTTGCGTTCCTATTCCAATCTCAGTAAATAGATTACAAGCTGGTCCAAGTGAAATTAAAACCCAGAAATTAAGGTATTCCGATGAAAGTGGTCAAGGAAATAGGAAGGTAAAGGATAGTAAGCATTTTTCAGGAGCAGTGACTGTAAAGCTATGTAGAAGTTGTGGAAAAGGTAATCATAATTTTGCCAGATGTCAGTATAAACAATATACTTGTAAATTATGTAGAGAAGTGGGCCATTTAGCTAAGGTTTGCCCCGTTAAAACAAATTTTATTGAGGTTTCGGAGGGTAGCGCAGAGGCTGAAAATATAGATTTTATTGACATGTTTTATGTTAATAACAAAGATTATGTTAATCCAGTTAAATTGAATGTTATTATCAATAATAAACCCATTTCTATGGAATTGGATTCTGGTGCAGCTTTATCTGTGCTGCCTGAAGAACTGTTTGAAAAACATTTTTTTAATTGTATGTTAAAGCCTACCTCCGTCAGATTCAAATGTTATGACGGTAGTATTATAATTCCTAAAGGTGAAATATTTGTAAAAATTGGTTTTAACAACCAAGTCAAAGAAAACTGTAAATTAATAATTGTTAAGAATGGCTCAACTCCATTGTTTGGTCGAGATTTATTTAAACTTTTTGGGCTCAAATTTAATTTACAGAAAGAGGTCAGTGACATTCAGCTCAACATGATTTCCGGTGAAGTCAAAGTTGATGAAGACTTGCATATTTTATTAGACAAGTACAGAGATTTGTTTAAAAATGAATTGGGGTGTTATAAAGTTGAAAACATTGGGCTTAAATTAGTTCTGGGGACAAAACCAATATTCTGTAAACCCCGTCCAATTCCATTTGCTTTTAAGAAAACAATAAATTCTGAACTAGACGAGTTGGAAAAAAAGGGTGTCATTTCTTTGATAGAAAACTCAGATTGGGGTACTCCATTGGTGCCGGTGGTCAAGGAAAATGGTAAAATTCGACTGTGTGCAGATTATAAAACAACGGTTAATAAATTTTTAGAGGATAATAAACACCCTCTTCCTAAAATAGATGAGTTATTTGCCGCACTCCAAGGTGGAGAGCATTATACTAAACTTGATTTTTCAGTAGCATACAACCAATTGGTGCTTACAGAGGAAACCAAGAAGTTATTGGCATGGAGCACACACCGTGGTATTTACTTGGTCCATCGTTTGCCATATGGAACCAAGCCGGCCTGCTCGATATTTCAAAAAGTAGTGGAAAAAGTGTTGCAAGGTGCAGCAGGTACTATCAACTTTCTGGATGATATTGTAGTTACGGGAAGAAGCCGAAACGAACATCTAAAAAATTTAGCTGAGGTTTTCGATCGTTTAAGTAGGGCAGGATTCCGTTTGAATTTAAAAAAGTGTAATTTTTTTCAATCCAAAATAAAATATTTAGGACATATAATTGACAAGGAAGGTCTTCATAAAGACCCAGAGAAAGTTAGGGCTATAACAGAGGTCCCTAAACCATGTAGTATAACGGAGCTAAAAGGATTCTTAGGCTTGATAAATTATTATGGTAAATTTGTTCCCGATTTATCCACGATACTGAATCCACTTTATAGGTTGTTGAGGGATGGTGTAGAATTTATATGGTCTTCTGAGTGTGAGAGAGCTTTTGTGAAGGTTAAGCAGGCCATTTCTTCGGAGCAAAGTTTAGCTTATTTCGACCCTAAAATGCCGTTAAAACTTGTTTGTGATGCTTCCGGTGTGGGTATAGGAGCTGTTTTACTTCATATATATCCTGATGGTATTGAAAAGCCAATTAGTTTTGCATCACGTGTTTTGAACAAAGCAGAGAAAAATTATTCAGTCATACATAAGGAAGCACTCGCAATTTATTGGGGGATAAACAAATATTATCAGTATTTAATGGGAAATAAATTTGTGTTATGCTCAGACCACAAGCCACTACTGGCGTTGTTTGGGGAACAAAAGGGAATTCCACAGATGGCTGCAAGAAGGCTTCAGAGATGGGCATTTTTTTTAAGCGGGTTTGATTATAAGTTTCAATATATTAATGGAAAACATAATGGGGCTGATGGACTATCTCGATCTCCACTTAACATTATTGAGACAAATAGTATTGTAGATGTTGATTACTTTCATTTCTTAGTAGAAGATCAGTTGCCAATTAATTCTGATGATCTTAGAAAAGAAACCAGAAGAGATCTGGTGTTAAGTAAGGTTTATTCGTTTGTGCGTGATGGATGGCCTGATGTGGTAGCAGAAGAGCTTAAGCCATTTCACCGTAGGCATTTGGAATTAAGCATTGAAAATGGGTTGGTCATGTGGGGCTATAGGGTCTTAATCCCCGAAAAGCTTAAAAGGCAACTGTTAGAGGAAATTCATGGGGCTCATAATGGTATGGTAAAAATGAAGTCATTAGCAAGGCAGTATTTTTGGTGGGCTAACTTAGATAATGACATTGAGAACTTTGTTAAAAATTGTGATGCTTGCATGCTGTATTCAAAAACACCAAATAAGGTACCTCTCATAAAATTTCCTGAAGGTAAATATGCCTTTGATAGAGTACATATAGATTTTGTAGGGCCATTTAAAAACGAAATTTATTTATTAATTGTGGATTCTTACTCTAAATGGCCAGAAGTTTATAAAATGAATAAAACGGACACTCCAAGTACTTTGGAAAAATTGAGGGAATGTTTTGGTCTTCCAAATACTCTTGTTTCAGATAATGGTCCTCAACTGGTTAGTGTTGAATTTGAGGAATTTTGTGTGAAAAACGGCATTAATCATGTTAAATCACCTCCCTATCATCCAGCAACTAATGGTGCTGCTGAGAACGGAGTAAAATCTTTTAAAAGTGCTCTAAGTAAATTGTTAGCAGATAATAAAAATAAAGGACAGACTCTGGAAACTCTTGTTAATAAATATTTGTTTTCATATAGGAATACACCACATTGTTTTACAGGAGAAGCTCCTTCCAAATTAATGTTTTCGCGTAAAATTAGAACACGACTTGACTTTTTAACACGACCAGTTTCAGAGAAAAATATTCAAAGACAAATCGATTATCATCATGGGAATAGAAATGTAGAGTTTTTGTTAGGAGAGCTAGTTTATGTCAGAGACTACAGAAATAAACCCGGATGGACGAAGGCGGTCATTAATGAAATACGGGGGCGGGAGAATTATGGATGTAGTCCTATAGAGGATGGTAGATTAAGGTGGTTGAGAGACTCAAATCAAATAATTAAATTGGGTCGATTTTACGAGGGGCTAGATACTACGGAAACTGATTTAACTGTTAACGGGGAAAAACATTACAATCCGAAAACATTCATACCTAAAGATAGTAGTGTTGAGCAGCATGTCACTTCCTTGGACTGTGCAGTATTAAATGATAAACAGGTACCATGTGTTGCGTCCGAAAATTGTGTGAATTCGGAGAATGGGTCTAGGGGGGTTTTTCCAAGTGAACAGGTGTCGGCAATACGAAAAACAGATAACGTTTTATCTCATCCTGATAATGGCTGTAGTGCGGGTGAAGATAATATTAGTGAATTTGAGTCTAAAGATATTGGTAGTCCAAACGTGAAGAGCAGACCTCGTCGTAATGTCAACCCCCCAAATCGATTAAATTTGTAAAGGTTGTTTGAAGCTTGGGGATGAGAACTGTGATGTCTGCTGTTCAGTTCAGTTTTTTGTAGGAATTGAGAAGAGGTGGTAGTAGGAAAATGGATCAGAATACAGTAGTGGGAAATGTAAGATGAATATTATGGAATGATTTGCGTAATAAGCGTCAACAGTTATTATGTCGTAGTATTTGAAAAGATCTTCTCCATGTGTGTACGGCAGTTGGTTTTGAGAATGATGGTCTATCATCTTCTGAACTACCCATTTTAGTTCTTCAGGTTTGATCAAGCTATTATGTACGACATTTATTCTTGCGAATGTGATTGCTATTTCTAGGTCGTTTAGAATCTGGTTTACGACTTGTAGTGCTAGGCTCAGCTGATCAAGTATGTTTCTTACTTCCATATAGTCGTTGAAATCGAATACAAATGTGTTGAATTCTGAATATATTTTATTCGTTTCCCTGGCAATCGTTTCTTGGTTATGAGTTAATAGTGAGACTGTTTTATTATAATTAGCCATAATTTCTTTATTCAGACTAATATGACGATTTATTTCAGTAATTATGTTATCTTGGTTATTCATTAGGGTGGAGATGGCTTGGTTATATTTCTCAGCGTCTTCCAGGTTTCCAGATATGCATTTAATGATACTTCCTAGTCCGTTAATAAGTCCTCTTTTTTGTTTAAAGGATGGATAGATAGATTGGAGTTTCTTCGTTACTGTTGCTAATGTATACTGTAAATTTTGATCAAAGTTTTGTAAATTTTCAAAATAAGGTTGGCTAAGTCCTTTGTGAATGGCTTTCGTAACTTCTTGATATTGTGTCTGTAGAATTTCTATTTCTTCGGCTATAGGACGTAGCTGGATGTAGTGAATGAAGTCATGTGTGCTCGTCTGAACTCTGGCTACTCCTAGCTTGAGGGGTAGAATCCCTGGGTTGTCCTGGAGGTTCTGGATTCGGACCTCTTGGGTCATGCTGAAGGTACATCTGTAATATACGGTTCTGGTTAGTTATTTTACTAGGTTGATGTCTTATATTTTTCTTGTGTACAGTCGTGTTCGGTGTATCAATTGTTATGACGTTGTCTTTTTTAATGGTTTTTGGGGAGAATCTGGGGAGAAGTTTATTTCTGTTGACCATTTTCTTTGTGTATATTCTAGAAGATGGTTTATATGAAAGAGGGGCCTGACGTTTTTCATTTCTTTTCTCGATAACCTTTTCCTTTTTATCTTGAATCTTTTTGTTGATTTCTTTGTAAATTTCGATTATCTTCTTTTTGTGATCGTGGGTGTAGTTGTTTAGTAGATTCCTTTGAATGTCAATGTCAAAAGGATCTTGAGAGTTTAGATGGCCATTTAAAATTTCTATAGGTCGATGCTGAGTAACAGAGTGGATAGAACTGTTGTAGCCGAGTATAGCATATAGCATTTGCTCTCTGATGTTGAGAGACTTCTTCTTTTCTCTAAGTATTCTCAAATGCTCTAGTATTGTCGAGTGAAAACGTTCGATCATTCCATTTGACTGTGGATTGTCTGGAGTGGTGTAGTGGATACTGATTTTGTGTGTATCTATGAATTCTTGCATTAGTCCATTTTTGAATTCAGTTCCATTATCTGCTACGATCAGTTGAGGAAGTCCATGATGGGTGATGAAGAGTAAAAATGCATTTAGTACATTAACTGCGTTGGAGCCTTCTATTGGGTATGCTTGGCCGTATTTCGAGAAGGCGTCAATGACGGTGAGAAACTTTTGGCCATTTGCTTGGAATGTATCTACGTGAATAATCTCTAGCGGTCTCGTTGGTGTTGGTGTCAACATGAATTTGGGTTTGCTGGGATGTCTGTCATATTTACTTACTAAGCAGGTATCGCAGAAATTTATTATATCTTCTATGTCCTTTTTCAGCGTTGGCCAATAGTAGTGTTTCCGGATTTCCAGCTCAGTTTCTTTTATTCCTCTATGATTGGTCCTTCCCTCATGATAATCTTTTATAATTATTGCCTTTTGGGTATTAGTGTTATTAATATCCTTTAATAGATAGTTGCATTTGACTAGATCATAGGCTGAGTTTTTAACAGTTTCTTTTATAACGTTGCACAAGACTGTTTATGTGGTATCGTCCTTGCAGAGTAGTACGTGTTGGAATCGACTAAATATTACTTTCATATTTTGTTTATTGTCATGTATTTATTTTTTCATTATGACATTAGTTAGTTGTCAAATATAATTAATAAAAGTCTGTCACTTGAATAAAGTTTATTCTATATTTTAAATAAAAAGAAAGATAAAACCACAACCTCTAACAGGTTATGGGCCCAGACTAACCAGACTAACCATTCTAACCAGTCTATAAAAAGATTGAAAAGAAAAACAATTTAAAAAAAAAAATGGATGACATAAAATCATCAATAAGAAGATTGAACAACCAAAACTATGAAACCTGGAAGTACAGAATGGAACTTCTACTTATGAAAGAAGAAGTATGGGACGTAGTTACAAAAGAGAAGCCCGAGATTACCAATGCTACTTGGGAAAATAAAAATAACAAAGCCAAAGCCTTAATCGGTTTGTTAATTGAAGATTCACAGTTGATGCACGTTAAAAAGCTGAAAACTGCATATGAATACTGGAAATCTCTACGAGAACATCATGAAAAATCATCTCTATCAAACAAGGTATCATTACTTAAAAAACTATGTAGGCTACAACTTAATGAATGTGATAGTATGGAAAGTCATCTCATGAAAATAATTGAGCTAGTAGATAGACTCACAACTATGGGTGAAAATCTAGCCGAAAATTTAGTAGTAGCATTCATACTGAGTAGTTTACCAGAAAGCTACAACACCATTGTGATGGCATTAGAAACAAGGCCCGAAAAAGACTTGACAATAGAACTTGTCAAAGAAAAATTGATTCAAGAAAGTAAAAGGCGAAATGAAACAAAACGAGATGAAAACCAAACAGCTATGAAAATAAAAAGTAATTTTCACAAAACAAACAAATCTTGTGAGTTCTGTAAAAGAAGAGGACATATTCAAGATGAATGTTGGTTCTACAATAAAAACAAAGATCGGTCCCAGAAAACAATCACAGAAAAAATATCCAACACATAGAGCAAAGAAAATAGTCAACAAAAATGATGAAGAGGATCTTGAAGAGAAACCTACAGATGAATATGAAGAAGACGATAGAAATGACAAATACCATATATGTTTCATGATGACACCTTCATCAAGAAAGCAGTGGTATATTGATTCAGCCGCTACATGTCACATGGCTTGCGACAAAGATTTTTTTGAATATTTGGATGAAAACATTCATGAACCAGTGTATCTAGCTGATGGAACAAAATTAAAATCCGAAGGAGTAGGCTATGGATGGATCAATGTAGATGCTGAAAATGGAAAGTCAAATAAATATAAAATCACAGATGTATTATATGTTCCAGATATAGATGGTAATTTATTATCCGTTAGGAAATTAACTGATACAAATTTGACAGTTAATTTTAAAAATGATGAATGTCGAATAGAAAAGGGATCTATTCTGATTGCAAAAGCACATATGGAAGGAAATTTATATGAACTGAAAACGACAAATAAAATCATGTTAACAAAACAAAATACTGAAAAATGTGAAATAAATTTATTACATAGAAGACTAGGACATAGGGATATTCAAACTATTCATTTATTGGAGAAGAAACAGCTGGTGAATGACATAAAAATAATAGGCATTGAAAAAAAGACACCATGCGAAGTATGTATTCGAGGAAAAATGATGAGAAGAAGTTTTCCAAAAGTATCAGAAAATAGGGAAAATAGTATTTTGGATTTGATACATTCAGACTTATGCGGTCCAATGAAAAATAGTACTCCAAGTGGAAATAGATATATTTTAACATTCATAGATGATTACAGTAGATATGCACATATTTATTTACTAAAACAGAAGAATGAAGTTTTCGAGAAATTTCAAGAATTCAATGAAATGATGCACACAAAGTTCAACAAATACATTAAAATATTAAGAAGCGATGGTGGAGGAGAATACTCGTCAAATTCAATGAAAGAATATATGAAGAAAAAAGGAATACGCCATGAATTAACAGCTCCATACTCACCAGAACAAAACGGTGTAGCAGAAAGGAAAAACCGTTACTTGATTGAAATGACAAAATGTATGCTTTTAGAATCATCACTTGATAATAAATTTTGGGGGGAAGCTGTTATGACAGCCAACTATATTCAAAATCGATTACCGACAAAAGCTTGTCAGAAAACTCCATTTGAGCTATGGAATAATAAAAAACCAAATTTGGGGCATACAAGAATATTTGGGTGTGATGCTTACGTTTTTATACCACATGAAAAAAGAAGAAAATTCGATGATAAATCGAGGAAAATGACATTTGTGGGGTACAGCGAAGAATCGAAAGCATATAGATTATTGGATATAAAAACATGCAAAATTACAATAAGCAGAAATGTGAAATTTATTGAATATGACCAATTTAATCAAAAGCAGAAAAATGAAAACGAAGGGAAAGAAAATGAAGAAGTGAAGATAAATATTTTATACGAACAACAAAAAGAAAAGCAAAGAGATATACCAGAAAAGTCAGAACAAAAAGAAATAGAAAATCAAGCGAAAA
The DNA here is from genome assembly GCA_949126875.1 of Lochmaea capreae. Classification (NCBI taxonomy): domain Eukaryota; kingdom Metazoa; phylum Arthropoda; class Insecta; order Coleoptera; family Chrysomelidae; genus Lochmaea; species Lochmaea capreae. The sequence goes on from OX421406.1 coordinate 29,392,803, forward strand.
GTAATGAAACAGTTGGAATTGCTGAAGAGTTGGTAAACCAAGAAGTTGATGATGATAAAGAGATAGAGACAAATAACTACATGAAACTAGAAGATGATACTGAACCCAAGACATTTGAAGAAGCAATGAAGATGATAAATAGGAGAAAATGGATAGAAGCCATGGAAGATGAAATAGAATCTATGAAGGAATGTCAAGCATGGGAGTTGGTGGATTGTCCAGAAGACAAACGAATAGTTGATTGTAAATGGATATACAAAATAAAATTTGATCCGAGTAATGGAAATGTTAGATATAGGGCAAGACTTGTAGCGAGAGGATTTTCACAAAAATATGGAGAAGATTACGACGAAGTATTTGCTCCAGTTGTGAAGCAAGCAACAATCAGAGCTCTTCTCACGATAAGTGGACTGAAAAACAAGATAGTCAAGCACCTAGATGTGAAAACAGCATACTTGAATGGAGACTTAGAGGAAACTGTTTACATGAGTCAACCGAAAGGTTTCCAGAATAAAGAGAATCCCCAACTAGTGTGCAAATTAAAAAAGAGCATCTACGGTCTAAAACAATCAGCCAGAGTTTGGAATAATAAAATAACAGAAGTGCTGATGAATAATGGTTTCAGAAGGGGAGTTGCAGATACATGTTTATTTTCAAAACAAAAATCTGACAGATTTATTTACCTTCTTATCTATGTGGATGATGTTATTTTGGCTGCTGATTTAGAAATTGATATTCAAGAAGTAGAAAAAGTATTATCAGATAATTTCAAAATAAAAATGCTTGGAAATTTGAAGTTTTATCTAGGAATTGAAGTTGAAAGGAGAAAAAATGGCATATTTCACATACATCAGAGAAATTACATAGAAAAAATTATGAAAGTTTTCAACATGGAAGGAGCAAAAATGTCAAATATTCCACTTGACACAGGATATTTCAAAACAACAGAAAATGATGAGGCATTACTGAAAAATAATAATCAATTTAGAAAAGCAATTGGATCTTTACTCTATTTAGCTGTTAATACTAGACCAGATATAGCAGCAAGCATATCAATACTGAGTAGAAATATCGTCAATCCTACACAGAGAGATTGGAACGAAGTTAAAAGAGTGATACGATATTTGAAAAACACAAAGAATTTGAAATTGATTTTAGGAAATAATTCAAGCGACGAGATGATTGAAATGTATGCAGATGCTGATTGGGCTGGTGATAATAGAGACAGAAAATCGACGAGTGGATTCATAATAAAATTATTTGGAAGTCCTATTTCATGGAGCAGCAGGAAACAATCGACTGTATCATTGAGTTCAACGGAAGCTGAATATATCTCACTAAGCGAAGCTTGTCAAGAACTTCAATGGACTAGACAATTGATGGGGGACTTTAATGAAGATATTAAAAAAATAACAGTGTTTGAAGATAACCAAAGTACTTTAAAAATGTTGAATCAAGAAAGTATATTAACCAATCGTTCGAAACACATTGATGTGAAATTTCATTATATTAGAGAGCTAAAAAGAAGTGGAGAAATAGAATTCGAATATTGTTCGACAGAAGAAATGCAAGCAGATATCCTTACCAAACCATTGGGAGCTATAAAACTTAAGTACCTGCGGGAGAAAATTGGCTTGAAGATTATTAATATTTAGATCGAGAAGGGGTGTTGGAATCGACTAAATATTACTTTCATATTTTGTTTATTGTCATGTATTTATTTTTTCATTATGACATTAGTTAGTTGTCAAATATAATTAATAAAAGTCTGTCACTTGAATAAAGTTTATTCTATATTTTAAATAAAAAGAAAGATAAAACCACAACCTCTAACAGTGCGTACTTCTTTTTAGGATCTAAGTATTCCTTAAATATCCTAAAGATGTCATCTTTGAGATTTCCCTTGTCGAGTTGCACATGAAGTCGTTTCTTGTTAACAAATATTTCTTCCATTATTGGTTTTGCTGGACTATGGTTAACAGGACTGAAGATAATTTGATTTTTATAATGGTTTAAAGGGTTCTCACTTATAGGGATTCCCAATATAGGGTTTTCTTGTGCGGTGTGACTAGTTTCGGCATCTTCTGTGTCGTTTAATTTCTGACTCAGATTTGGAGAGTCTTTATCGCTTTGTTCACTTGGTTGGCCTTCCTCAAGAAATTCTTCCAATACAGTCAAATCTTCTGGATGCAGTTGGCTTGTTTTTTGTCTTGAATTGGTTGGATAAGTAGTCTCAATAAGAATTTCGTCTATGATTTCTTTTTCTTTTGCGCTTAACTGTGACAATGGTTTGCTCGTAGCAATTTCTGTTAGATCTTCCAGAGAACCAGGGTGATTGCACATTGAGATTTCGTCGAAGTTTTTGGTGACTAGAGCGTTAGTTATATTGTCAAGATGTTCGTTTAGATTATAGAATTCTTTCGTATGTATTTCTACTCGGGAAAGGGCGTCAGCGTTGGTATTTGCTTTACCTTTTTTATAAACGACTTCGTAATCAAATTCCTCTAACTTCAGTCGCCATCTTACAAGTTTGGAATTTGGATCTTTGAGAGAAAATAGCCATTGGAGTGGTCGGTGGTTTGAGAGAATTTTGAATTTTCTTCCAAATAGGTACGGACGAAAGTATTTGGTTGCCCATACGACTGCTAGCATCTTTTTTTCTATCGTTGAGTATTTTGATTCTGTTTCGTTGAGAGTTCTTGAGGCATATGCTATCGGTTTGTCGCTACCTACTGGCCCTTGAGATAGTATGGCTCCTATAGCGATGTTGCTGGCATCTGTAGTGAGGTTAAATGGCTTTGTGAAGTCGGGGTATTGAAGCAGAGGCTCGTTTGTCAAGAGATTCTTGCAGGTCTTGACACAGCTAAAAAATTCGGGTGTGTGTTGTATTTTTGCATCTTTTTTTAGGCACGAGGTGAGAGGTTTGGTTATTTTAGCAAAGTCTTTGATACATTTTCGGTAGTTTCCTAATAATCCAAGGAATCCCCTGACCTCTTTTGGTGTTTTTGGGATTGGGTAATCTATGATAGCTTTGATTTTGCTTGGATTGGGTTTTATTCCGTCTGCCGTGACGACGTGGCCTAGGAAATCAACTTCTTTCTTTAAGAATTCACACTTATCTAATTGTATTTTAAAGTTAGTCTCTCTTAATCTCTGAAATATTTTAGTAAGATTAACCATATGTTCGTGAAGAGAAGTAGAAAAGATAATTATATCGTCCATGTAGACCAGACATATCTCTCCTTGAAGGCACTTGAGTACATTGTCCATTACTCGTTGGAAGGTTGCTGGAGCGTTTTTTAGACCAAACGGCATTCTAACATATTCGTAGTGGCCGTTCTCAACGTTGAAGGCTGTCTTCTGAATGTCTTCTTCTGCCATTTCTATTTGATGGAATCCGCTTGCTAGATCAAGTGTTGAGAAATATTGACATCTTTCAAGTTTATCTAGGATATCCGTGATATTTGGTATCGGGTATCGGTCATCTATGGTCTTTTCGTTGATCTTGCGGTAGTCAACAACGATTCTCCATTTTCTTTTTCCGGAGGCGTCGGGTTTCTTTGGAACAACCCAAAAATTGGTGATGACCAAGGTGATTGGCTTGGGCTGACTATTCCTTGGTCTAGCATTGATGACACTTGTTTTCTAACTTCTTCTTTGTGAATATGTGGATATCTATATGACTTTGTGTAGACTGGAATTTCATCTGTCATTTTGATCTGGTGTTTGACTTGGTTAGTAAAGGTTAGCGGAGCATCTGGGTGATGGAAGACATCGGAGAATTTTCTGCAGAGCCGTTTAATGTGTTTTTCTTCTTCTGAATTCAGATGATCTATTCTTAGAAGTGGGCCGATATTTGAAGTTATCGTTTGCTCTTGAGGCAGGATGTCGGATGAGTAGAGATGATACTCTTCAAGATGGATGGGGTAGCTTTTTACTGGTTTCGTTAATGCTACTTGAATGGTCTCATCGGTATTATTGATGACCTCTGTCCATGCCAGTTGGTGACAAGCGGTGCTGAGAGTTTCTCTTAAAATTGCACCGTCGATTTGTTGTCTTGGTAATAGAATATTGCCTTCTGATTCTTTTACTGGTAGTCGAACTTGCGTTATTGTTTGTGGTTCGAGTTGAATGGTATAGAATTGGGTTTTATTGGTTTCATAATATTGGATGGGGAGCACTGCATTTTCAGTAGTCAATGTTGAATCTGGGAAGTTCAGATTTGCTTTAAGTATTTTGAGGTTGTCCAAGCCTATAAGGCCATCGAAGGTTTTGTGGAATTTGAAAAGGTAGAATTTGAGATCAATGTTTGATTTGAACTCTGAGAAGATAGGAATTTCTGCACAATAGTCCTGGGAGTGGTTTTGAAAAATTGAAGTGACGACAAATGGCTCATGTTTTATTTGATTTTTCTAAAAGTTAAGAGCTATATCTGGGTTAAGGAATGATTTTGTTGCTCCCGTGTCAATTAAGAGTTGAGTGGAGGGTCAGAAATAGTTATGTAAGGAAGCTCCTTTTTGTCAGCGAAGGAATGGAGTTCGACTATGTTTCTGTGCTTTGAAAGGGATCCTCGAGAAAATTTTCTTCGCCATCGTATTGAACATCAGAGGTGTCTTCCGGCTGGTCGCATGCGTAGTTGATCTGATTGTCCTGATTTTCAAAGTTCCCGTTTTCATATGGCTCGTTGATGTCATATCCATAAGCTTCATCGTACTGTTCGATGTTGAATAATTCTTCGGAAAGAAATCTTGGGGTATTCTGTTGTATGGGCCTGCTCTTGTATTGGGATGTTGTTCTTGACGTGGTGCTCATCGGGGTTGGCTTAGGAAAGTTTGTTGGTGATTGCCTATTTGTCCATACATTAGTTTGTGGCTGGGACGCCCTGTATTGTTGCTGGTTGGGTTGAAATCTTGGTGGTTGTAGGAGTGGCCTTGGTCTGTTTACATGTTGTTGTTGTCTAAAAGTGTTTTGCTGCCATTGTGGTCTGAATGGCGCTGGTTGTGATTGTAGTTGCCATTGTGGTCTAAAGCGTGCTGGTTGCTGTTGCCATTGAGATAACGTACTGGGCTGGGATGTCAGAGGCTTGATTGTTCTGTTTGGTACTTGCGATGGTTGTTGGGAGTTATTTCCTCTTTGGAGGTATCGTATGTTATTTTCCTCTTGAATGAATTGAATAGCATCGGCTAACGTTGTTGGTCTCATGGCTCTTATCGTAGATCCAAGTGGTTCTCTTAGACCAGCTAAGAATGTCGTTAATGCTTGTTGGTGAAAGAACTGCTTCTTGCTTTGTTTAATATTTGGTTCATCATTATGCAGCTCTATGTAGTTAGAAATCGTGTTCAGAGGTCCCATAACCTTTTCATAAAACTGTTGCGGATTTTCATTTGGATGTTGGCGTAGATTTACTAGATCCCTAGTTAATGAGTTCTCGTTCCGTTGGTCTGCGAAGTTTTGGATCAGTGTATTTTTGATTGAAATCCATTCGGTACAACCATAAATGGATACAACTTCTTTTGCCCTTCCTTTAAGTTTGCTTGATATCCCAGTTGTAAGCATCTGGTTCTGGAAGCATTCTGGTTCGGTGACATTCCAGTAGTAGTTGAGGAGCCTGGTGGCAACATCTATGAAGTCCGTCCGTCAAATTCTGGGAGAACGGAAAGATATTTGATATCGAAATCTGGCATTGTTGTTGTATGGTTGTCAAGGATTTGACTTACAGGGATTTTAGGAGTTGTTACTACAAGTCTAGGAATAATAACTTTGAGGACAGGTGGTCGTAGAGGGGAGCGATTGAGGGTAGCGGGAGAATTTACTCGTGGAATGGGAATGGGATGGTTTTGGAGGTTTAGAGAATTTAGTCGTATCAGTAGGTCTTCTTGTTGGTCTGAATTTGACATAAGTATGCTTACAGTGTGATGATGATGCTGAGTTGCATGCTGTTGGTCACTAATTTCTTCTTAGATTTGCACTCACTTTGTTTTAAACTATTGCGGCACTTAATTTTTATTATTTTTAGCACCGTATTCACTTTGTTTTTAAAATTATCACTTAAATTATTCACTTTGTTTCAAAATTATCACTTAAATTATTCACTTTTTGTTAGTACTCACTTTGCACTCACTTTACACTGACTTTACACTCACTTTTCCCGTTTAACTTCAAAGTTACTTAGGTACACTATTTTTGTTACTTTATTCTTTTTCACAGAATTTTATTTATTTATTTTTCTTGTTTGTTCTTCTTACTTTACGAAGTTGTTATTTACTTCAGATTCTTTTACACAGAATCCTCGGATGTGGTTCGTTTCGAGTGGCTAAACGTTTTAAAAAACGAAGAGGGACACTAAGGGCTCTTCCACTTCCTACTGACTGCGCCAATTAAGGGTTGGTTCACTAAAAGTTACTTTTTAAAAAGACTTTATTATAAATAATGATAAACCCTGTTTTACTTACAAATACGAACTAACTAGATATTGGATTACAACTTCGTTTATATAGTAATATAATATGCTGATAAAATATTTATAGAAAATAATTTAATAAGCTAAATATTGTCGACTAGCCTAAATAAAGTATTAAGAGTATTGGTAATGTATATATTTAATAACTAAGAATTAACGAATGTAACTAGTGCGAGAATTTTCTACAACAATACCCAATATCAAAACTACGATCAAATCAATTGCGGTCATTTGTGTTTGAAATTTCTACAACAATGACGGAACTATTACTACAACATATCTACCATGGAAAAACATTGAGTAGTTTCACTGCCGAAGAACTAAAGCACTTTCCCATTGAACATCTAATAGAGAGTGTAAGACCTTCGGAATTGCTTGATATGTGGCATAAACTTCCCAATGAATATCGAGCAAATTTTGAACTACAAATACGACTGCCTTGTTTCTTCCATTACAACCGACCTGATTGGACGACGCATTGTGACGGCCCTCCGAGTTCCCAAGCCACATGTTTTCTTTGTAAAAATACATAATTAAACATGTCGTGTGTTATTTAAATTCATACAACTCCCGAATTTCATTAGTCATCATGTCACAGTTGCTGAGAGTTAACAGCACCAATCACGTGTTCACCTTTCAACCTCCTACCCCTATTGTCCTCGATCCAAAGAATGATTACGAAATAGCTCTACGTTCTTTTCATTCATATCACAGTATACCAAACATTGAAAATTGTACGTTTTACTACTACGATACCAAAGACAAGCTTCAAAGTTTTGATTTTCCCACAGGATGTTATGAAATTGCTGACCTTGAAGAGTTTATCTGTGATAAGTTGGGTGCGAGCAATTCAACTAGACCGGTATTTTCACTAAAACCCAATCACAATACGTTGAAATGTGAAATTTCAAGTAAATACAAAACTTCCTTTATGCAAACTGATAGTCTTGGGAGAATATTGGGATTTTCACCGAAAATACTTGACGCTAACAAAACGCACTCTTCAGATCTCCCCGTCAAAATCATTAAAGTATCCAGTATCCGCTTCGATTGTAACATTACCACTGGAGCCTTCGATGCAAACAGACCTGCTCATACTATCTACGAATTCGTCATACAAGTAGATCCAGGATATTCCATCGACGAAATTCCTCATAATTTGCTCTACTTACCCGTTATACCACAACGTGAAATGACCAATATCACCGTCATAGCCGTAGACCAAGACGGTCAGCCTGTAAACTTCCGTGGAGAACTTAGTACTTTAGTGTTGGAGCTTAGAGTGCGAAGCAGATGGGACTAATAATCAATCATAAACAGTCTGCAGAGCTTTCAACTTCATTAGCTAAGCAGTCGCCAAAGCTAAAACAGCTCACGTTCGCAAACAAATTGGTTCTGCAATCGCTGTGGTTTAAATTGAAAAATGACAACCACGTATGGAAAACGTCTTCGTCAAAACGACAACATGCCTTCGATGTTTGATATCTATCGTAAGCCGATGTTTGACGATTCAATTAGAAAGGCTGAATATAGAACCTATGCTCCATTTATAAAATCATTCAATTGCAGTGACATTGTGGAGTTTAGCATTAATAAAGTTGATTCGTTTTTTGCAATGAGCGATACTTTGTTGTGCATTAGAGGGTCGCTTGAAACACATGGAGCTGGTGACGTAAAATTAGCAAATAATGCTGGAGCCTTCCTATTCGATTCATGTACGTACAGTGAAAGTGCCAGGGAAATGGAAACAGTTCGGGATCCTGGAATAATAAGTGCCGTACGTGCCATGACTTGTTATAACCAAGAAGATTCCAATCATATGGCTATAGCAGGCTGGAATTACCCGAAAGATCCCATTCTCAATGTCAGCGACAAGTCCTTCAACCTTCAAATACATCTCAAACATATTTTTAACATTTTCAACGATTATCCCATGATTACATGTGGACGTCAAACAATACGATTAGTTCGAGCACGAAACGATAATGATTGCATATATATTACGGAAAAGAATGTCTCTGGTACGCTCTCCCAAACAACCGCTAAAATTAATATTACAAGTGTTGAACTAAAAGTTAAACATATCTTTGCTAATGACGATATAAAATTGAATCTCGGAGTCCGGTCCTGATACCTATTCCGTACTGGTGTTTTGATATCAGCTCCTGTTGTTTTAATAATTTAGTGGTGAACATTTATTCAAATTTGTATAAAGTTTGTGTAAGTGTACGAACAACGTTATCAACTCTAAGGAAAACCAGTGAGTTATGTTTTTCTTCCCCATAACCTGATGGTATATTTAAATTAACACAGAAACTCTAACAGATAGGATAGTTTTCAATTATCTTATCGCTTGGGTAGCCGGTTTTTATCACCGGACTGTTCAATAGTGAACAGGACCGCATTTAAACAAATGTCCATTAACATACCTTCAACAATCATGAACGTAGAAACGACTGAGTCTTCTGACTAAAGAAGTACTCATACGATAACTCATCCCATCTCTCAACCTACCTACTCACTAGCAGCATCTAAGAAAATGTATCCATCAAAAGCACTGGCCCTCATATTTCCATCTTTAGACGGAGTTAAATTAGAAGAATATGTGTATGCACTAGGACCTAAAGTTCAACCAAAAAATATAACGTTTGCATCAAGAATTTCAAACAACCGAATTTGCATTTACTTATCAAGTAAATCTGTCTTAGAAGAATATTTAAGAAAAGATGGTAAAATATCTATAAATAACGAAATTATTCCAGCAAGAAGATTGATCACCCCATCAAGTCGTAATTCCAAGAAATATTAATTTTGACTCTATATAATTAATTTCGTTTGCTGATTGATAAACGGCCTTCTTAATATTTTCAATATCTTGGTTTAAAAGCCCTTCATTGATTTTTATTTGGCTTATACTGGAGTTAAAGTCTTTAATGACCGTTTGGGTAACAGAAATTTGATTCTTCAAAAGATTCTCAATTTTGGTTTGGTCGGATTTTAGTTGATTGATACAATTCGTGTAATATTCGCCATCCGACGCGTCAAGATTTCCAGTGATTGATTTAAAAATGGTACCAATTCCGTTTAGTATCCCGCGTTTCTGTCGTTTAACGTCAAGCGTTATTTGGTCAAGTTTATTTTTAATAGATTTTGAAATCTGAAATAATAGTGTAAGTTGATTTTTGACTTCTGAATGAAAATTATTGATAGGGTTGTTGCCGGGACAGATAGATTTTTGAAGTTTTTCTAATATTTGATTATTTGAAGTGTATGCGATTTGTAGGGAGGTAATATTCTTATGTACTAAAAGCGTCCAATCTTCGTTGGTAACTACTATTCTTGTCTCATCGTGGTAGTAGACTCCTATCGTACTATTTATCGGGTTGATTGTGAATTGGGAAACCACTGTTCCGATCAGCAGTAGAATCCTAGAAAAGATTAATTTTCAAAGTAAGGTTTCAACATGTCGAAGTTGTATTTTGATTTTTGTTTCGTCACTGGGTTAAGCACCGTTGCTGAGTTATTTTTATGAATTTCTACAATTTCGAACGGACCGTTGAATTTATTTTGTAATTTGTTTTTTATTTGTGTTTCTTTTACATATACTTTGTCTCCGACTTTGTAATCTGGCGTATTACCGGAAACATGTTGGTCAAAACGGACTTTAGCTTTATTCTTTTTATCTAGTGTTTTCGCGCGAGCTATTTTATAGTAATAAGATATTCGGTTGTTGAGGTCTCTAATATATTTAGTGATTAATTCCTGTTCATTATATAGTGTTTCTGGAGGTCTACTTGATGTATGTCCAAAAACTAATTCGTATGGCGTGAAACCATGAGTCTTATTTTTAGAATTGTTATAGCTTATAACGGCATATGGTAAAATATTAAAAGGGTGTTCAGTGGGGTTTTCGGCGACATGAATTCTGATCATTTCCAATAGGGTCGAGTGGAATCGTTCTATTGATCCATTGGATTGGGGATGACTTACGCTAGAATTTGTTATTTTTATGTCAAATAATTTGCAAAGGTCTTTGAACAAATGATTGTCAAATTCTCGCCCAAAATCGCAATGTATGCGTAAAGGAGTTCCGTAATGTTGGAAATAAATTAACAAGGTATTTACGATCGACTTGGCAGTTTTGTCCGGAATAGGATATACTTGTGAAAATTTTGTTAATTCATCGCGGATTGTAAGTGCGTAATTTTTTGTTGGAACTTCTAAAAGATCTATATTTATTCTTTCGAATGGTGTTTTGGGTGTTTCAGTGATGACAAGAGGACTATCAGTATTTTTTCGATACACCTTTGTCTGTTGACAAATCTCACAAGCTTTAATGTGTTTTTCAACGTCTCTAGTAAGGCCAGGCCAATTATATTTTTGCCTTATACGTCTTATGGTTTCGTTAATACCGCGGTGTAAATGTGTTTTTCCATTATGATATTCATCCAAAATAATTGGTATTTGATCGTTGTCCGGTGTTTTCGCAATATTCTGGCAGACTTTAAATTTTAATTCGGTTTCGGACAAAATAAATGACAGCATTTCTAAAGAGGGTAAATCTGGATTATTTTCGACGGCGTATACTTCATTAGCTTTAAAAGTATCTTTGCTTAAAAATAATGCCGCGAATAAATATTCATTTAAATCATGCAGATCGAAAGGAAGAGGTATTATTAAATATTTTCGGTGCCTTACAGTTTTGCTACTAAAGACATTTATTTTACAAGGAGAGAAATCAGCATTTTCCTCAAAAATATCTTCGATAATTTTGTCGTGTAGGTCTTCCATACATTTGTGTCTAAAGAAGGTTAAAATATTTTTATTGTCTTTATCTAATAATTGTTTATTTGTGAATTCAATTTTTGAATAATCCGTTAATGATTTGATTTTATATGATTCAATAAATCTGTTGAATTCTCTTTGGGCTTCTTCTACAGAAGCATTATCGTATTCCTGATTTTCTACAATTTCGTCTCCTTCGCACTCGTTTGAGGGACCGGGATTCTCTCTCGCTTGTAATATTGAGTAGGGATTTGTTTGACCTAAATGTGAATGAAATAAGACGCAATTTTGAGTGTAGTTTGATTTAATTCGGGAGAGAGCGTCGGCATTTCGATTTGATTTGCCTGGTTTGAATTCTATCTTGTAGTCGTATTCCTCGAGTTTCAGGCGCCACCGGGCAAGTCGACTACCAGGGTCTTTAATTGAAAACAACCATGTAAGTGGACGATGGTCTGTTAATAAAATGAATTTCCGGCCGAACAAATACGGACGAAAGTGTTTGACGGCCCAAACAATAGCTAGTAACTCCCGTTCTATTGTTGAATATTTTGTTTCGGCTTTACATAGGGTGCGAGATGCAAACGCTATAGGTAAGTCTTTTCCTATAGGCCCCTGTGAAAGGACACCGCCAATAGCGAATGAACTGGCGTCAGTTGTGAGAATAAATGGTTCATCAAAATTAGGATAAATTAAAATGGGAGACGTAATTAATGATTTTTTTTAATTCTTCAAATGAGTTCACACACTCATTGTCGAAGTTAAATACGACGTCTTTTTCCAACAATTTTGTTAAAGGTTTTGATATTTTCGCGAAGTTAGGGATAAATCTTCTATAATATCCCGCCAGACCCAAAAAGGATTTTATCTCTTTTTGGTTACTAGGTTGAGGAAAATTTTGGATACACTCTATTTTTGCCGGGTTAGGTTTTACTCCATCTTGAGTAATCAAATGTCCCAGATAAGCGACTTCCTTTCTAAGGAATTCACATTTGTCCGGCTGGATTTTGAGATTGGCGTTTCTGAGACGCTTGAAGACTTCGGTTAGTCTGTCAATATGGTCATGAATGGTGGGAGAGTAAATAATAATGTCGTCCATGTAGACGAGACATCTTTCATTTTGGATGCCGACAAGAATGTTGTCCATTACACGTTGGAATGTAGATGGAGCATTCTTTAATCCGAACGGCATTCTGTTAAATTCAAAATGTCCGTTTTCAACTGTGAAAGCGGTCTTTTGAATATCCTGGGGTTCTATTTCAATTTGATGGAACCCAGAAGCAAGGTCTAGGGTAGAGAAGTATTGACACTTGCCTAATTGATCCAAGAGGTCAGAAATATTTGGTAAGGGGTACTTGTCGTCCACAGTGACCTCGTTGAGTTTCCTATAATCGACGACAATCCGCCATTTCTGTTTGCCTGAGGCGTCAGCTTTCTTTGGCACAACCCAGACAGGGGACGACCAGGGAGAATTTGAAGGTCTGATTATCTTTTGTTCCAACATTTTATTTATCTGAGTTTTAACCTCTTGTTTGTGAATTTGGGGGTACCTATAAGATTTCGTATAAATCGCCTTTGAACCATTTGTGTTAATTGAATGTTTAATTTCATTCGTGAAAGACAGCTGATCGCCGTCTAGATAAAAAATATCTGAAAAATCTAAACAAAGCTGGGTAATTAGGGAACTCTCTTCCTCGTTAAGATGTTCTAATCTTAACTGATTTTTAATTTCAAAATTCCTATCGTTACTTCCGGTATCGTTTGATACATTACAATTATTTAATGAATTGAATTCTATCGGTTCTATTTTTAGATCTGAAATTTTAATTTTTTTTGTTATTGCGTTTACATTAAGAACTGACGTAAAAAATTCGCCATTTTCATTTACTCTTACAATTGCGTTTGGCAATTTAACTTTTTCAATTTCTTGTCCTAGCAAGAGTGCGTCTGTATTCTTTAGGCTACATTTTAATTTAAAAATTTGTTCAACGCGAGGTTCTATCATGATAATGTTATCACAATTTTTCGTTTCTCTATTTTCTCTTATTGGGGTATCGTTTTCGTTATCAGTGACTTTAAACAAGGGTATTGTTTTGAAATTAGTGATAAGTTGTCTATTCTTTATATCTACTATACACTTATAATGATCTAGGAAATCAGACCCTAGTAATCCATCGAAGTCAATGTCTAAATTACAAATATATACTTTATGAGGGTCGTTCTCAGTAAATGGTATGAGGACAGATTCATTCATTATTATTTTTTGATCCGTTATACCTTGTATTACAACATTCTCGCGAAATCTTTTTTTATAGTTTTTGCAAGTATTTGGTTTAAAAACGGACAGACCTGCGCCTGTATCAATTAAAATTTTGAAGGTATTTGTCGCGTCTTTAATGTAGAACATATTTTTTGAATTTACTGTCAGAGCGGGATTTATAGGAATATTTGTTCTGGGCAATTCAGATCTGGGTTGAAATCGTCCAGGTTCAAAGTTTGGATCTGTGTTTCGATTTCCGAAATAGGGGGTTCGGTTTGAATTGGACCTGACTGAAAATCCAAACTAGAATTTTCGTACGGATTGGATAAGTTATCGTCATCAAAATTCTCATAGCTATTGTTTGTATAGTAGTTTGAAAGCTCTTGATTTTCGGCTGTATAATGGTAGAAATTTGATAAATTTTGGGGTTCTTCGTAATCTTCAATACAATCAAAACTATAGTTTTCAGATGTTTGATTATTATCATGAAATATTTCCGGATTATTAGCGGTATAATAGTCATTTAGCATTACTGGATTATTAGCAGAATAATAATCGTTACATATCTCCTGACCGTTAACAGTATAACTGTCATGGGAGTCGTTTACGTATTCTTGAGGTTGATTGCTATTAAAATGTAAGGTTCTCTGTCTGTTTTTATCAAAATTGGGATTGGGTTGGATGGTAGGTACTCTATTAAAGTTTACGTTAGGATTTGGTTTGATAACGGGTTGGCGAATTTGATTTTGAAAGCTGGGTTGAGAAGACTGCCCTTGCTGAAAGTTATTGTAATTATTACGAAAAGGTTGGGGTTGATTGGATCCCGAAGTACTCTGATGATTGTTCGAAATATTATTTGGAAAGTGATTTCTAAAATTTGGAGTATGGTTTGAATTTTGGTTTTGCCGTTGTCTAGTTAGGCACTCATCGAATGTATGCCCTATTCGTTTACAAAATGAGCATTGTTTGTTTTGGTGGGTTGGTTTTCGTATTGATGTATTGCTCTGATTTGAAGAGGTACTTGCAGTATTTCTTGGAAGTTTTTGGTTTTCGAAATAACTTAGTTGGAGTTCACGTTTAACTCGAATAGTGGCTGAAACCATGGTAGTAGGGTTACTTGCCCTAACAATATGACCTATTTTAGGGTCCAGCCCAGTTAATAAGGTATTTAAAACCAATGATTCGATTAGACGGGCCTGTGCGATTTTTTGATCAACAGTTAAAGGCTGTTTACCAATGGAAGATTGCATCTTCGCTTCATGCGTTTGTAACCGCGCAATAAACGTTAAAGGAGATTCATTTGGAAGCTGACGTATTCTTTGTAAATCTTGAATAAGCGAATTCAAATCTCGTGAATCACCAAAGTGTGATTCCAATAAATTCTTAATATCTTCCCAATGAGATGGGTCGCGAGAGTTAACTAACTCTGATGCTTTACCTTTTAATTTGTTTTTTATATGAAGTGTTAAAAGTGTTTTTTGATCGCCTACTGCCATGTTTATTGCTGTTCTGCATGCGTTTAAAAAACTATTTAAAAATATTTGGTTGCCATCGAATTCCGGCACTATTGAAAATATTTCTGAAAGTTTATAAGGTTCTAGTTGTACATCTGGATTTAGAATAGGCTGAAATTGGGGGTTAGCTTGATTTTGAGGGTCTGGTGCGACTGGATTTTGACCGTTTTGTTGGTTTGCTGAACTACGTGTTTCAGGCATTTTAATTATTTATGAAAATATAAGAGAGAATAAAAAAAAAATTATCTGCGACTTATGATAATAAAACACCACAATATTTCACAAAAGATTAAACAAGAGATATTTGCTTACGTATATGTTGTTTTCATTCCTTCTTATGGCAGATGAAATCCAATTCCGTGAACGTTGTTACACCAGGTGGGCCAATTGCGTGTTCCCGATGCCGGATAGACCGTCCGCGATAGTAGAAATGCACTTATTTATTTTAGAGCGTTTTTTCGTTTTCCTTAAAGGCTAGGAAACCACCACACTTAGTTAGGATGTCCGTGTTCTAGGTGTGTTTTAGGAATCCTACTGACTGCGCCAAATGTTATACTTGCACTAACACAAAAGACTTTTTAAAAAATTTTATTTTTACTTAGAAACAGATAGAAATGTATGATACGGTTATGAGTTCTTAACTAACTAAAACTAAACATAGTTTCCCTATTTATGATATTCTTCCGTGGGAACGTGACACAAAGTAAATAATTCTACGAAATATGCAACTATGCTTAATATAATTACATGGGAATAGCAACTAAGCTTGACATTCTAGGAGCTATAATATGACACCTGATGAGTGTGCATATAACATTGACATTCTAAGAGTTATAATATGACACCTGATAATTGTGTGGTATTTGTGTATATAACACGTATATACAGATCACTAATTAGATCACGTCTTGATTACGGATGCGTAGCATACTCGTCAGCGAAAAAAACAGTACTGAATCTTTTAAATCCAGTCCAGAATACTGCGATCAGAATTTGCCTGGGTGCATTTCGATCAAGCCCTTCCGAGAGCCTTCTCAGTGAAGCTTCCGAAATTCCCCTCCACCTCCGACGGATTTACCTTAGTGTCTCTTACGCGATCAATATATCTGCAAATCCCAATCATCCAGTTTATGACAACACCATCTCCAATCGTTATTCGGCTGATTATAAAAAAAGGAAGAGAACAGATCCACCATTTTATGAAAGAATTAACAGGTCCCTTAGCCTTCTACATATATCTATTCCTTCAACGTTCCCCCAATTCATTTCCTCCCCTCCTCCATGGAAAATAAAATTACCAATATGTGATACATCCTTGACAAGCTTTGATAAGAACGAAACAAACCATACTCTAATTAGAGGAAAATTCCATGAGAAAATATCTTGTTTACAACAATATACCCATATCTACACAGATGCCTCCAAAACGTATACTGGAGTTGGAGCAGCACTTGTTACTCCAAATGTGATAATCAAATTTAAACTACCTTATATAACAAGCATTCTAACTGGAGAACTTTATGCGATATTTCAAGCTCTAGTCCATGCCAATAGGGAAAACTTAAAACATGTGCTCATAATAACTGATTCATTGAACTCAATTGAAAGTTTGCGCCAGACATATCCATCAAACCCATTACTGATACTTATTAAACAGGAACTATCACAGCTGTACAATTCAGGAGCAGTTATACAGTTATTCTGGGTGCCTTCACACACAGGAATAGAGGGGAATGAGAAAGCTGATGTAGCAGCCAAAGCTGCAATTCAGAACCCAGAACACCGAAGTCACGAGAGCTACGACGACAGATATAAAAATATTTATTAAGACATCGGTTAACAACGCTTGGCAACACCAGTGGTCCCAATCTCACAACAAACTTAGAGAAGTGAAGAGAACAGTTAAACCTTGGAGGGCCGTTCCAGAAACCAGGAAAGAACAAGTTATCCTGACCCGTCTTCGAATAGGTCACACCCGATTTTCCCATGAATATTTAATGTCGAAATCCGAACAATCCCGCTGTACAGTGTGTCAATGCCCTTTAACAGTTAAACATGTGTTAATAGACTGTCCAAAGTTTTCACAGCAAAGAGTGACATTTAACATCCCACCTACTATGTACCACTTACTCGGAAAAGAATACAATATGGAAAACTTGGTAGCTTATTTACGTGCTATTCAGTTTCTGCACAAAGTTTAACCATTAATTATTAAAATTGTTTTTTTTTTTTTTATACCTATACTGTAGTACTACTTAGTATTTATTGTTCATTTGGTAGCGCTAATAACCTAAAGGGTTGATGCGCTTTATTTTTCTTAAATAAAAAAAAAAAATTGAATCTCATGAAATTCATTCAAAAAGATCAACCTATAGTTATTCCATTTAGGAAGTGGGAGTTACACGAATTGCCTGCAATTACTAAGGGCGCAAGACGTGGAGTTTGGGCTGTTAAAACCTCCACTTCAGTTGAAAGACCTCGTTTTGTTATTGTTTTCTTTCAAACCGATAAACGTACTACAGCCGATCCTACTTTATTTGACAATGCCGACGTGCAAAGTATAAGACTGTCACTTAACGGTGAATATTGGCCTAATGAAATAATGCAATTGGACTTTGGTAAAACTGACTACAATGAGGCATATTTTAACTACGCAAACTCCACACAGAAGCACCCCCTGCTGGATTATTCTTCTTTCAAACGTCATGCATTGTTTGTTATCGATTGTTCAAAGCAGGAGGAAAGCATGAAGGCGTCCACTGTCGATGTGAAACTCGACATTGAAGCAAACATAGGCTTTCCCGAAAATACCAAAGTCTATTGCATCATAATTCACGATTGCGTCATGGAATACTTCTCCCTCACCGAAATTGTTAAAAGCCTAAACTAGATGTTGATTAGAGTTAGTATTCGAGCAGACGTCAACGTGAGAGTAGCATTTGTAGACATTCAAGGCTTTGTCGTAGATGGGATTTTCGTTGCCAAAGAACTCACCATAGAAATCGGCTTCAAAAGTTCACATTACATATTTTTGCCGCCGCAACCGTTCTCCACATTAAGTAACAATGATAAAAAGACTACATCATACTTGGAAAGGAAGGTACATGGCATTCGATATTCTTGAGGAGATGTAGAATATTCCAAAGTAAACGAAATTTTGGAAAGCAAGCTATTGTATTTACATTCGAGGGCAACAAAAAGCGGAATTTCTGCTGAAGAAATGTCACGTATTCGGTGTTTTTCCACACATTATTGACGTTTGCAAATTTGATGGTACGCCGTGTGCAACAGGAAACTTTGTTCATGATCCAAATCCCTGCCACGTGACACGTGACGTTTGGCGTAGTACGTAACGTTCACCGTTACCCGTGGCGTTTGACGTGACACGTTGCGTTTGACGTAGCACGCGACGTGCCACGCATGTTTCAGTTCAAATATTATATAGTATGTTACTTTTAGGCCACCCGGTATATTACGAAATTCGTTACTTAGTAATATTTCAACATAAGTTACTTTTAAGCCCCCCGGTATATTAGGAACCAAAGACTCGCGCGCCGCCTTATCATCCTAACGGATCTTTCTCGACTACGTCACATTTTACAGCAAGAAGCGTACGGTGCGCTCTATTTACATTGCAGCATGTAATACCTTCTTTCGCTAATGATATGCATGAGAGATCATGGCGGACTATGTTAGATGTATTGCTATGAACGCGTAGGTTCGGGGTTCGATCCACACTCAATTCAAAGTTTTTTTAATTAAAATTAAATTATTCGCGAGCGGCCTCATGATGCGTCGAATGGCGGACGCCTCATGATGCGTACGGCGGGGCGCGCGAAGCGGACTAAAAATGGCGGGCTGTCTCTCTCACACTCATTGACTCCATGACTCTCTCTCTAACACACTGTTTTCCCTATACTTATCGTTGAACTCTCCTAGCCCTTCTACTAACGGAATCTTAAGTAGAAAGGAAAGAATAAATAATTGTTAAGAATGTTAAGCCATTAGAAATTAATTAATCAAATAGACAGAAAATTGAAAATTAACAACTCATTTTACCTACCTTTTTGCTTTTTTTCTCTCTACTCTACAACGGTCTAAGTACGAATAGGGTTGATCACTTGACTTCCTTGTTTGCTAAGGTTCCGCTCATATTCGTATACCTTTGGATACTGGTCAGGATGTTGATGATTATCTTACCCAACAACTCAAAACATAAAATCGTCAAACATTTTTCAGATTTCTGTGGGTAATTTATTCGCATTTAACAAAACTACCAGCATCTACTATACTGTTTCATTTCCAGAATTACATATTTTGGATACAAGGAGCATACCGATACCGGTCAATTCCAAAGTTGACTATTTTTCAAACAAATAGTGGACAAATTTACTTGTTTTATGACCAAATGACTCACTATATTGAATTTAACAATGGTTTTCATCAAGTCCTAAATAGAGGGTATGTTAGGGATCAATTTGTGCTCACTAAAGGTATCACTTCCGATTTTAGGCACATAAATGGTTATATATATTTTTTCATCAAAGATACCTACTACAAATTCAGCGAATATACGAAAAATGTTGTAGCTTCTGAACCATTTGATTGGAATATCTTTGGCATACCATGTCCCAATACAAGTTTGAAGGAGCAGCTTAAATCACTTCTTACACGTGTACTTTCTATTTATGAATAATAAACAACATTTTTTATTTTAATTATTTATTTTTAGTACAATCACAACATTCATTTCGAGTCTCCACGTGAATGTATTTAAAGGAAAATAAATAAAAAATACAATATTATATATATATATATATATATATATATATATATATATATGTAAGGAAACATCCTTAATCATATTGAATTGTGCGCGTAAATAAGTCGGTGAATTAGATCGCCGATATATATGAGGAGAGAGGGTAGACTAGATTAAATTCACATATGTCAATAAAGAACTAATTAAGAGACAACGTGGTAGTTGAAACAAAACTTTGGATTAATTATATTGAATAATAACTTTGAATGTCGTTTCTTTACTATTTACAGGTAAGACTAATAATTAGATTTTGTATATACTGTATTTATAATAATAACTTTACTATTTACAGAAACAATTCTTGTATTATTCATAACCTTGAAGTGAACCCTACCATTTATAATAAATAGAAAAACATTATATATATATATATAATATATATATATTGTAATGGTATCAGATAATTAAATTACTTGAATCAATTCTATTCAAGGATTTCAGAAAAATAGAAATGCAAGAAATAAATATGTATAATAAATTAATTTGAATATAAATTTTGAAATAAAAATAGAAAGACATACCTTGAATTAATAAAGTATCATATATTTTTTTTATCATATCCAGTAATAATTAAAGTAAATTTAGATTTCTTCATTTAAAATTAGTTTGCTTGTTTGTTTTTTTTATAATCAATATGTATTTGTTACACCTGAAATTGAAATTATTAGTATACAATATTTAATAAACAATATAAATTATATTTTGGGCAGAATTCTAACCTAAATTATAATTGAATGTCACTGTCAAGATGAAGTATGTTTTGCGAAGACAGAACAGTCAGACAGAATCATAGAATAATATTTTCAGAGATGGTTGTTAAGAAAATAATATGTACTGCATTGTGATTGGTGCAATAAAATCAACATTTAAAACGTTTATTAAAATAAATTTACAATTAGTTTATATAAAATATGTAATTGGAAAGATTTATTGGACATTGGTTATGAGTTTACATGAATTAAAATAAAATTATTGATGGTAGAATATTGTATATTAGATATTTAAGAGGTACACATAATTTTAAGGTTTTTTTTTATAAATAAGGACAATTTAAAGGGTAAATTTAGTGAAGTTCTTAGTGATATAAAAGGTAGAAAGAATTACAATAGTGCAAGAATAAATATTATAGACAATAATAGACAATAAACAAGAAATTATGAAATTTTGCAATTAGGAAGAAAAAATCAAGTGCTTTGGAATTAGGACATAGCAACGCGGGGTTGTTGATAAAAGAGACAAGAGAGTGGAGGTGAATAAAAAAGGAAAAGGTTTAAAAAAAAGTTTTTGATTTGAAAAAAAGAGTATAAATTGATAATTAAACTAAAGTAATTAGATAAAAAGTTTAAAAATACCAAGAAAGGTTCAGTAAAATATTGAGAAATAGAAGAAAAGTTAAAATATACCTGAAATACCATCCAGAAGTTGTTCCAGCATCCCAGAGGAGAATCAGAATCCTCAATCTTCCTGTGAAATCCTGTAATTCCGTCTACCTCATCAAATTTATGAATCTTCATACAACCAGTTAAAAATTCAATATTAAAAAGGTTAGTCAATAATTGGTACCAATAAAATTTAATCAAAAGCATATGCATATCAGAAGTACTTCTAAAATAAATTTCAAAATTCAATAATAATTCACTTTAATCAAAATTAGATAAGAGCTCACCTTAGATTTAAAATTTTATTCCCTTGAATTGTAGGTTAGGTAACTGTATTTGTATAATTGTTTCTTTCTTTTTGTAATATTAGATAAATTTGAGCTGATATTCATGTAAATATCATACAAAGGCAATCACTATTATAATTAAACTGTTTTGTTGAGTTGAATTCCATTTTATTATTATAGGTACAAACAAAAATTTTCATAATACCACACCATAGACATTCATTCGCTTTGAACCGAATTGTTTGCAACTCTCCATACTCTGTGGCTTTACATACACATCGACAGAGACATCTACTTTTTAAAGTAATAAGAAAGGTTTGTCCATAGGCGTCACAAAATTTTATTAATACATATTTATTTAAATAATATATTGAAAAAGAATTTTAATAAATTTTGAAAATAGGGATTGATACAAATAACATATATCTGTGAAAAAGTTCAATAAATAATTTAATAGCGCCAGAACCCAAAGAGAGTAGGAGTTTTTCTTGTTCCCGAATTTAATATGAGCTAGCTGGAAGAAAGGGCAAGTATAAGCACTATAAAAATTAATATAAAATTTATATAAAATAATAACAAATACAAACAATCCATAACAATATTGGCGTCCAAACGTGGGGCTCTCTTTTAAAACTGGTCGAGTAAAAATAAATAATTCATTAAAATAAACTAAAAACGTGGGTGTGTTTATGTCTTTGTTAGGTTTATATAATTGGGTAGTTTTTTTTTAAATTAAGGGATCTTACGTAATAAAACAATAAACTTTATACTTTATTGATAAAATAATTAAAACAAAAACAAAATGGATAAAAGAATGACATTAAGGGATGGAAAACAAATACGAACAGAGGAAAGATCAGAAGAGGAACAAGAAGAAAGAAGACATGGAATGGGTGATTTTCAAGTACAATATTTAGAACAAGGAAGACATAGTGAGGATCATGATGATGAGAGAGAAGTAAGCGGAAGAGCAGAATCAATGAAAAAACTAGAAGAAACTAGAAGTAGAGAAGACATCGCAGGACAAAATCAAGGAGAAAGTGCTGGAAATAGAAGTGAACAAAACAGAATCATGGAAATGCTGCAACAATTATTAGGTCAGAGAGAAGAGATTAGAGGAGACATGAACACTATGAATAGAAAATTTGATAATATAGAAAAGAAAATAGAAGAGGGGAAAATAGAAAGTTTAAAGGAGATGAGGAAAATAAGAGAAGAAAATCAGCAATTTAAAATTCAGATGGCGGAAATGAAAGAAGATATGGTTGAACAAAATAAAAATTTACGAGCAGAAATACAAGAAAATGGAATTAAGATTAGAGAAGAAATTGAAAAGCATGTAGAAGAAGAAATTCAGGAATTAGGAAGAAATATTGAAGACAGTTTACCAGAAGCAATACAAATAGAAGTTAAAAGACAAAATGAAGATATAATCAAGGAAGTAGGATATATTAAGTTACGTGAGGATACAAATGAAGAGGCAATGAAAATGTACAAAGAAAATGTTGAGAAGACAATTAAGGATTTAGATGGTAGAATGACAGTACAAACAGAAATATGTGTGAACAGGAGCCAAATAATGGGAAATCAATTTAAACAAGAATGGGAAGAAATGAACAGAAAATTGCAAGATACGAAAGAAGAATTAGAAGATAATATAAGAAGAAATGGAGGAGGAATGATTTATACAGGAAATGTAGAAATAGGGGTAAAATTTGATGGAAAGATAAATATAATTCACCCAAAAGTTTTTATGAAAATAATGAAGAGTAAAATGAAAGGAATACGGGATATGATGGAAAAGAAAATAATAATTAGGGGAATGTTATCAGGACATGCATTACTATGGTTCTGTAATAAAGAGGAACAAATTAGGGATATGGAAGAATTTGAGATGAAATTTTTAACTTATTTCTGGGGGGAGATTCAACAAGCTAATTTCAGAGAAAGGTTGTATTTCGGGAAATTTGATTACAATAAAAGTAAAAATTTAAATACATATGCTATGCAACTTTATAATATGGCGCAATATTTGGAACCGGCGATGAAAGAAGAGGAACTGGTGTTATATGTTGGAAGACATTTTAATGCTGAGGTAGCAGAAACCATAGCACTACATAATATAAAAACCATGGATAATTTATCAAGTTATTTACAGAGAGTAGAAAGAAGTATACAGAATGGAAATGGTATTCATCGATACCAAAGAGAAATTAGAAATGAAGATACAAGAAATGATAGACAAAGAGATAGTGGAAATGGTTTTATGAGAAGAGATAATTATGATAGAAATGGAAACATAGATTATGGATATAGGAATGGGGATAATAGAAGATATCAAGGGAATGTAGAAAGAAATTATGGAAATGGAGATAGAAATAATGGTAATAGATATAATGAAAATAGAAGAAACTATGGAAATTTTGAGAGAAGAAACTGTAATGGAAATAGTAATTGGAGACAGAATAGAGGGGAAGAAAGAAATAATTATAATGATAGAAGAAGTAATGAGAATGACAGAAGAAATTATAACCAGGATAGCCGAGACAGAAATTATAATCGGGAAAATTATACAGAGGGAGATAGGAGGCAAGTTAATAATATAGTCCAGGATCAGGTAATACTAGAAAATGATCAGGGCGAAAGCACTGAGCAAAATTTTGCTTAGATCGTCCCTGCGTGCGTAATATTGTCTATTCCTCTCATTATCAACATCCGAGAGAATTTATTATAGAAGAAGAAACACAATTCAATGAAGTAATTAAATTAATATTTATAGAGGGTCATTTATCAAATGTGAAATGTAAAATTTTATTGGATACAGGGTCAGAGGTTTCTATAGTAAATGAAAATATGATTGAAAACTTAAATCAAGATAATATTACGGTGATTAATACTAACAAAATATCATTAGTAGGGGCGCATGATAGAAAATTGTTTGAGGCAAATCAAACTATCATGGTAAATTTAAAACTTAATGGAGAAAGTATACCAGTACAATTATTGTTGGTTAAAAACTTAAAATATGACTTAATTTTGGGAACGGATGAACTAAATAAACATAAAATGACTATAGATTATGAAAAAAAATTTCTTAAATATAACAACCAATTAATACCTTTTATTAAACAACAAATAAACACTAATAAGCAAGAAAGGGACATAGGACAAGTGAATCAAATTGAAGAAGAAAAATTAAATATTACAGAAGAAATAAGTAGATATACTATAGGGATTCTGGACCACTACTTCAAAAATCTCCGCTGGTGGCGCTGAGAGCGGCGTTGGCGGCGTTCCGCGGCGTTGGCCGCCATTTTTAGTCCTCTTTTTAAAACTCTCAAATAATTTAATTAAAAAACTTTAACTCGGGTGTGGATCGAACCCCGAACCTACGCGCTTATAGCAATGCATCTAACATAGTCCGCCACGATCTCTCATACATAACATTGTCGAAGAAAAGTATATTACGTGAGCGCGCACCGTACGCTGGCGGGTAGGAGTCTCGGTGGCGACATCTACATGCGGGTAGTCTATGGGCCGGTGGCCTGCGGGTAGGAGTCTGCCGCGGGAGTCTGTCCGCCATTTTTTATCCATGCGCGCGGGGCGATCAAAATCAAATTGTACAAAAATCACATTATCATTATCATGATTAATCGTATTTTTGTACGGGCGTATATCACAAAAGGACCGTGAAAGGCAGGTCAGCACCCTCGTGTCATCCAATCATAGCAAACTCGAAAGGTATTAACGGCTATTCGTGAATCATATACAGGGCGGAGTATCTTTGAATGGTAGGACTTAAGCAAACGATAAGGTATTAACGGCTATTCGTGAATCATATACAGGGCGGAGTATGGTAGGTCGACTTTAGCAAACGATAAGGTAACTTTTTTGTGTCAACCCCAAGTGTTACGTCGTCACGTGGTACATCGCCACGTGGTACATCGCCACGTGGTACGTCGTCACGTGGTACGTCGTCACGTGGTACGTCGTCACGTGGTACGTCACGTCGTCACGTCACGTCACGTCGTCACGTGGTACGTCGTCACGTCACGTCACGTCGGAGGGAAGCTTCGAAACATTACATTGGCGAGACATTTCTTGTGAGGTTATGAAGTCGGATTGTGGCGAAGTCGTCAGACGTGGAGCAGACTTCGTATAAACTGGATGTCCCGCAAATTACTTATCCATTAAGACGTATCCAACCATGTTCAACAAAACCGAAGAGAATATGGAAAATGAGATTTATAATGTCTTCACCATGACATGTCTAATATTAATATCTGTCTTGGTTTTAATTTTAAAAATTATTTTAAAAATTGTAAAACGAAAATTTGTATCTTCATGCAATATAAAAGTTGATGAATATACAGAGTGTTTCAATAAAAACCCAACGTTTCTGTAAAAAACTTTATTTATAATGGTAATACAGTATTTGAAAACCAGTGGCCGTACAAAGGAGACACATATTATAAATTCAGCGAATATACAAAGAAGGTTATGGAAGCTGGAAAATTTAATTGGAACTGGTTTGGAATACCGTATCCCAATGAAGGATTAAAAGAACAACTAAAGAATTTACTTAGCAAAATTATATCTTTTTATGAATAAATCAATATGTTTTCCTAGGTAACTGATTTAATTAAATTCCTATTTCTCCCAATCTTATGACATGAATGTAGGAAAAAAAAAATAAAAAATGAATTATATTATATATATATTTATGATGAACAATAACTATAAAACTTACACATCTTAAAAGTCTAAATTACAAAATTTGATTGAACCGACAAAAGATTAATATATTTATGATAAACAATAACTATAAAACTTACACATCTTAAAAGTCTAAGTCACAAAATTTGATCGAACCGACAAAAGATTGAATTATAAAAATGAAAACAAAAGAATGAATTAAAAAATACTAGAATCCATCAAAATGGTCAATATCGCTATCACTATCATATGTTCCCCTAAATCTGAGAGTTCTAGGAGAATTATGAAGTTTCGCAATACAAGAATCTTTATCATTTGTTTCAAAAAGTACTGTTCTATAACAACTTTGGCACCACCAATCTTTATTGTGGTACAAGTCGCGAATTATATCTTCTGACTCGCAAACATCATGATAATGATCGTTGATTACAATCAAATGTTTCCTCAATCTTTTATGACATCCTTTTATGCTATCAAAACATTCTTTACAAACATATATGTTATATCTATCAATCCTATAATAGTTAACCCATACACAATATTCAGACTCGTCTTCAAATATGTAGCCCCAGTCAGATCTAGCAAGTACAGCATTTCGGTCTTTGTACAGAATATCTCGTGAACAATGAACAAAATTGAGATTTCTGCAAAAGCGTGACTGATCATTTTTAGCAGTTTTATTCAAAAACCTCCACTTGTATTCCGCAAATTTTTTTGCGATTTGTTTGGTAAGAGTCCATGGTAATTTTGATGATTCGAAAAAATCTGCTAGACATTCTATATTCTCACAAATTATTTTTATACAGTTTTCACTCAATGTATTCATATCTAAAACAATAAGAGTACATTTTTTATATACATATACTCATCAAAAATTGCAATATTACTCAGTGTTACTTAATTTGTAATGACCCCAAGGAAGCGTATCAAACGACTCGGGAATTAGCGACCGCTTATCATCTTCAGGAGAAAGACCCACTTTCTTTTGTTCAATGCTGAAAACGTTATGTGCATAGGACCGAATTGTGTTTTGGAAAATGTACTTCGACTCCCAGTTTTTTAAACAGTTCAAGTAATCTTCGAAAGTAATTTTATTTTTTACAACATTTTTCTTTACCCCCTTAGATTTTTTCACTATTTTCCCACCCTTAACTTTAAAAGCATACATTTTTGAACGTAGCCCTATGAAATGCGTCATAATAGAACCATTACATTCATCTTTCATCAAACCTAACACCTTTTTGTTTGCTAACGGAATGTTAAAGTGATTACCCTCCGCATAATCACTCGTATCAAACATGTGAATATCATCCTTTATCACTTCTTCGTATACGTCATTACAATGAAGTTCATACGTGAAACTATCTGTATCTGTATACATTAATTTACAATTTTTTTTTCCCAATTTAGGGATGATGTATGAATAATGGAAGTCATACATACAAGTTTTTGAAATGTCTAAAATGACCATCCCAATGTACAGGGGCTTATTGAAAACGAGATTACTCTTTTTTAATTCTATTGCAACTAAATTTTCCTCAAAAATTGTTCTAGAATGAAACCAAGGACTAGCAATCAAGTTTTTAGCTCCATAACGTCCCAAATATGATCTTGATAATTTCACCACTCTATGATTCCGTATATTTTCCATGGTTTTACCAAACACCGCGTTATTCATCAATTTATACAAATTTTTTGCAAAAGCTGTAGTAGCTTCCGTTCTTAGTTTAGTATTTAAAGCGATGTAGGGTTTTAGCCATGCAGCTTGTTTAAATTTTAAAATTCTATGTATTTTTGTTAAAATTAAACCATTTGCTAAAGCTTGTTTTAAATTTCGATAGTGTAAGATATAATTATGTTTATTGTGTAGGGTAGCCATGAGTTTTTTTAATTTTGAATTGGGAGGCGTTTTGTGTTCAGGACAAAAAGGAAAATCTTGATGTAGATCGTGTAGCTCCTTAGGGTACTCCAGGTCTACCTCAAGAATGTACCCCTCTGGAGAGTCGTCTGCAATTTGATTGATATCAATGTTCGTGTTATCTTCCCATTTGAAGTCTGCATAAGGGAGGAATTCTGACATCGCCCACCCGTACAGGTTGTTTATGTCCAGGTGTAGGAGGTACTTGGAGGGTTTTTGAGGATCATACTCCTCCTCCATGTATTTATTGTTGGCTTCGGAATATCGATTTGAGCAAACAGATATGCCTCCCCGAATACCCCTCTCAATAAACATAATCATATCAATATCTTTAAGTAATTCTAATTTTATTTTAGTATACTTCAACATAGCATCCCACGTATACCCAGGAAGAGTATAGTACCATGCAGGATCTAGCTGATACGTTTGCAAACAATTACTTCGTAACTGCTCAAAAACGTCTGCTAATAACAGTATGTCTGTTTTCATATATAGTTGACTATACTCTCCCAGGCTAGCGGTATCAAAATACTCCCAAACATTTTTTGCATGACTATATTGTTCCATGGAAATATTCGAATCATAAAGTCTATTGTAAAAATTTTCAATAGACGGTAATTCCACGTCGTTGAGCTTTTCTATACAATCGATGTAATCGTATGGAAAAACCCCTTTTTTCATCAAAAGTTTCAGTTTTTGGTTATTTAAATCATGAAACTCGTGTTTTAAATTTTTAAAATCATCCTCCTTCAGTGTAGATACCAGTTCGTCTAGACTTGCTCCCATAAATCTAAAGGAGTCTATGAACCTAAACTTGATGTTAGTTTCAGAGTCATGTAGGGTAAAACTTATATATTTTTCCTTATTTATTGGTAGTATGGAAACCTTACCACGTTTTGCAATTTCCGTAATAACAAAATGTAAGTCGTAGCCGCTCAAGTTATGCATGATGATTGGAACAACAAAGACTTTTTTAAAATTCAAATTGCATGCTTGATGGGCGTATCCACGAAATTCCCCAGTGAAATGATTATGATCTCTAACGACTATATCTTTATCTGTAAATTCATGTTCACAAATGTGACAATTTAGTGCATTTACCAAGTTAGGTGTACCACCAAGGGGTATTATATCTAAAATTTTGGACTGAACAAATTTTGCTACATCAGTTAACTGATTGGTAAACCAATCTATGCAGTCTTCACCCTGATGATATTTATAATATGAAAGCTGATCATCGTAAGCACATTTTAAATAATAGCCTGCAGAAAAAGCTACGTGTTGTTGATATTTTTTAGTTTTATCTGTTTTTTGTTGATCTGTATAAGCCTTTAGTATAGATTCTAAATCACTATAAATAACAAAGGGACATTTCTGCTTATAAATAAAATTTTTAAATTCAATGTGAGTATAATTGGGAAAAGAAATTTTTGACTCATTCATATTTTTACAAACACTTTCATGCTTATCCAAAATTTGCTTACTATGAAAATAGTTCAAACACCTATCGCAAATAAATTTTTTATTCCTAGATCTATTAAGTTGAGATGAAATTAATCTAGATAAATCTTTTATCCAACAATAGTGGTACTTAATGTTTTCATTCGTATCGTCTACAGGAGGTGCATCATAATCATTTAACTTAGGATAATACTTGGATTGTAACAGCAATAGATTAACATGTCTTTCAAGTTTATTTTTAGTTAATCTTGTGGTAACTACTGTATAAAATGTAGATTTATTCGATTGATTTAGTTCTAAAGAGTATACGTTTACTGATATATTATTTAATTTTTCAAATTTTGTAATTTGGGTTAGTGGCATTTTAACATCTAAACCCTTTGTATTTAGAACTTCAGAGTAATGTGGATACGATGAAGTACGATTACTATGTTTAGTAGCAGGATTTAAAAAACTGTTTACTGCCCAGTAAAAACAAGCTTGGTCCATATTGCAAACGTTTACAATTGCCTTCTTTCGAGAAATTGGTTCTGGTAGTGGAACGAAGGACGAGCCAGCCCCCATTTCATATTTGTTTATTGCAACTTCCAAAAAAATTATTCGAGATAATGCCCACCCGCTTTCTTTTTCAGCAAATTCTGATAAACTGTTTAAAATAGGATCAATAATATTTATACTAAACCAATCATATAAATCATCTCCAATGGCCAATACAACATTGGGAGTACTAAAATATTTGCGGTCTACTAACTCCTCGTCTTTTGGATGCTTAATAAAATCCCCACAAAAGGTGGTGTTCACTTTTAAAATTTGCGTTTTCTTGAGAACTAATGAAATCTTGTTTTTAAAAATTTTGAAAGCATCTGTAAAGAATGCATTCATATCTTTATGTAACAAGTTTATAATAACTCCTGTTTTTAATCGACTTTCAAATGCAGCATTAATGTTTTCCCACTTGACCCCATTACTAGATTTCTCAAGTCCTTCACCCACATGATTCCCTTTTATTAAACATCGCATGCGCTTCAAATGGGCTATTTTTGTATGAATTTTATTTTTTACTCCGATCGAAAACTTGAAACATTTCAAAGCTTGATTACATTTTCTGAGATGTTTATTAATCAGTAAAATCCATTTGTTTCCATTTGAAAAGGTTTGAATTTTGCTTAGAGAATTTAAAATTTCATCAACTTGCTGTAGAGTAACACTGAAGTTCGACATTATTGAGTATATGCACAAAAAATGTACTCACCAGCTTTCTAAAGTTGTCTTCGACTGCGTGTACTTCTCCAAATTTTGTTAAGTTGTCCTCAGCAGGTCGCTTCCAAATTTTGTGTAATATGAGCTATATCGTGACTGCGGATGTGCACTTCTGAATTTCCTTTTAAGTTGTCCTCAGTCGGTTCAATCAAATTTTGCGAATGTGTTGCTGAAACAAAAAATAATAAAATGTTTTTAAAACAGAATCACACATGATAAATAATCAGCAAAATTTTAAAAAATCTTACCGTTTAATTGTTTTCTTCTATTTTAAATAGTGTCCTGGGGCGGTATCCACTAGAAATATTCTGTAGCCCCAAAAACACCAAACTATAGCTCCCCTTGTTTATATCTGCGATATATTTCTTGTATTTTTCCACTACCCTTTGGGGGAGAAAAGTTACATTATCTTCTAATTCGACTAATATAGCTTCTCCAAATTTTGATTGAACTACTTTAACTTTTACAATTTTCTGGGGGACGTTTTCCGGAATTTCTTTCAGCTTCCTAATGGGTTTGTTCTCTACCCCTGTGGAAGTAGAGAAGGTGTTTAGTTCATTGATAAAACTCATCTGAAATGATAAATGTTGTTGTACCAGTCTGCAAAGAGTTTCCCCCCCAAATAAATTTATAGCAAATAAAACTTTTCCAAAATATTCGAAATAGTTTTATCTTTGCAAATATTAAATGTAAAAGAGCTGGAATTTAAAAAATGAAACTTACTATTGTTCAAAAAACTTCACTAGAAGAAACTATTGTAGCTTTCAAGATGCACACTCGCGTAGCTTTCAAGATGTACACTCGTTGATTATTGATATGGAACTGCCGCTATCGTGTTGTCAGAGCATATTTATATTGTTTTGAAATATTTTTTATCGACTTCACGAAGTTATGGTAGACTAATTAACTTTGTAGAATTTCATCTCAACAACTAACAGATGCTAATATTACACATGTCATGGTAAAACACATTGATTTCATTCCACATTAATTTGGGGGCGTTAACATCATAACTGTCTCGATTACAACAAATGTGACATAATTATCGTGTTCTCAGAGCTTATTTATATCGTTTTGAAATATTTTTTATCAACTTCACGAAGTTATGGTAGACTAATTAACTTTGTAGAATTTCATATCAACAACTAACAGATGCTAATATTACACATGTCATGGTAAAATACATTGATTTCATTCCCACACCAATTTGAAGGGCGTTAACATCATAACGGTCTCGATTACGACAGATGTGTCATAATTGTCGTGTTCTTGTTTTTTTTTTTGTCGTCGGTTGGGGAGAGAAGAAAACACACAAACACATATAACTATTTATTCAAATCATTGATGACTTTGAGTTTATAAAAGTATACAAATTCTCTAAGAGCATTGTTTAACATATCGTTTGGTGTTATGGAACAAAATGCATATAAAATTTGTAGAGAGCTTTCGGGGGTGATATTTTTACAGAAATCCAAAACATTATAATAATATTGACAAAAATCCAAATTTTCCAACACCGATATACGTTGTATAATCAAATTATTTACTTCTAAAATTTGGGATACTTCTTCTTCATCCATGTAATACTCAACGTCATGTTTTCTAACAAAAATTATCTTACAATCATCGTAAATTAATGGGGTAATGGTACAGTACTCTCCACATGGAATCGAATCAGGTTTGAACTCGTCTCCGGTACGAAATAAATTCATCTGTTGCGTCATTATTGAAATAAAGTTCTGCCATTCGTAAGTGCTGAAAGATATTTTGCTGCACTTTAGCTGTTGGGATAGAATAACAGCAGGCGTAAATGATCTTGCCGGACTAATTCCACATTTTACTTCATAACCGGAAATTGTATATTGTGTTAAAAGTAGGTATACATTTTCGGACTTTGCAGCAGTTTCATAATTTTCCAAAATTCTATCCAATTCTGTACTACAGTCAGATAAACTGGATTCGAAGTAACTGGAAGAAGAAGAAGAATAGTCACTATCTTGAAAAGTCATGTTGCTAACTAAGCTCAAGTACTGGAGCGCTCTTCAATTTATAGTTTTCGTTCTTTGCGGTCAGCCATCTTCTTCGGTATTCATACGCAACGAAGCGAAAAGTAGTGCTACAAAACGGCCTTGTTTTCAATCCAACTGTTGTGTTTTTTGTCTAGTCCGAGCCATTTCACATACATTTTGTTGCCCTTTCTTCTGAGAACTTTTTCCACCAAGTAAATGTCTGAATTCGATGTTTTCTGTAGTTCTTCATCGTAGAAGCAGCCGCTGATTGGTGTACCTTGCATGTCTTCGAGTAAATACGTAGCAGGATTGGTAATTTTAACTTTGGTGATTTTGAATAGTTCTGTAGTCCAATTGGGTGTATATCCTTTTTCAAAGACATGTTTTGCCTTGGATATGCGCACAATGTCGCCAACTTTAAATTTTCGTGGACCGGCTATCTTTAAATGACTATAGGTGTTATCCAAAATAGATTTTTCGTTGGATTTGTTGACTTGAGAAGGCTTATATTTTGTTGTGGAATGTTTTGTATTGTTATAGTTTTGAGTAATTTCAGGCAGAATGTCTATCCATTTGTGGGTACCATTTAAACTGAAATACTTGTAGAGTTTCGATTTCAAAGTTCTTATAACACGTTCTGCCATAGAAGCTTTCATCGTACTAAATACGCTATAATGATTTATACTGTGTTTTTTCATTAAATTTTGAAATTTGCTATTGTAAAATTCCTTCCCCTGATCGGATTGCAGATTTTTCGGTGTTCGTCGTGTGTGAGCGAGAATATCCGAGAATGCTCTAGTGATTTCCTCACCATTCTTCGTCTTTAGTGAACGTGTCCAAAGAAATTTTGAGAAGCAATCAATAACGACCAGTATCATTTTATAATTTTTATTTTGAGAGGCATGAGCACGTATGTCCAATAAGTCTAATTGCCAAAGATCAAACAACCCCTTGATTATAGTACGTCTTCGAGGGAATTTTCTCCGAATCGGTTTATGCAGCTCATTTACGAGTTGAATCTTTTCCTTGGAGTGCATATTATGGTTTACTACCGGCCAGTTTCAGCTCCAGACTGTGAATGTGGTTATGGTTATTCGTAGCCATAGCCTTAATATTGTTCACTATACCTGAAATATTACTTTTCAAATCAGAGATGGCTATGTTATTTTCTGCAAATTCTTTTTTCAATTCACGTATACTTGCATTCGTAGAAGCGGTCAATTCTTTTCGAATAAAGACTTTTGTTGCGGCAATTGATTCATCAACGTATTTCTTTGTAGCCATATCCCTACCTGCTACAGGGGGACTTCGCGAAATAAATGTATCAATTTCGTTAGTTTTATTTTGTAGATTGGTAATACTCCCCTGTAATAGGGGAATTTCAGTGCTATAAAGCTCATTTATTCCGTTAAATCCTGCTGTTAAATCCTTTATATCATGATCATGTAGCTGTAGCACTACACCATGTGTTTGAATTAATGACGAGTTGATAGTATGCAATTGCTCGTCAACATATTTTTTTGTTGCAGCGTCACTATTTGTGGTCGGTTCCTTTACATTACAAATTTTCACATTTTCAATGTCAATATTACCGTCCGGTGTATGAGGAAACGTGATTTTTGTTGGTAAACGCGCATAGGGTGTTTGATGTCTATGTCCGAATTTATCGACAGGCATAATTGAAATGAACAAGTTTCAGCCTGTCATTCTATTATATTAGCCTCTTTGAGCTCATTGATAATTGCTACTATTTCGTTGTCGTGTGACGTATTACCTGCCTCTTTTGAAGCAATCAACAACTTCAAACGATCCACTAATTCATTGGGATCGTCCCAATAAATATATTCCATGGGATCTTCGTTGTATATCAAACGAGAATCGAGAACGTTTCCTCCACTTTTTGGTGATGTTATTTTTGCGGGGCCATCTATCAGGTGCTGATGCGTTCGAGTAGAGGGACGTCTTGATTCCGTATCAGTTCTAAACAGAGGTTTGATGATATTGTGATATTTGTAAGTGCTCGAACCCTTGAGACGGTTTAGTGTATCTCGATGAACCCCAGTATAATCTAGAAGAATTTTATATGCTTCTAAATCCTGCGAGGTATAGCCTTCTGGGTCGTTGTAGAATAAAAGCTGATACATGCCCGGTGTTCCAATCACGTACCCACCTTGTTTGTTTTTTTCTGGTAGAATGTTGATATTGTTGCTTTTTTTGTCAAATGCAATTCTACGCATACCTAAACTCCAACCGAGTTCATCATTGTAGATTGGACCATAATTTCTATCGATTCTTCCGTTACCTTGGAAATAATCTTCAATATACGATTGAGTAATTTTGGGATATTGATCTAAATACTCTTCAATGGATTCTTGTGAAATTTCAGAACGCATTATTTCAGGAGATTCGGACATTGGAATACTCTCCGCTTCATCGGATTCGAGGGGTTCTTCTTTGTTCATTTCTTCTTTTGGATGTAAATTTGTAATCGTTTTTTGTAGTGTCTTTGAGGACTGCACAATTTCTTCAAGTGGCTTGGATATTGGCTTGAATAGTTTATTAATAGACTCATCTTGCTCTGATTTACCCAATTTCAGCGCCAAGTATTTTTTACGAATTGATCTAGCAAGTTCAGATACTTTTTTCTTGCGCAATGCAGTAGCAACCTTATCATCAGACATATTGGTGCAGACTGAAGTACAGCTTACAATTTTATATATTTATCGAATCCTTTGCGATACCTTCCATCATTAAGTGGGAAATCCTTCATAATTACCAAAGTACCATAGTGGTCAGACCAACACATTGAACACACATTTTTAAATGTGTCAAATGTCATGTCTGGAGATACGTGTTCGTCAAATATATGTTTCAAGTTCACCTCATCTTGCTTGAATAACACAACTAGATTACAATTGTCACGTATAAGCTGTTTCGGTATTTTTGAGTATGTTTGACAAAGATATGCGGCATCAATATCTTTATGTCTGCACATGGAGTAGTATTCACGAATTTTCTGCTGGCCGTCACATGCCACGTCATCGAATAAAAAGACAGAATTCGGTCGAGCGTTATCTGGACTAATTATTTCCTCATTGTCTTTAAATGGAAAATACCCAACACCCTTGACTTGTGCTATCACTTCTTGCAACAATTGATACTTCGGCTGGAATAATGATTTTGAATAAACATAAACGTTTTTGAATTTCACGCCATTTGGATTGAATAGGAGCGCCATCACGGCATTCGTTTTTCCACACCCGCTGGGACCGCATATAATGGCACGGAAAGAATTTGGCAACAATTTACCATGTTTGCCGATCGATGGCGTTGAGGTGAAATCCAGATTTTCAATGGGTATCGTCTGTTCTTGTTGAATTATTTTCATTGTGTGTGTCATTTTTCGTAGTACTATTCTTTAAATATAGATGTCACCACTTACGCGTATCAGTCTTAATGTTGGTGTTTGAAGGAGAAGGTCTCTTGAATTCTCTCATCAATAAACTACCTATTGAACTTCACTTACCTAGCTATCAGTACTGTGGGCGTAAGTACTCTCCCCCACCCCTTTTGTAAAAAATTAATTTGTTTTTTGGTAGCCGGTACAAAATTGGAAAAACGTCTTGATCGTGGAGATCCAGGCATCAATCCCTTGGACACAGCTTGTAAACAACACGATATTTCTTACTGGAAGAATAAGTCTCTCGAAGAACGGCACAAAGCCGATCAGATACTTGAAGATAAAGCTTGGGCTCGCGTCAAATCAAAAGACGCTTCACTGGGAGAGAAAACTGCTGCATTACTTGTGACAGGCGGAATGAAGTTGAAAAGAAAGCTGGGAATGGGATGTCGTCGCAAACGTCGTTCCTTGCATCGAGATGTCATTCTAAAAGTGGGAAAGTCCTTGAAGCAAGGGACATCTTTGAAAGACACTGCAACGTTTGCCTTACGAGCAGCCAAAGCACTTATTAAAGAATTTGGTGGGAAAAAAGAAGTCGAGGTTCCTCGAGTAATACCTGTAGCGAAATCCGGAGGTTTCCTGCCACTTATCCCTTTGTTTGCTGGCCTTTCGGCACTTGGAGCTTTGTCAGGTGGTGCTGCTGGGATTGCTAAAACTGTTATTGACGCAAAGCATGCGCAAAAGAAATTGGAAGAAGATGTACGTCATAATAAGGCGATGGAACGTGTAGGATCTGGTCTGTATCTGAAAAAGTACCCAAAAGGCGGTTTTGGATTGTATTTAAAAAAAAACTTATAAAGCTACCCAATCACGCATTAACCGACTTTGACATAACACATTACGCAAAATTACTTAAAATACCACATTTTCGAGGAGTTTTCATGCGAGACACTCTCCCCAAAAACGGCCCCCGAAAACAGGAATGCGCAGTGGTTAATTTGGATACCTCTAAAAATAGTGGAAGTCATTGGGTAGCTTACAGAAAGATAAACAACAATGTAGAGTATTTCGATTCATTTGGTAACTTGAAGCCCCCGAAAGAAGTTGTTAAATATTTGGGAAAGAGCGCGCGAATTTTCTACAACAATACACAATATCAAAACTACGATCAAATCAATTGCGGTCATTTGTGTTTGAAATTTCTACAACAATGACGGAACTATTACTACAACATATCTATCATGGAAAAACATTGAGTAGTTTCACTGCCGAAGAACTAAAGCACTTTCCCATTGAATATCTAATAGAGTGTGTAAGACCTTCGGAATTGCTTGATATTTGGCATAAGCTTCCCATTGAATATCGAGCAAATTTTGAACTACAAATACGATTGCCTTGTTTCATCCATTACAATCGACCTGATTGGACGACGCATTGTGACGGGCCTCCGAGTTCACAAGCCACTTGTTTTCTTTGTAAACAAACAATAAAAAATGATATTTAAATTCAAACATGTCTCGAATTTTATTAGTCATCATGTCACAGTTGCTGCGAGTTAACAGCACCAATCACGTGTTTACCTT
Source organism: Lochmaea capreae (assembly GCA_949126875.1). Classification (NCBI taxonomy): domain Eukaryota; kingdom Metazoa; phylum Arthropoda; class Insecta; order Coleoptera; family Chrysomelidae; genus Lochmaea; species Lochmaea capreae. Next base: position 29,430,654 of record OX421406.1, read on the forward strand.
TCAGCCTCCTACTCCTATTGTACTTGATCCCAAGAATGCTTATGAAATAGCTCTAAGATCTTTTCATTCGTATCACAGTATACCAAACATTGAAAATTGTACGTTTTACTACTATGATGCTGAAGACAACCTGCAAAGTTTTAATTTTCCCACAGGGTGTTATGAAATTGCTGATCTTGAATCGTTCATCAACGATAAATTGGGTGCGAAAAATTCAACGGTATTTTCACTAAAACCCAATCACAATACGTTGAAATGTGAAATTTCCAGTAGATACAAAATTTCCTTTATACAAACTGATAGTCTTGGGAAAATATTGGGATTTTCATCGAAAATACTCGACGCCAACAAAATGCACTCTTCAGATCTCCCCGTCGAAATCATTAAAGTATCCAGTATCCGTTTCGATTGTAACATTACCACTGGAGCCTTCGATGCAAACAGACCTGCTCATACTATTTACGAATTCGTCATACAAGTAGATCCTGGATATTCCATCGACGAAATTCCTCATAATTTGCTTTACTTACCTGTTATACCACAACGTGAAATAACCAACATTACCGTTATTGCCTTAGACCAAGACGGTCGACCTATAAACTTTAGAGGTGAATTGAGTACGTTGATATTAGAGCTTAGAGCACGAAGCAGATGGGACTAATAATCAATCATAAAAGACAGTCTGCAGAGCTTTCAACTTCATTAGCTAAGCAATCACCAAAGCTAAAACATCTCACGTTCGCAAACAAATTGGTCCTGCAATCGCTGGGTTTTAAATTAAAAAATGACAACCATGTATGGAAAACGTCTTCGTCAAAACGACAACATGCCTTCGATGTTTGATATCTACCGTAAGCCAATGTTTGACGATTCAATTCGAAAGGCTGAATACAGAACCTATGCTCCATTTATAAAATCATTCAATTGCAGTGACATTGTGGAATTCAGCATCAATCAAGTTGATTCGTTCTTTGCAATGAGCGAAACTTTGTTGTGCATTAAAGGTTCGCTTGAAACACATGGAGGTGGTGATGTAAAATTAGCAAATAATGTTGGAGCCTTCCTATTCGATTCATGTACGTACAGTGAAAGTGCCAGGGAAATGGAAACCGTTCGGGATCCCGGAATAGTAAGTGCCGTACGTGCTATGACATGTTATAACCAAGAAGATTCCAATCATATGGCTATAGCTGGTTGGAATTACCCGAAAGACCCTATTCTGAATGATAGCGACAAGACCTTCAACCTTCAAATACCCCTCAAACATATTTTCAACATTTTCAACGATTATCCCATGATTACATGCGGTCGACAAACGATACGATTAGTTCGAGCACGAAATGATAATGATTGCATATATATTACTGAAAAGAATGTCTCTGGCACGCTCTCCCATACAACCGCTAAAATTAATATTACAAGTATTGAACTAAAAGTTAAACATATCTTTCCCAATGATGATATAAAGATAAATCTCATGAAATCCATTCAAAAAGATCAGCCTATAGTTATTCCATTTAGAAAGTGGGAGTTACACGAATTGCCCTCAATTACTAAAGGTGCAAGACGAGAAGTTTGGGCTGTTAAAACATCCACTTCAGTTGAAAGACCCCGTTTTGTTATTGTTTTCCTCCAAACCGGCAAACGTAACGTGACTACAGCCGATCCTACTTTATTTGACAATGCTGACGTGCAAAGTATAAGACTGTCACTTAACGGTGACTATTGGCCTAATGAAAGAATGCAATTGGATTTCGCTAAAACTGACTACAATGAGGCATATTTTAACTATACTGAATTCTATCCCAACTACGCAAACTCCGCACAGAAACGTCCCCTGTTGGATTATTCTTCTTTCAAGAAACGTGCATTGTTTGTTATCGATTGTTCAAAACAGGAAGAAAGCATGAAGGCGTCCACAGTCGATGTAAAACTTGATATTGAAGCAAACAAAGGCTTTCCCGAAAATACCAAAGTCTATTGCATCATAATTCACGATTGCGTGATGGAATACTTCCCCCTCACGGAAATTGTTAAAAGCTTGAACTAAATGTTGATCTGCGTTAGTATTCAAACAGACGTCAACATGAGAGTAGCTTTTGTGGATATTCAAGGCTTTGTCGTAGATGGACTTTTCGTCGTCAAAGAACTCACCATAGAAATTGGCTTCAAAAGTTCGCATTACATATTTTTACCGCCGCAGCCGTTTTCTACATTAAGTAACGATGATAGAAAGACTACATCCTACTTGGAAAGGAATGTGCATGGCATTCGATATTCTTCAGGAGATGTAGAATATTCTAGAGTGAATGAAATATTGGAAAAAAAGCTATTGTATGCTGCAGACTACATTTACGTTCGGGGACAACAAAAAGCGGAATTTCTGCTAAAGAAATGTAACATATTTGGTGTTTTTCCACGCATTATTGATGTTTGTAAATTTGATGGTACACCCTGTGAAACTGGAAACTTTGCTCAAGATCCGAACCCCTGCCACGCCTCTGGACTATATTCATGTACCGAAAGAAATGTACAACGCCTCCGCCACTGGTTTTCAAATACTGTATTACCATTATAAATAAAGTTTTTTACAGAAACGTTGGGTTTTTATTGAAACACTCTGTATATTCATCAACTTTTATATTGCATGAAGATACAAATTTTCGTTTTACAATTTTTAAAATAATTTTTAAAATTAAAACCAAGACAGATATTAATATTAGACATGTCATGGTGAAGACATTATAAATCTCATTTTCCATATTCTCTTCGGTTTTGTTGAACATGGTTGGATACGTCTTAATGGATAAGTAATTTGCGGGACATCCAGTTTATACGAAGTCTGCTCCACGTCTGACGACTTCGCCACAATCCGACTTCATAACCTCACAAGAAATGTCTCGCCAATGTAATGTTTCGAAGCTTCCCTCCGACGTGACGTGACGACGTACCACGTGACGACGTGACGTGACGTGACGACGTGACGTACCACGTGACGACGTACCACGTGACGACGTACCACGTGACGACGTACCACGTGGCGATGTACCACGTGGCGATGTACCACGTGACGACGTAACACTTGGGGTTGACACAAAAAAGTTACCTTATCGTTTGCTAAAGTCGACCTACCATACTCCGCCCTGTATATGATTCACGAATAGCCGTTAATACCTTATCGTTTGCTTAAGTCCTACCATTCAAAGATACTCCGTCCTGTATATGATTCACGAATAGCCGTTAATACCTTTCGAGTTTGCTATGATTGGATGACACGAGGGTGCTGACCTGCCTTTCACGGCCCTTTTGTGATATACGCCCGTACAAAAATACGATTAATCATGATAAACGCATCTACGTGACGTTTTGACGTGAATTTTTTAAGGCAGGTCAGCGCCTTTCACGGCCCTTTTGTGATATACGCCCGTACAAAAATACGATTAATCATGATAATGATAATGTGATTTTTGTACAATTTGATTTTGATCGCCCCGCGCGCATGGATAAAAAATGGCGGACAGACTCCCGCGGCAGACTCCTACCCGCAGGCCACCGGCCCATAGACTACCCGCATGTAGATGTCGCCACCGAGACTCCTACCCGCCAGCGTACGGTGCGCGCTCACGTAATATACTTTTCTTCGACAATGTTATGTATGAGAGATCGTGGCGGACTATGTTAGATGCATTGCTATGAGCGCGTAGGTTCGGGGTTCGATCCACACCCGAGTTAAAGTTTTTTAATTAAATTATTTGAGAGTTTTAAAAAGAGGACTAAAAATGGCGGCCAACGCCGCGGAACGCCGCCAACGCCGCTCTCAGCGCCACCAGCGGAGATTTTTGAAGTAGTGGTCCAGAATCCCTATAGTATATCTACTGAAATATGTCTTGAAAAATATCAAGAAGAAGTTGAAGGAATTTTACAAAAGCATAAAAAATTATTTAATAATGAAGTGTGTGTGGCATCTAGATATGTGCATAAACTAGAAGTCACACCTGAAATAAAAAATTTTAAGGTCAAAACATATCCAATACCTTATAAATTAAAGACAGAAGTCTATCAAGAAATAAAAAAAATGTTACAAGATGGAATAATAGAAAGATCAAATTCACAATACATCAGTGCTATAACATGTGTGAAGAAGAAATCAGGAGATATTAGACTTTGTTTAGATGCTAGAAATATTAATACTTATACTAAAAAAACAATATGAAAGTCCTTTAAATATAGAAGGTATATTTGGAAGGATTACAAAGGCAAATATCTTTTCCAAAATTGACCTTAAACATAGTTTTTGGTTGATTCCATTAGATCCAAGAAGTAGGCCATATACTGCTTTTATGGTGGATGGAGTTGTATATCAATTTTGTGTGGTACCATTTGGGTTACAAAGTTCTTGTGCAGCTTTGGTACGGACATTACACACTATTTTAAATCAATATGAAGATTTTACACTTCATTACATTGACGATATCTTGATCTTTTCTGAAACAGAAGAAAAACATCAGGCACATCTAAAAATAATATTAAAAGAACTGGAAGAAGCGGGTTTAAAACTAAATTTGGATAAATGCCAATTTTACAAAAAAGAAGTGGATTATTTGGGTTATGTCTTAAGTGATACAGGAGTCACTATGAATCCAGAAAGGGTGAAAGCAATATGTGAATACCGAACACCCACTAATCTTAAAATATTAAGGGGAATTTTCAATATAGAAAACATTTATAAATATTATGAGGAATAGATGATATTATGTCACAGAATTGTAAATAGTAGGTTTAGAATGGTTTTTTTATTAAATAAGATAGAGATAGGTAGTGCTATAGTGTTAAAATATCGTACAATCAGAGAATATAAGAAATATTAAAAAGAAATTACATAGGAAATAAATAGTAGAGGGGAAAATACAGTGGTTGAAGAATGAATTTTAAATTAAAATTTAAGCAGCTCTTTTGTAATATTCCAGATCTGTTAAATTTAAATTTGAGGGGAATTGTAATGGTATCAGATAATTAAATTACTTGAATCAATTCTATTCAAGGATTTCAGAAAAATAGAAATGCAAGAAATAAATATGTATAATAAATTAATTTGAATATAAATTTTGAAATAAAAATAGAAAGACATACCTTGAATTAATAAAGTATCATATATTTTTTTTATCATATCCAGTAATAATTAAAGTAAATTTAGATTTCTTCATTTAAAATTAGTTTGCTTGTTTGTTTTTTTTATAATCAATATGTATTTGTTACACCTGAAATTGAAATTATTAGTATACAATATTTAATAAACAATATAAATTATATTTTGGGCAGAATTCTAACCTAAATTATAATTGAATGTCACTGTCAAGATGAAGTATGTTTTGCGAAGACAGAACAGTCAGACAGAATCATAGAATAATATTTTCAGAGATGGTTGTTAAGAAAATAATATGTACTGCATTGTGATTGGTGCAATAAAATCAACATTTAAAACGTTTATTAAAATAAATTTACAATTAGTTTATATAAAATATGTAATTGGAAAGATTTATTGGACATTGGTTATGAGTTTACATGAATTAAAATAAAATTATTGATGGTAGAATATTGTATATTAGATATTTAAGAGGTACACATAATTTTAAGGTTTTTTTTTATAAATAAGGACAATTTAAAGGGTAAATTTAGTGAAGTTCTTAGTGATATAAAAGGTAGAAAGAATTACAATAGTGCAAGAATAAATATTATAGACAATAATAGACAATAAACAAGAAATTATGAAATTTTGCAATTAGGAAGAAAAAATCAAGTGCTTTGGAATTAGGACATAGCAACGCGGGGTTGTTGATAAAAGAGACAAGAGAGTGGAGGTGAATAAAAAAGGAAAAGGTTTAAAAAAAAGTTTTTGATTTGAAAAAAAGAGTATAAATTGATAATTAAACTAAAGTAATTAGATAAAAAGTTTAAAAATACCAAGAAAGGTTCAGTAAAATATTGAGAAATAGAAGAAAAGTTAAAATATACCTGAAATACCATCCAGAAGTTGTTCCAGCATCCCAGAGGAGAATCAGAATCCTCAATCTTCCTGTGAAATCCTGTAATTCCGTCTACCTCATCAAATTTATGAATCTTCATACAACCAGTTAAAAATTCAATATTAAAAAGGTTAGTCAATAATTGGTACCAATAAAATTTAATCAAAAGCATATGCATATCAGAAGTACTTCTAAAATAAATTTCAAAATTCAATAATAATTCACTTTAATCAAAATTAGATAAGAGCTCACCTTAGATTTAAAATTTTATTCCCTTGAATTGTAGGTTAGGTAACTGTATTTGTATAATTGTTTCTTTCTTTTTGTAATATTAGATAAATTTGAGCTGATATTCATGTAAATATCATACAAAGGCAATCACTATTATAATTAAACTGTTTTGTTGAGTTGAATTCCATTTTATTATTATAGGTACAAACAAAAATTTTCATAATACCACACCATAGACATTCATTCGCTTTGAACCGAATTGTTTGCAACTCTCCATACTCTGTGGCTTTACATACACATCGACAGAGACATCTACTTTTTAAAGTAATAAGAAAGGTTTGTCCATAGGCGTCACAAAATTTTATTAATACATATTTATTTAAATAATATATTGAAAAAGAATTTTAATAAATTTTGAAAATAGGGATTGATACAAATAACATATATCTGTGAAAAAGTTCAATAAATAATTTAATAGCGCCAGAACCCAAAGAGAGTAGGAGTTTTTCTTGTTCCCGAATTTAATATGAGCTAGCTGGAAGAAAGGGCAAGTATAAGCACTATAAAAATTAATATAAAATTTATATAAAATAATAACAAATACAAACAATCCATAACAATATATATGTATATTGCTATGATATCATGTTCGTTTTGTTAGTTTTGCTTATCATTATCCGCATTTGCTACTCGCCACTGACCCTCTATCTTTTTTAGGTGAACTATATTTCGCCTTAATTCCTGACCTGTTTGAGAGTCTTGAATTGTAACATCTCCTCCTTGTTTCTCTATTACAGTGTGTGGGGTAGGATCGTAGTCTGGAGTTACTTTATTTGACCTGATTAAATTTTTTTGATAAACTTTATCGCCGATATTTATATCAGTATTATTAGCTGCCTTCCGTTTCCTATTCTCGTTTTCTCTGCCTTTCTCTTTTTGTATTCTATCCCTATCGATTGTTTCATCGTCGAAAACGCTATGTTGGTTATCTATGACGCTAGGTAGTTTGTCTCTAAATTGGCGCCGATAAAATAGTTCACTGGGTGTCTTTCCCGTAGTTGCATGTGGTGTGCTGTAGTACATCATGAGATAATCTATACCAGTTCTTCATGCCAATTAGTCTTAAGGCCTTGACTTATCTTCAGCCGTTTGAGGATATCCCTATTCTGCCGTTCTACCTCTCCGTTCATCTGAGGCCAGTATGGGATCGAGTGGTATATTTTAATGCCCTTTTCTCTACAAAATGATTTTATTTCTTTGCTTGTGAATTGCTTACCATTATCACATGTAATCGATAACGGGAACCCTAGTCTCGAGATGATTTCTTTAAGGACGTTAATGGTGGTTGTGGATGTTATAGTTCTCATAATTTTAATTTCTTTATATCTACTAAAGTAGTCTATAATGACAAAAAGATATTCCCCTTTAGGTAGTGGACCCATAAAGTCTATGGCCACGTCTATCCACGGAGCTGTTGGAATTTGTCTCCTTTTCATGGGATAGGGAGGGTCAGAAGCCAATACTAATGTGCAACCCTTGCACGCTTTAACTGTTTTTTCGGCTTGGTCGTCGATTTTGGGCCACCAAACTTTTGTTCGAAGCCTGCTTTTCATGGCAACAATACCTGGATGACCCTCGTGTGCTGAATCCAGAACACGTTTTCGAAGTTTTTCTGGAATAACAATTCTCGTACCTCTTAAAAGAGTCCCATCACTAAAGCAAAATTCCTCTTTGAATACTTTCGAGTGGCTTATGGTCTGTTATTAGTTCAAATTGGTCCTTACCATATAAGTACATCTTAAATTGTTCCACTGCCCAAACTAAGGCAAGGGCCTCTTTTTCAGTTTGACAATATCGCTTCTCTACATCCGTCAGGCTCTTGTTCCCATACGCAATAATTCTAGGTTCGCTATTGTCAAACTGAATAAGAACGGCCCCTAACCCTACTGGGCTTGCATCTGCAACGACCTGAGTTCGATCATTTGGATCATAGTAGCCTAGTGTCTTTATTTGAGATAAGCAGATTTTAAGCTCATTAAAAGCTTGGGTTTGTTTATCCATCCAAAATGTTGAAATGTCAGCGTTCTTCGATATCTTAAGTTTTAGGATAACTCTAAGGGGTTCTGCCAAGGTGGCTAAATTTGGTAACCATTTGCCAATAAAGTTGATTAATCCCAAGAAACTATGTAACTCGTCTAAAGTTTTAGGAGATCTAAATGATTTGACTACCCCTACATAACTATCTAAAGGTCGAATTCTCAGAGGGGTAAAAGATGTCCTAAAAATTTCACCTCAGATATTTTGAATAAACATTTTTCTTTATTTAAAAGGACGTTATTTTCTTTCAATATTTTTAAAGTGAAACCTACTCGGTTATCATGTTCTAATTCTGATATACCATAAATTAAGATATCGTCTATGAAGTTAACAGTTCCTTCGCATGGAAGGAGCATTCGTTCCAAGTTTTTTTGAAAGATTTCGGGTGCAGCGTTTATCCCAAACAAAAGTCGTTTATATCTATATAATCCTCTGCTAGATATGAATGTTGTTATATGTCTGGATGTAGGGCCGATTTCAATTTGATGAAAAGCGTTTTTTATATCTAATCTTGAAAAGTACTTTGCTTTACGAAACTTTGTTAATAGTGAGTCAATTGTAGGTAGAGGGTAATGTTCCCGCTGTATTGCAGTGTTAGCTTTGCGCATGTCGATACATATTCTGACCTCTCCGTTTTCCTTTAGAACAGGTACCATAGGGGATATCCATTCCGATGGGCCTTTGACTTCCTCAATTATATCAAGTTTGAGTAGTTCATCTAATTTCGCATTTATTTTCGGTTCAAGCGGAATGGGTACCCGTCTATATGGCTGGATAATTGGAGTAAAGGTTCTGTCAATTGGAATATTTATTAACACGCCCTTAAACTTTGGAAATGGCCCTACGTCTGTGACATTACTTATATTCAAGCCTATTTTGAGAACTCCTAACGAAATCGCTGTTGACTTACCTAACAAATTTCTTTTGCCCTCTTTTATTACGTAAAAAGTTGCATTTTCTTGGCTTATACCGATCTTAATTTTAGCGTCAAATGACCCTAGAATGATTAAGGGCTCCTTCGCTCCATATGCAAAAAGAATTTTGTTAGGGTTTTTTATTTGGTTAGAAACTACGATTCCAGATTTCTTTAGGGTTTCCCAAGATTTTCGAGATATTATATTGGACTTACTTCCAGAGTCAATAAGCATGTCAATATTGACGCCTCCTACTTCGCAGGTGACTGTGTCTTCCTCGCCATCAACATGAAATACGTATTCCGTGTCGTCGGCTACATCCGTTACATTCTGAACGTCATTATTATTTTGTCTTGATTTGAATTTCTTCTTCGGAGGTCCTGTAGTGACTGGTTTATAACTGGGACGGAATACTCTTGTTGATTTGCAGTATCTTTCGAAATGACCCTTGAATTTACATTTATGACAGATGACGTTTATTGCTGGGCAAATTTTGTGGTTAGTATCTCTGGATCCACATCTAGAGCAGAACTTTGTGTTCGAGTCTTTTCTATTTTCTCTAAGGTTCTGCTTGTACGACACTGCGTTAATTGTAGGTAATGATGATGAACAGTTTGGTTGATTTTCCCGGATAGTTGTCTCTCAATGGTCTCTATTGAATTCGCCTCCGAAACTATTTGTGCTAATGTAGTGGAGTCACCCATGGCAAGAATTTTTTTCCTCAACTCTATCGATGCACCTTTTTCTGTGATTTGGTCTATAAGCTGCTCTTCTAGATTTGAAAACTGACATTTGTCGGCCTGCTTTCTCAACCTTACAAGGAACTTTTCGAATTTTTCTTCTTTGTCTTGCTTGAGTAGTCGAAACAGATGTCTCTCATAAACCTTACTCTGTTTGGGTGCGAAGTACTCGTCCAGTTTTTCTAGTGCTATTTTGAAAATATCTAATCCTTCCTTGCTAGGGTCTTCTTCTACATCTGCCCCGGGTAAGTTATAAAAAATCTCTTGCATACCAAGGCCTCCAAAATGCAAAAGAGTTGCTTTCCTTTTCTTTGGTTCAGAAATACTTGCGGCGTCTAGGTATATACCTAACGCTCGTTTCCACTTTTGCCATCTTAATCCCACCGAACTTGAATCTCCCTCACAATCAAAACCCTCAAGGGGAGGGATGTTAGCCATTGCCTACAACCAACAAAATAACTTGTATGGTACCTTATATATTTTAGGTATATACAGGGTGATTCATTAAGAATGTCCAATCTCAATGATGATTCTGCTCAACATGCCTTATGCAAATATTGCTAGTTTCCGAGATACGGGTTTAAATTTAAATTTTGATTTTCGCAATAATTTTTTATGTTTTCACAATTTCTCTTTGAAAATTGGCAATTTTACGTTTTTTGGCATGAGGAATCATAATTTGCATTCTAATTTAACATTGCTAATAGAGGGCGCTAGTTACACTTGTTTGTGTTAATTAAATCAAAGTAAACTTTTTTTGGGCTAAACTTACAACTGAAATAATACAAAAATATTAAATGGCGTTAAATTCTACAAAAAAAGTTACTCTTCTTTGATTCGTGTAACTCAATCGGTTATCGAGATATTTGCTTCTAAAAAGTTCAATAAATGTTAATTTTTTCATAAATTTTTTTTATTATTCCTTAAATATGTAACAATAACAAATTTGTAAACAAAAATAAAAAACTTCAAAGCAAATGCTCAAAATGCCCACCATTTACTTCAATAAACTTTATGATCCACTTTCGTAAAGATCTCTTAATATTATCAAAATCACATTCGTGTATTAAGCCGTGGTTTAATTTTTTTCGTTTTCTTTTCAAGTAGGCTTGTGTCGCTATTAGACAGTTTGTGTAGAAGCAAAAATTTGATAATAATAAGAATAAGTAATACATTAGTATACCATTTATTAACAATGTAGTAATTAACAAGTGTAATAGTTATTTATCAAATAATGCCTAGGCATAACGATTTTTCCAATAATAAGATGCGCGATATGATTTGTGTGTTTGCTCAGTCAAATCATAGTGGTCCAGCAGCGGCTCGAAGATATTCACAATTATACCCAAATCGAAGGCAACCCAATTACAAACTGTACCGAAATCTTTACAACCGCTTAGGTGAAACGGGGTCTTTACGCTCTAAAACTGTTCAAGGTGCTACAAAAAAAATCACTGCCGATGAAGAAGATGAAATTTTAATTTGTGTTACGGGGAATTCAGATATCAGTACTCGCCGATTAAGTCTGCAAACAGGTATAAGCCAATCATCTATTTTTAGAATACTGAAGAGGTAAAAATTGCATCCTAATCATTACACTCCTGTTCAGAATTTATTACCTCAAGATTTACCTAAGCGTCTACAATTTGCCCATTTTTTGCAAGATAAACAAAATGTTAACCCAGATTTTCTGGATACAATTCTTTTTACTGATAAGGCAACATTTACCAGACAAGGAATCATTAATTATAAAAATAATCATTTGTGGGATTCTGAAAATCCACATGCTATGAGGGAAACACATTTTCAGCACGAGTTTAAGGTTAACATTTGGTGTGGTGTAATATGTGGGTATTTAATAGGTCCTTTTGAACTGCCATCCAATTTAAATGGACCTCTTTATTTAGATTTTCTTCAAAAACATTTACACGAATTACTAGAGGATATACCTCTCGCTTTAAAACATAATATGTGGTTTTTGCACGACGGAGCACCACCACATTATTCTTTACAAGTTCGTAAATACTTAATCGAACAGGCCCTGATTTCAATCCTTTGGATTTTTCAATTTGGTCGCAAATGAAGGCATTATTTTAGAAAGAAAAAATTACTTCTCTTCCACAACTGCGACGGAAAATAGAAGAAGCCGCGGATGTAATTAAAAATAATAGACAAGGATTATTTGATATTAAGAGATCTTTACGAAAGTGGATCATAAAGTTTATTGAAGTAAATGGTGGGCATTTTGAGCATTTGCTTTGAAGTTTTTTATTTTTGTTTACAAATTTGTTATTGTTACATATTTAAGGAATAATAAAAAAAATTTATGAAAATATCTCGATAACCGATTGAGTTACACGAATCAAAGAAGAGTAACTTTTTTTGTAGAATTTAACGCCATTTAATATTTTTGTATTATTTCAGTTGTAAGTTTAGCCCAAAAAAAGTTTACTTTGATTTAATTAACACAAACAAGTGTAACTAGCGCCCTCTATTAGCAATGTTAAATTAGAGTGCAAATTATGATTCCTCATGCCAAAAAACGTGAAATTGCCAATTTTCAAAAAGAAATTGTGAAAACATAAAAAATTATTGCGAAAATCAAAATTTAAACTTTGAACTCCCCGTATCTCGGAAACTAGCAATATTTGTATAAGGCATGTTGAGCAGAATCATCATATTTTGAGGTCTAGAATCTACAGTTCAGAGATTGGACATTCTTAATGAATCACCCTGTATATGCATTTTTTTTCTCATCACCATTCCATACTTTTGTGCTATTGTTAACGAGAGCGCATACCTATTACTTTTATTTTCATGTCGTATAAAGATTACCTTACCTAATATTATATAAGCAGCGCCCCCTTTTTCAATTACCTACTATTATTTTATTATATTAAATTTTTTATTTACTATTATTATATTTATTGTTTTTCTTTTCATTCATTCTTATTATGAACTAACTAACTAGATACTGTTTATCCCTATTTTTCTAACTTTTCTTCAATTCATCCTGTATTTCTTGATACAGTTTCTCTTCAAGTAAGTATTTCTCTATACTATATTCTTATGTTCAATAAACATTTCTTTCATTTATACCGTATTTCTAGATTCAGTTCTTCTCCTGTAGAGGTATTTCTTTATACCTTTCTTTCTTTTACCTCGTATCTCTTGATACAGTTCTTTTCTATCATAGGTATTTCTTATACTCTCTACTTTCCTTTGTATTTCTTAATACATTTCTTTTCTTTTCTAAAATAAGTATTTCTTTATACATATCTTTATTTTACCCGTATTGTACTTCTTATGTTCAATAAGTATGTACTTCGTTCATTTACATTGTATTTCTTGATACAGTTCTAATCTCTAAAAGTAAGTATTTCTTTATACCTATCATAATTATTTCACCGTATATTATTCGATACAAGTGTGAGGTAATTCGTAGTAGCTAGAATTCTACGTCACAGTTTGTTTTTCAGTTACTGATAACATATTTATCGAAGTATATTATACACTTATATCAAATGAATTTGTTTATTTCTTTATACTTACAGGTAATTTCCTTTTCTCCGTTATTTGTCCTCGTCGCCACTTGTGGTATTCCCTATCTCCCAATAAAACACTTAATTTCTTTACTTAAACAATCTCTTTTATTTATTATTCTCTGTACATCTCCGTCCGCACACACAGTCGGTATTCAACTGCCCGTACGATTAATTATATTCCTATCGCCTAGTCATCAAATAATTACATCATAATATCATACAGTTCAATACATCACACTAGGAAATAGATTTGTTACATCGAACGATATGAATTTAGAAGTATGAGTAAGTTTTATATCTTGAATATTATTAATTAATTCTTTATGGAGTTTAATTAATGAATACAGTTCAGGGTGTTGTGGATTGGGTAAAAATAATTTCTATTTTCCATAAAGAAGGGTCCCCAATTAGACCGGTTGTTTCTTTTTTCACAGACCGTCATTTAAAATTTCAAAGATCCTCATACATATCATTTCTAAATATTGCTCATTTAAACCTCAATTTTCAATTAAAAACTCAATAGAATTAATTAATAATATTCAAGATATAAAACTTACTCATACTTCTAAATTCATATCGTTCGATGTAACAAATCTATTTCCTAGTATACCTCCTAATGAAACTATAACCTTGGTCAATAACTTGCTCACACACAATAATGTTAATCCTATAATTCATTCATTCATTCTGATATATTAGAAATAATCCAATGGTCCAATCACTCAAACAGGTTACAAGGGTGAAAAATATTTTGTTTCCTTTATTGATGATTTTAGTAAGATAGCCATTGCATATTGCATTGAAACTAAAACTGAAGTGTATGATAAGTTTATTGAATATATAAAATTAATTGAGAATCAAACAAATAAACGAATAAAAGAAATACATTGTGATAATGGTAGGTACCGAATATTTGAATAAAACATTTGCTAAACAAAACGGTATTTATATTAAAAGGGGGCCACCATATACACATGAGTTGAATGGTGTCGCCGAAAGGTACAACCAGAGATAATATACACTGGGTACAACAGAACCATAATGAACCGAGCTCGATGTTTATTACCGGTGTGAAGTTAGCAACCAAAAGTTAGCAACCGAAATGACGGAGATACCCGAAGGGACAGTGGCGTACCGTGATAGGAAATAACAAAAAAAATTGGGTATCATCTTGCGAATAGTTCCAAAAAATCAAAAATAAATCACTACAACACATACTGAAAGCACAACCCCTTCGAAAGGGTCTAAGGGTATCAAAATGGCCAAAAACTACCCCAAAAATATTGAAAACGTATAAAAAGCATGACGGAAACGGGGTATCATCTTCTAAGCGGTCCCAAAAAATTAAAAATACATCAATACAACACACACTGAAAGCATAACCCCTTCGAAAGGGTCTAAGGGTACCAATATGGCCAAAAACTACCCCAAAAATATTGAAAACGTATAAAAAGTATGACGGAAACGGGGTATCATCTTCTGAATGGTCCCAAAAAATCAAAAATAAATCAATACAACACATACTGAAACCACAACCCCTTCTAAAGGGTCTAAGGTTATCAAAAGAGCCAAAAACTATCCCAAAAATATTGAAAACGTATAAAAATCATGACGGAAACGGAGTATCATCTTCTGAATGGTCCCAAAAAATCAAAAATAAATCAATACCACACATTCTGAAAGCACAACTCCTTCGAAAGGGTCTAAGGGTAACAAACTGGCCAAAAACTACCCCGAAAAATATTGAAAACGTATAAAAACCATGACGGAAACGGGGTATCATCTTCTGAATTGTCCCAAAAAATCAAAACAACACAATACAACCCAATCGAAAGGGTATTAAACTGGCCAAAAACTACCCTCAAAAATTGAAAACTTAAAGATGTTAATCTTGAAGAAAGAAAAAGTCGTGTAGGTGCACTTTTAAATCACCCTGTATATCATTGATGTGAAGCTTACATAGGTCAGTTAACCATTCATAGCAAACGACATCTTGTTTTAAAGGCCTTATCGTCTAGTGTTTAATTAAAATATTGAAAAAATTCCAGCTACCCCCTTTCATCCCCCACGCAGCACCCCTCATACTAAAAGTTAACCAATCATAGCAAACGACGTCTCGTTTAAAAGGCCTTATCGTCTAGTGTATAATTAAAATAATGAAAAAATTCCAGCTACCCCCTTTCATCCAACACGCAGCACCCCTCATACTAAAAGTTAACCAATCATAGCAAACGACATCTTGTTTAAAAGGCTTTATCGTCTAGTATATAAAATAATTTTTAATTTTTAGCTACCCCTCGTAGTTAACCACGACGTCTCGAAAGGCCTTAACGTCTAGTATATACTTTTTTCCCAATACCCACCTCTTTAGCATTCCTAAATTTCAATGGACCCCAAATTCCAATACCCTACTTTTTGGCCCACCCAAATATAGACCCATCCCAAAAATAGGCCCACCCCAAAATGTTTAGGACCCCAAATATAGGCACACCCCCAAATATAGGCACACCTGTTTAGGACCCCAAAATTCAACCACCCACCCACTCTCCAAATTCCAATACTTAACCCACCCAAATATAGGCCCACCTCCCAAATGTTTAGGACCTCCAAATTTAACTACCCACCCACTCCCCAAATTCCAATACTTGGCCCACTCAAATATAGACCCACCCCAAACGTTTAGGACCCTAAATATAGACCCACCACAAATGTTTAGGACCCCCAAATTCAAATACCCCCTGTTTAGGACCCCCAAATTCCAATACCCCCTGTTTAGGACCTCTAAATTCCATATCATTGAAAAGTTCATTCAGGGTATTTTAAATTAATTTTAAAGAGAGTATATCAAAAATTCATAGTGAAGATATATGGTGTATATAAAAAAAAAATTAGAGTGCAGATATATACATATCGTTGAAAAACGTTCTTAGCATTCAGGATATTAAAAATTCATTATATAGAGAGTATATCAAATATTTATAGTGTCGATATACAGAGTACATTGAAAAATTAGAGTGCAGATATGAATGACGTTCGTCGTTCAGGATATTTCAATTCATTATATACAGAGTATATAAAAAATTTATAGTGAAGATATACATAGTGAATCATGAAATTAGAGTGCAGATACATCGATGAAACATTCGTTCAGGATATTTTAAAATATTTGATATATAGAGAAAATTTATTGTGTAGATATATAGAGTTCATCAGAATATTAAAGAGTATTTCAAAATGTATAGCACCAATTAATTATCAGGACACGTGAAAAGGTCTCATCTTCACAAAACCTGTAGTTAATATGTACAGTGCAAAGCGCATAAAGAAATTATGGAATGTATGAGGGTATACTAGCATTTACTTTCATTCGATCCATTTTGTCATGTTTATTCTTTTGTGCGATATGATGGTCCTATACCATTGAGATATGCATCGATTGAACTGCGATATACCCGCTATGTTGAAAGATGATTGGGTGGTAACTATATATGGGGTTTGTCAATTGTCACCAACTAAAGAAGATATTTTGTGATATATTTGATTTAGTGTTACATAGGTTTCTAAAGGATGCATAAAAAATAGGCGTCAATTTTAATAATTTCAATTTTAGAAAAAACTTTTTATTTATAGATCATCATTTTTCCCAGTTCGATGGAAATATACCCGCTCGATCGAAAGTAAGTATATAACATTTTAGGGTGATAATACCTCTAACGAATCAACAAAGGTATTTACAGGATTTCGTAAAACAATAGTCATAATTTTTATTTTAGAAAAAACTTTTTATTTATACATCATCGTTGTTTTCAACTGCTGGTGAACTATGGAAATATAGCTGCTAAGTTAAAAGTAACTATAGCATTTTCGGGTGGTAATGCCTTCAACGAAATGAAACCACAAAGGTATTTACGGGGAGAGATATTAAAAACAATAGGCACTTGTAATAATTTTTATTTCATTAATTTATAAAACTTTTTTTTTCATTCATCAACATATATAGATGATCTTCAGTAGATGATATACAGCTTCTACTGCTTTCCACTGTACCTACCTATAGAAAAAGTAAATATGATCAGATGTCTCATACTACTAATAATGGTTCGCAAATTTTCATAATAGTTCTGAAAAGATATAATGTAACATATAATATAATCGGCTTGGAGTTTATACTTTGAGCGTTTTGTCTATTTCCACACCACCTTTAAGCCCCCCTTTAAAGACTTATGAGGTAAGACAACGGCGCGTAGCCTTTTTTTATTTGTGGAAAGGCAACCCCAATAGGCCTACGGAAAACCACTTTTCAATATTAAAATTTTTATTAGCTATTATTACATATAATCAAGACGGTCCAAATAGTTGAGGAGCATCGCAGAATTGATGTTCATGTCAATTTAAAGACTCGCAGTTGTGGGGTTTCCCCCCAAATCCTATAATTCCATTTTCTCAACAATGATATCCAGAAAAGAGCTATCGAGGCTAAACTAAAAACTAGTAAAGTAAGTAAATGTAAACTAGCATCTAAATAACTCAATGTCACTCTATATCAACTTTATTATCACTTATTGAATAGTGTCCCCAGGGTAGGGTGTTATCCGTTCCAGGAACCAAGTAACGTTCATCATCCTCTGGGCTGAGGGCAACCTTATGTTGGACAGTGGAGTACACCTGATGTTTTTCCGATCGAATCAGATTTTGAACTACAGTTTTTTGTTTCCACGTATCGAGACATTCATCATAATCTTCATGCGTAATCACAGTTTTCACAACAGATGACTTTACTCCTTTAGCTTTCTTCGTCACACCCAGGTTCATGAGTTCAGACTCTATTTCATCCTCATCATACCCTTCATCAATTAACCTTTTCTTTTTCTTAGCAATACTATCATCAGTTACTAAGATTCTGGTCGAGTAGAGTTTAGAACGAAGGCCCACATACCCAGTCATTGGAACACCATTATTCTCATCCTTCATCATCCCCAAGACTTTCTTATTAACCAGAGGAATGCCATATACAGGGTGCGCCAATTATTTCCACTCGATCTCTAGCACCGAAACTAAAAGAGGTATCAACAAGATTTCTTGTAGGTTTATACGGTGTCACTCGGACTACAATTGTAGAATATTTTGATGTATACAGGGTGGCTAATTTTTGTGGAATGAAAATTAATTTGGTTTTTTTAAATTGAACACCCTGTATACGATTATGTCTTCTGATTCTACTTAATATTAGCTTTACGGCAGTTTTTTGAATTTGTAAATCCGACGCGGCGTTGACAAGTTATTCCTATTATAAGCAGATTTAATGAAAAAACAGCACTTCAGAAATATTAGCACAATAAACACATTTTTTCAAAAATTCCTCCAAAAGGCTACTTTGATGTAAATGAACATACACCTACCACAATAATTACCCAACATCTTCACCTGTTGCACAGGGTGTTTGCCGATGGCGTGCAAATAGTCTAGTTTTCAAATTGCAATAACTTAATTTTTTCAAATGGGACACCCTGTATATTTTTCTTCAGTTAGAAGCTCTCCTTAATACACATTAAAAAAATATAGGGTTTTGGACATCTAACTTTACTATTTACTTTAATAATTGACGTTAAATGAGAAATAACATATTTTACACAATTTTTAATAAGTACAAAATTTTACAAAGTTTAATCGTAAGAAAACTACAATATTGAAAGTTAAAATTTATAATAGGTGTTCAAAATGTCTTCCATTTTCATTTATACATTTTCTTGCCCTTTCTTTCATTGATTTACGCACATCTCTTAGCATTGCAGGGGTCACCTGTCTAAATGCTGCAGTAATTCTGTCTTTCATATTTTATTTTGTGGTAACCTCTTCGTTGTAAACAATATTTTTAATAAAACCCCACAAGAAAAAATCGCAAGGTGTAAGGCCCGGCGATCTAGCAGGCCAATTTGTAGGTCCTGCCCTTCCTATCCAACGATCCTGAAATTCCCTATTTGACCAATTGCGAACATTTAATTGGTAGTGTGGTGTGGCACCATCTAATTGAAACCACATTCCGTTGCGATAATTTTGAGGCACATTTTGCAAAAGGTTTCTAAAATCAAGTTCTAAAAAATTTAAAAAAGCAGCTCCATTTACAGTCCCATCAAAGAAATAGGGACCAATTACATAATCACCTATTATTCCCGCCCACACATTCAAAGACCATCGATACTGTGATGTGGTTCTAAATAAATGTTCATTGTGGTCCGAATAATAATGGAAGTTGTGTCTATTTACACAACCGTTCTTATGAAATGTGGCTTCGTCGGAGAATAAAACTTTGTTTAAAAAGTTACGCTCTGTATTTATCTTGTTTATTAACCATCTACAGTATTCTTCTCTAGGCGCGAAACCACGCGGTAACAATTCTTGGTGAAGCTGGATATGGTAATATGGGTGATATTTATTCTTCTTTATTATGCGTCTAATTGTGGTATTGGAAATATCTAACTGATTGCTTAATTGCCTTGTGCTTACATTGGGATCTTCAACTATACTGATCATTACTTTATATTCGTTGTCAACAGTAACAGCTGTAGCATCACGTGAATGTTTTTCATACTTGACGGTTCCCGTTCTATCAAATCTATTCTTTAAATTCTCAAAAGTATCCTTTTGTGGATGACGTCTTTCTGGGTATCTTTGACGATAGACCCTACTAGCAAGAAACGCATTTTTTTGACATTCACCCAGTATCCATATCATATCAATATTTTCTTGAACACTATAATTCTTATTATAATCCATTTTTTATACCTAATACCGATTAAATATAGTAGACGTGATATAATACAAAATTTTATGTTGACAATTAATGCTACAACAAAATATACCTACTGTCATTTTCATAGATAACTTGTTTTCTTATTAAAAATTGTGTAAAATATGTTATTTCTCATTTAACGTCAATTATTAAAGTAAATAGTAAAGTTAGATGTCCAAAACCCTATATTTTTTTAATGTGTATTAAGGAGAGCTTCTAACTATACAGGGTGTCCCATTTGAAAAAATTAAGTTATTGCAATTTGAAAACTAGACTATTTGCACGCAATCGGCAAACACCCTGTGCAACAGGTGAAGATGTTGGGTAATTATTGTGGTAGGTGTATGTTTCATTTACATCATAGTTGCCTTTTGGAGGAATTTTTGAAAAAATGTGTTTATTGTGCTAATATTTCTGAAGTGCTGTTTTTTCATTAAATCTGCTTATAATAGGAATAACTTGTCAACGCCGCGTCGGATTTACAAATTCAAAAAACTACCGTAAAGCTAATATTAAGTAGAATCAGAAGACATAATCGTATACAGGGTGTTCAATTTAAAAAAACCAAATTAATTTTCATTCCACAAAAATTAGCCACCCTGTATACATCAAAATATTTTACAATTGTAGTCCGAGTGACACCGTATAAACCTACAAGAAATCTTGTTGATACCTCTTTTAGTTTCGGTGCTAGAGATCGAGTGGAAATAATTGTCGCACCCTGTATATTTTCAAGAGCATAGTCGCTTGTATCAAATCGCCTATGACAGTCACGCTTCATAACTTCGTAAGGGTCTTGATGGAGCTCATAAATCAGAGAGTCAGTGTCCGTATACATGACTGAGCAGCTGGGGAAAGCATCAATCATGTATCCATAGTGAAAATCATAAATTGTAGTTTTAGCAAGATCTAGGATTGTCTGTCCTACATATATAGGCTTGTTTAACCAGATCTGAAGCTTACGCAATTCTACTGCAACTAGATCGGGCTTTTCACTAAAAATTGTGCTATTCTTAAACTCGGGCTTGGCGATGTAAGCCTCCGCACCATACCTTGCGTTCCACTCAGTTAACAAACGAATATTAACCCTCTTCCTAACGTTTTCCATTGTTTTACCTATAACAAAGGATACATTAATATCTTGGATTTATCTTTAATATTAGAACTCACCAAACACCGCATTGTTCATTAATTTGAATAAATTCTTTTCAAACTCATTCGTAGCCTTTGTTCTTAACTCAGTGTTAAGATCAATATAAGACTTCAACCACGCTGCCTGTTTGAATTTGAGAACTCGGTGGATTTTCTTCAACACCAACCCATGCGCAAGCGCCTGTTTCAGCGTTCTATAATGGATAACATACTTGGCTTTATTGTGGAGGGTAGCCATCAATTTGGTCAACTCTTTAGCATCCTTTGGAGGTTTCATTGTCTTGGGATTTAAGTGTTGAGGACAAAGGGGGATATCTTTATGATGATCATGTAGGTGTGTGGGGTACCTCAAATCCACTTCTAACATATACCCAACATCAGCATCATTGGGTACTGTGGTGACATCAATGTTTGTATCACACCATTCAAAACCACCATAGGGAAGATACTGGGACATTGCCCAACCATACTAAAACAAAAAACCATAATAAATTTCTCACTTATTTTTAGACGATTGGTAACAAACCTGATTATTTATGTCAAAATACATCATAAATGTCGTTGGCTTAGAGGGATAGTCGTTGTTTACATAATGGTTGTTAGCTTTCGCTCTCCTCTTACAGCAAACTTGACTAAGACCGCCACGAATACCACGTTCAACGAAGAGAAACATATCCAGGTCCGTTAAAAGCTCCAATTCAACACCGGTACATTTTAGCATGGCATCCCAAGTGTAACCGGGCAATGTAAAATAGTGGGCAGGATCGAGACCATGTGATTTGAGGGTGCTACTGCGAAACATCTCAAAGACATCCGCAAGAAGGAGAATATCTGTCTTCATATATAGGTCAACGTAATCACCTAATGTATTACAGTTGAAGGTACTCCATACTTGGTGAGCACGCTGGTAGAGCCTGCGAGGGTAAGGCTTATTTTCCAGTTTGTTACAAAATTTATCCTGTGCTGGTAAGGATATTTCATTGAATCGTTCGAAAGAGTCAATATAATCATAGGGCATCACACCCTTTTTCGTTAACATATTAAAATCATCTTCAGGCAACTCTGAGAACTGCGATTTTAAATTTGGAAATTCAGCTAGATAAGAAGCTAATTTATCCAGACTAGATGCCATAAATCTAAAGGAATCGATGAACCTAAATTGAACTGGATAGTCATCAATGTGTTTGGTGAATGAAATATACTTTTCCTTTGTGATAGGGAGCAAGTCTACGGTTCCCTTCATCCTAGTAGCTGCGTCCTTAAGGATATGATACCCATCGTACCCCGTTAAGTTATGCCACACAACTGGCACCACGTGACTATCCTTATAGTTAATATTACATTATTCATGAGCTGCTTCACGATAGTTGTTGGTAGGGATTAAATGGTTGTGATCACGCACTTTCTTATCTTCCGTTGTGAAGATTTGTTGACATATGTGACAGTGTGTAGCTCTTCGGTGCTCAACTTCCTGCAACCATGTCATATCTATATCGTACGGACACCAAAACACAGTAGCTATATCCTCAGCAAGACTGGGTATCATCATAGCTGCATTTTAGATAATACCCAACAGCAGCTGGAACGTGGTGTTGCGGCTTTTTCGGATGTTCAAAGGGCTTCAAGACGCTCTCCAAATCGGCATAAACAATAAACGGTGCTTTTTCCTTATTCTTATTTTTAAATTTTAAAATGTTATTACCCGGCTCAGGCATCTTGATGGCAGTTTCATTCATTTTCACACAATCTTCAATGTGCTTATCAAGCTTTTCCTGTGACCTGAAGTAGTGAAGACAACGGTCACAGAAGAATTTTGCGTGTCCTTGTTTACTTAGTTGTTTAAAGAGGAGGCGGGATAAACTTTTAATCCATACGTAGTGGTATCTAATGGGTCCTTCAGCATCATCGTATCTATCCTGTATCATCAATAAATTTACATGGCGTTCCTGTTTATTTTTAGATAAATACGTTGGAAAAGTTTCAAAAGATTTTTTAGTCCTTTCTAGGATGTATACATTAACTGATACATCATTCTGTTTCTCAAAGCTGGGGATCTGCTTCATTGTCATAGGCCACTGTATCCCTTTCAGTTTCAACACCGATGAGTAATCAATCAGAATTTTTTTCACGAAGATATAATGCTGAGGTAACGGCCCAAGCAAAACATTCATCGTCATAGTTCTTCACATTGATGCAAGCTTGTTTCTTTTTAATCTGTGTAGGCAGCTCGATGTAAGAGGAACCAATCTGAGGGGTATATTTGTTAATGCTTACCCCTAGATTCACTACCTTTTTCAGTGCCCAGCCGCTATCTCTTTCCTGAAATTCACTCAGTTCCTTCATAATGGGATCGGTCACTTTATCATCGAACCATGCATTAAGGTCGGTGTTTCTGTATATTGGAGAGTTTGAAGTAGTGAAGTACTTATACTCTTTAAGCACACTATCCTCCTTCATCACCTCAAATTCACCACAAAACACAGCGTTCACCTTGACTGCCGCATCTTTCTTTAAGACGTTTTGAATGCGGCGTTTAAATATCGACTTAGCATCAATCAGGAAAGATTGAGGATCTTTATGCTTCAAGTTTGATATTACGCCTGTACTGATGCGTGACTTAAATGCCGATTCCAAATCCTCCCATTGAACACTTTTCCAAGCACCTTCAGGACGCATAGTAAGCCCTGCCCCCTTCTTCTGAGCCGCTTTGAATTGATGTCTCATGGTTTTAATGTTTCTCAAGCAGGCCTCTAAATGTTGTTTCTCACCCATCGACTTCGCAGTCCTCATCGCATTCCGAACTCTTTCAATCCCTTTTCGACATTCAACTAGTCCCTCACGTATCTTTCTATAATTATTTGGGGCCACCAATCCCAACAATGCTGCAATGTATCTTACCAAATCATCGAACCGAGCCATTCTGAAAAAAAAAATGAAAAAAAATATTGTTAAAAAGTATACTTTTAGACGGACGGAACGGTTGATTATTTCACATAACCTCAAATATCATGTAAATGATAACTTACTTTCAAAATAATAAACTTTTCAAACAAATAGGAAGAGCTGACGGATGATTGCTTCCCAAAGTTCTGAAACAAAAAAATTATTGGTATAAAGTATTCTTTTGGACGGACGGAACGGTTGATTATTTTACATAACCTCAAATATAATATAAATCTTCATTTGTCAAAAGTTGTTTTACATTATAATAATTAAATTGATTAAATTAAATTAAATTGATAATCAAAACTATTTACATTATTCACATAACCTCAAATATCATGTTAAAGAAAAATGGGAATAATTGAAAGTATAACTTACTTTAAAATTAATAAAAATATTCTCAAATTAATAAGAGCTGAGGACAAATCTGAACGCTTCAAAGTTCTGATACAAAATAGGTATAAAGGTATAAAGTAGACTTTTAGACGGACGGAAGACTGAACGGTTGATTCTTTTTGAATACATAACGTCAAATATAATATAAATCTTCGGCAAATCTTCCGACGCAAACTCCACGTCGCTTGTACACGGTCCCTGGTACACACCGTGTCTAAAAGCGTTCGTTTACGAGGGTGCTTCGTAAAGTAATTTGCTGAAACCAGCGAAACAACGTTTATTTACGATAATCTACTAGAATAGGTAAGAAAAAGCACACAGTTACTGGCCAAAGCCACCTTAGGCTGTTAACCGGGGAGTGAGGCTGCTCCTCGGTAGTAATTGGTACGACTGACACCGACAATTCTTGTAAATTCACTCATTAATTCATTCCAAACCATAATATGCGATCTACCAGATCGCAAACCGCCTCCAAAACCTCCTCGAAGCCTTCCTGCTACAAAGAGGAATACCCAGCCCTACCCCAAAAACAAACTTCTTCAGCCTCTGGCTCTACATCCAGCTCCGTCACTAAAAAAACGCTAAAGTCCCGAATCGAATCTCTCGAAAAACTTTTCGAGAGACAGAACCCCCAATCTCCTCTGCCTGTTGCCGTTTCCTATGCACAGGCAGCAAAATCACCACCTACTTCACCCCCAGCGTCAGTCCGAAGGGCTCACACAACCAAATTAACCCCCAAAAGACCCAGCTCTGCTCACTCAGTGAGCTCCAAATCTTCTACCCGACCAACCACAACACCTACACCACAACCTTCTCTCCAAACCCTAAATCTCCGAAATCTACCCCCAAAATACTGCTCCCAGAAGGAGCTCTTCACTCTTCTAAACACCAATGAAATTTTAAGAGGCCAAATTCAATACCTCAAGGCCAATCCCAATGGTACCGCCCTACTCAAAATTTCAAAATCTTTCGAGGTCAAAGCCCTCGAAAGAAAAATTCAAAATGCCATAGGTGACAACCATGTGGTATGCATACCACTCAACCATTCAACAACCGCCAAACCCAACCAGCCCTCCCGACAACACGTCCCCAGCTTCTCCTTTGTCATCCTAAAGGTTGACAAAAAAATATCCGATGAAGAAATGGCTGATATTCTTCAGAATCTCAACTTCAGCTTTAAAAAATGCTGGAGAATTATATCCAAAGCAAAAAATGCCCCCACTGTCCTTGTCAGAGTTGTCACCGACTCTGAATCCGCCTACCACTCGGCCCTTTCCAAAGGCATCTCTTTCTACGGCCTCAACCATCGTTGCGAGCCATCTAATGCCAATCCCCTACAACCAGTCCCCAAATACTGTACTCATTGTACAGAAATCGGCCACCTCTCCACCGAATGTAAAGCCAAGCTTTACACTTGCCCCAACTGCGGTGGTCACAGCCACAAAGCAGACAAATGCGACAAGGTTAAAAAACCTTGGTGCAGAAACTGCGGTGGTGACCACGCAACCTACGACCCAAAATGTCCAAAACGACAGACTCAACCCTCGAAACCCGAGGAAACTGCCCACATCACCCTCCCCAAGCCCTCCATGCCTTTCGACTTCCCTACGGAAGTTCAAAAAATCTTAGAAGTGGTAGCCGTGACTATCATGAACGCCATCCCCTCTTCAAGAAAATTGGTGATTGAGACTCTCAAACACCTCATCCCATCCTATTACAACCACAATTGCTCTGTCCAAGGACAGAGCAACAAGGCGTATTTCAGCTTCACGCCAATCTAATCCGAAACTTTCACCCTAATAAAGGCTTTTGATGGACTTTGTGATAGGAACGTTAAATTGCCAAGGTCTCTCCAGGAAGAGACACTTGTTGAAGCATCTCCTGAATTCGAATAACATCCGAATTCTTTCCATAACAGACACTCTGGCAAAAAACCCTCCTCACTTTTCAGGGTACCAAACTTTCCACTATGGCAAAGACCAATACTCTCGTGGTAACGGCTTTCTTGTCAGAAATGGAATTGGTGCCACAATTCACAGTTTTCCTGTACAAATCACCTCTCTAAATTTAGACTGCTTCGCTATTGACGTATCCTGGAACAGGTCTACCATTACCTTTATCTCTTATTACAACCACCCTCTCCAAACCCTCAACTCAGAGCTTTTCGAATACTTTTCAAACCTCCCTAAAGCCATAATTCTTGGAGATTTTAACTCCAGACACACTCAATTTGGTGATACTTACACTAATCAATCAGGTAGAATTTTCTCCGACTTTCTTCTTGACCTACCTATCTTCCGAATTTTCAACAAAAATCCCACCTTTTTCGGCCACCAGAGAACTTCTATTACAGATCACGTAGTATCTACCCAAAGACTAGCCACTTTGTTCGACGACGAATGTTACCAGGGTGACTCAATAACTTCCGACCATCTTCCACTCCTAGTCCGAACAAAGCTAGCAAACCCCAAACCTCCGTTTTCGCAACATTTCACCTTTTTAAATTATAAAAAGGCCAACTGGGAAACTTTCAAAAATCATATATCTTCCCACCTTCCGAACGAACCTGAAAGAATCACCATAGATTCAATAAATTCTCAAGCCGAAACACTCCAATCTCTCATTATAGATGCTACTGATCAAGCCGTACCACTTACCACCATTGATACCTCCAATCGTGCTTTACCTCAGCACATCATTAACCCCATCAAACACAAAAGGCATCTTTATCGCACATTTTTGCGTACTCGAGATCCTGCCGTTAAGAACAAATGGAATCGCCTTAATGCCCTGGTCAGACTTGAGACGAACGCCCTCAAACAGAGGGAATGGAAGCGTGTCACGTCTGACTTGGACTATAGGCGAGGAAGTGAGTTCTGGAACAAATTCAAAACTCTCACCGGACAACGGAGAAGAGTAGAATCAGGTCTCAGAGTACAAAATCAAATTGTGCACACCCCAGACGAAAAAGCCGAGGTTTTCAAAACACATCTCCAAAGTGTTTTAATCTCCCCAGAAAACCCACTTTTTTTCCCCGATTTTCTCAGAGAAACCACCCTACTAACCGCGAACATCACGAGGAGCCCTCATATAATCACTCCACTTGACCAAAACGACCCTTTTTTAAAGCCCTTTTCTCTTGAAGAAATTCAAACTGCCTGCCTTAGAGGAAAAAATACGGCCCCTGGTCCCGATAGAATTTCTAGAAAAGCTCTAAAAAACCTCCCTCCTTCCATTTTACCTCAAATACTGAACCTTGTAAATGCCTGCCTCTCACTTTCATATTTCCCAAATGTATGGAAAACTTCCCATACGATTCTCATTCCGAAACCCGGTAAAGATTCTAAAAATCCCGAAAATTACAGGCCAATTTCGCTTATCAGTGTTCTTGGAAAACTCTTCGAATTCCTGGTAAAAGAACGACTCTGGCAACACTGCAAAGGCCACAATATTATTCCTGACTACCAACATGGGTTTCGCCCTGAGCACACTTCTCAAGATCCAATTACCTCTTTTCATACTATCATCTCTCGAGCCATAAACGCCCGCGAATGCTCTTCAGCTGTACTTCTCGACGTTCATAAAGCCTTCGATCAAGTCTGGCACGCTGGACTTGTGAGAAAACTAATGAGCATAAATCTTCCTGTTCACTTCGTAAAACTCATCTATTCATATCTCATTGAACGTACGATTAAAGTAAAAGTTGGCTACTCCGTTTCGGATCCTCTCACCCCTCTAGCAGGCGTACCTCAGGGTTCTATCATCGCTCCCCTTCTCTACCTTATTTACACTTATGACACTCCGACCCCCGTTAATCGTCATCAACATATTCATTTGTATGCAGACGACACCGCTATCATTATCACCGCTAAAGACATCCACACACTCCAAAATAACACTCAAAGCTCGCTAAACCGATTTTCTGATTGGTGCTGCAAGTGGAGAATCACACTTAATCCACAAAAAACTCAACTGATAGCGTTTAAACATTCAAATACCATCAAACACGACCTTTCACCTACACCAACGAACTTCCGTATTTCACTCTGGGGCGAGAGACTCGAATTACAAAAACAGGTTACCTATTTGGGGGTGAGATTTACTCACACCCTCAACTGGGAGCCTGACATCACTGCTACTCTTAGCAGGGTGAAAAATCGAGTTAATCTCCTCAGAATGTTGTGCGGCAAGTTCGGTAGATCTCACCCTCAAACTCTTCTGCATACATACAAAACCTTTATTCGCCCCGTAATCGACTACAAATACCTCGTATATTCAACTCTCCTTCCATGGTTGATGAATCGTCTCCTCTCCTGCGAGAGACGTATTCTGAGACTTTGTCAATACAAACATTTTCGCTCCCCTTGCAACGAGGTATATACCAATACAAATATCATCCCCATCTCCGATAGACTGCGAAAACTTCAAGCAGGTTACATTACCCGAACTTTCTCATCTAACAACACGTTAGCCAAAAATACTTTAAAAATGTCTTGGAAAACCCGGCTCCTTCGCCCAATTTCAAAAATTCCAAAAAATAAATTGCCATATCCTCCTCTACGACTTCTTCGTACTATTCCTTACGAAGAACTCCCCCCAGACTTCCAAGACTTCCTCGATACTTCGCCTCTATCCATTCGATAGAGGCACAGTCGTACACCGGAATTCCAAGCCGAAGAAGAAGTGCTGCGAAAGCTGTTGTAAGTAAAGTGTACCGCAAACAGTTGGACCGAAGCGTCGATCCAAGCTAGGAGGAACACCGAAAACGACAAAAAGCACTTTTTAGTGTATTGTCTCGGGTACTTTTCAGCATCCGAGACAATTTATAACATATGAAAAAATTTAAAATAATAAAAATAAGTGTAAATTTATTTCCTTTCCCTTACCTCCACTACCGGGATGATGATGCAGGTTTTCTGTGGTACTTTTCCTGCATCTCAATTTCCGCAATTGTTGGAACCGCGACATATTGTGGAAATTAACCAAATGGCCATCCTTGGGTGCACAGCCACAGCTGTCCCTACCGCGACCTTTAATTTCACTTGCATTAATATTCAAATCATACCTTGAAGAGGATTAATCTCCTATAGCAGGGTACAGAATTAAACTTTTGCAAATTCCAATAAAGGAAAATCAATTATCAAATTAAAATCATGTTCGAACAAAAAAAAAAAAATATATAAATCTTCATTTGTCATAAATTTAACTACATTATAATATGGTAGTTAATAAAAAAAAACTATTTACATTATTCACATAACCTCAAATATCATGTTAGAGAAAAATGGGTATAATTGAAAGTATAACTTACTTTTAAAGTAATAAAAAGCTTCTCAAATTATTAAGAGCTGAGGATACGTCTAAAACTTCAAAGTTCTAAAACAAAAATAATTATTGTTAGGTATTGTTGTGTATTTATATTAAAAGACTTATGCTTTTAGACGAAAAACATTTATTCTTCTTCACAAATACACATATAACATAATTGTTGACAGGACATGAGAAAACTATTAATTATATATGTCATACCTAATGACAGAACTAACAAGGTTCGTTTACATCACAACATTTCTCCCTTTCTTAAAGATCTAATCTACGTGTAGGTTTAATGACTCTACCAAAACGAGAGACTTTGGGCGTTTCACTTTTCACACTAATAACATTATTATTACTATAAGTATTTTGTGGACTGTTACTAGGTTTCTTTTGGGAGGATACACATTGTGATGCTGAAGTAGCATTGTTTTGTGGAGAAATCGGTGATGGGGAAATAACTGGAGAACAATCACGCAATACAAGGTTGTCGTGAGTAAGGTTTCGATCGAGCGGGTATATTTCCATCGAACTGGGAAAAATGATGATCTATAAATAAAAAGTTTTTTCTAAAATTAAAATTATTAAAATTGACGCCTATTTTTTATGCATCCTTTAGAAACCTATGTAACACTAAATCAAATATATCACAAAATATCTTCTTTAGTTGGTGACAATTGACAAACCCCATATATAGTTACCACCCAATCATCTTTCAACATAGCGGGTATATCGCAGTTCAATCGATGCATATCTCAATGGTATAGGACCATCATATCGCACAAAAGAATAAACATGACAAAATGGATCGAATGAAAGTAAATGCTAGTATACCCTCATACATTCCATAATTTCTTTATGCGCTTTGCACTGTACATATTAACTACAGGTTTTGTGAAGATGAGACCTTTTCACGTGTCCTGATAATTAATTGGTGCTATACATTTTGAAATACTCTTTAATATTCTGATGAACTCTATATATCTACACAATAAATTTTCTCTATATATCAAATATTTTAAAATATCCTGAACGAATGTTTCATCGATGTATCTGCACTCTAATTTCATGATTCACTATGTATATCTTCACTATAAATTTTTGATATACTCTCTATATAATGAATTTTTAATATCCTGAATGCTAAGAACTTTTTTCAACGATATGTATATATCTGCACTCTAATTTTTTTTTGATATACACCATATATCTTCACTATGAATTTTTGATATACTCTCTTTAAAATTAATTTAAAATACCCTGAATGAACTTTTCAATGATATGGAATTTAGGGGTCCTAAACAGGGGGTATTGGAATTTGGGGGTCCTAAACAGGGGGTATTTGAATTTGGGGGTCCTAAACATTTGTGGTGGGTCTATATTTAGGGTCCTAAACGTTTGGGGTGGGTCTATATTTGAGTGGGCCAAGTATTGGAATTTGGGGAGTGGGTGGGTAGTTAAATTTGGAGGTCCTAAACATTTGGGAGGTGGGCCTATATTTGGGTGGGTTAAGTATTGGAATTTGGAGAGTGGGTGGGTGGTTGAATTTTGGGGTCCTAAACAGGTGTGCCTATATTTGGGGGTGTGCCTATATTTGGGTCCTAAACATTTTGGGGTGGGCCTATATTTGGGGTGGGTCTATATTTGGGTGGGCCAAAAAGGAGGGTATTGGAATTTTGGGTCCATTGAAATTTAGGAATGCTAAACAGGTGGGTATTGGGATAAAAGTATATACTAGACGTTAAGGCCTTTCGAGACGTCGTGGTTAACTACGAGGGGTAGCTAAAAATTAAAAATTATTTTATATACTAGACGATAAAGCCTTTTAAACAAGATGTCGTTTGCTATGATTGGTTAACTTTTAGTATGAGGGGTGCTGCGTGTTGGATGAAAGGGGGTAGCTGGAATTTTTTCATTATTTTAATTATACACTAGACGATAAGGCCTTTTAAACGAGACGTCGTTTGCTATGATTGGTTAACTTTTAATATGAGGGGTGCTGCGTGGGGGATGAAAGGGGGTAGCTGGAATTTTTTCAATATTTTAATTAAACACTAGACGATAAGGCCTTTAAAACAAGATGTCGTTTGCTATGATTGGTTAACTTTTAGTAAGAGGGGTGCTGCGTGAGGGATGAAAGGGGGTAGCTGGAATTTTTTCATTATTTTTATCATTACCCCTATGACGTCACCTATCCAATAACCCCCACTCCAAAATGAACCAAAAAGTAGCAGAATGAACCTTAGATTTTCTTATGGAGATTCCCATGTTAAAAGAACCAAAAATGAGGCCGAATCGGTGCTGCTCATTTACTGTCCATTTTCTGTCTATTTCAGAAATATCAGGATCACCAAAAACAATACTTGGGAGCATGTGGAACAGATAAAAAGATTTCAAATGTTCAAACATTGTCTGTCAGAAGCTATCCGACTTATCAATTCTCATTATTTTAATACCTTTCAAGGTGAATATAACCAAATCACACCACTTTCTTTCAGTTATTTCTAGGATGCCTTGGATTTGATAGTAGTAATTATGGGTCCTGCGTATTGACCCATCCACGTTGAAAAAATCGAACTTGCATTTTTCCGGATCATGATTCCGGGCGTTGAATGGACATTTCACTTCTATTATACCATCGTCATTCACAAGCCCGTCGGGAGAAGCTGCTAAGTAAGGATATTTTCGATGAATAAATAAGCCAGCTTCTTTACATATTGAATTTGTTTGTTTAGTATACATTGAAATTGCTATTTTTTCATATTCAATGCCATAAAGAACTACTTGAGATTTTAGTTGTTTATCTGTTCTTAAAGTCTTGATGATGTTCGGATAAGATGCAGTACTTCGTGTTTTACAAATTCTACCAAAATTGGATGAGGTTACTCTGATTTTCCTTTCATTTATCCATATATCACTGTCTCTTTGTAATCTGGTGGTGGATTCTATTTTATCCCTCTCGTTTTGTGACAGATTCAAATTGTTCATGAATGACTGACACTTTTCGTAAATTTTTCTTTGGTTTTCAAAAGGATACTTTGTTACGTTGAGGGTGCACATTTTACATACTAATTCACCACTGTACGTTTTATTCTCGTCTGTAGAGCTGTCACACTCTTGGTGAATGCAGCGATTACAACGATCACATTGAACGCAAGTTGTTGTATCCTCGAGTATTCCATGCCCACAGTAAGCACACTGGGGCAAATCTTAGTCATCTTCGGGACAAATTATCTTGTTTAAATCAACTTTTTTTTCATATCCTTTCAAATATCTACCAGTGAAATGAGTATCCAATTTTCTCCCTTTACGTGACCAATACTCTTGGGAACATTTCTCATCTGCAGCATCTTGTTTTGTTAAACGGGTCTTTGATATTTTCAAATCACTCTCAACTTTGAGGGACAAAACGTCAGTTCTTAATTTCCGCAAAAATTGTGAGCATTTCAGATTCCTTTGAGAATTTAAAGTGATTTTTTCCATTTGTCCAAAGTAATTTTCAACCATTGCAATACTTGTAATGGGTTTGCTCTTTAGGGTCAGTCTACTCCAGAGAGAACATTATGGTAGGTATTTATTGAAAACCATATCAAGAAATTCTTCATTATAGTATGGATTTTTCTGACCGGAAGAAATTTCCACGTTTATATTGTCACATAAGATGTTGAATCTTTTATAAAAGGGACTGGATTTATACAGGGTGTAACAAAAAGGCAGGTCATAAATTATACCACATGTTTTGGGGCTAAAAATAACTCGATCCAACCCAAGTTACCCTAGTTCAAATGTGTATGCGAAAAAAGTTACAACCCTTCGAAGTTACCAAATAAAAATTGATTTTTTCAAATATTTCGACAGTTGTTCGACATATTATAATGAAAGTTGACAAGTGGCTTTCTTATGATAAGAGCATCTTAAAAAAAAATTAAGGAATTATTGCACTCCGTTAACAATTTATGGGAGTTGAGATCCCCTAAACCCTCCCCAAAATTTTTGTGTACGTTGCAATTTAATGCTTATTGTGGCACCATTATTCAAACACATTATTTTTGAAACTTTTTTGCCCCCTAGTACTCTTTACAATTATCAGTTTTTATCGAGGTACGGCCCTTTTTTCATTATGCTTCAAAAATTTCGAGTAACAAAAATTAAAGTCAATGAATTTTTTTCGAGGGTCCCACATTTTTGATTGAATCTTATTTATTTACAAATGTGTAGTTTTTATTAGATGTTCGAAATGACCCTCATTTTCTTGAATACACAGTCGGCACCGTTCTACTAACGAAAACCGAATATTCTGGAAAAGCAATGGCTTCTGACGATATCTAATTGCAGCCTCAAGGATTCTATTCCTTAGTTGTTGTTCGCTCGTCATTTTTACAGCATACACCCTCGAAAAAAATTCATTGACTTTAATTTTTTGTTACTCGAAATTTTTGAAGCATAATGAAAAATAGGCCGTATCTCGATAAAAACTGATAATTGCAAAAAAGTTTCAAAAATAATGTGTTTGAATAATGGTGCCACAATAAGCATTAAATTGCAACGTACACAATAATTTTAGGGGGGGGTTTAGGGGATCTCAACTCCCATAAATTGTTAACGGAGTGCAATAATTCCTTAATTTTTTTTAAGATGCTCTTATCATAAGAAAGCCACTTGTCAACTTTCATTATAATATGTCGAACAACTGTCGAAATATTTGAAAAAATCAATTTTTATTTGGTAACTTCGAAGGGTTGTAACTTTTTTCGCATACACATTTGTACTAGGGTAACTTGGGTTGGATCGAGTTATTTTTAGCCCCAGAATATGTGGTATGATTTATGACCTGCCTTTTTGTTACACCCTCCCACTAAACATAAAAACATAACTAAAATATAAATGTTATGTCACATTGTTACTTTGTGATGTTATACAGAGATATGCTTGATATTACAGATACATTGCATATATAGCACTTTGTGCCTCTTATAAATATTACAATGTAATGTTTAATGATAAACATTACATAAATGTAACATATTTAACGAAACTTCAATGTAATTTCATTACATATATTTAATGTGGCTCCAAAACATTTATTCAATAACATTCCTATAATGTTACATATTGGTACCCTTTTATATTTCAATTTTATTTCGCGGTATACAGGGTGGAGCAGCATGGTATACCTTCATTTTTTTTATATTTACACAATTCTGGAATTTCAATCCCATTTTTTGGAAATGTATAAAGAGAAGGTATACCATGAGATACTTACCCTCTGCCACAGAAAAAAAATTATCGAACTAGTTGAATGATGATGTCCAAAATTTAAATGCTACTGGGATATTGAATAAAAAACTTTATCTGCATAAAATATATAATGTAACTTTAAAATTTCCATAAATAAATATAGAATATATTGAAATGAAGAAAACAAAAAATAGTATTTAAAAAAAGTAAACATAAAGATATATAAAACATGTAGTGTTGAACAAAAAATAACTTTTATCTCTATTACAAATCTTTCCTTTTCAGTCTCATCCACTCCATTGCAATCAGTTCGAACTGTTTATCAGTAGTCGAGACATACACTTCTTTCGAAGATTCTGAAAAAAATATTATATGTACATATATGAGAGAGAGAGGTTGGAGAATAAATTAGTGGTGAGCACTTTAGTTTGAGTATGTCGATGAAAATTCTAAATCCGACATTTCAAAATTTTGTTTTTGTCCAGTCCACGAGCAATACTGGGCAAGCTCATCCTCTATAATCTGCTGGAGGCACCACCTAATCAAATTTTGATAATCAGATCCCTGGACCAGTACTAGTTTGTTCCTATAGAATAATAAAAATATAAAAGAAAATCCCAAAACACAAACAAACTGAAATGACTGTCATTTTGAGTAGGGTAAATTTTTTTTGATAAAAAAAGTGAAGCATAATTTCAGTATACATATCTTCACACACTCCTGGTAGATTCAACTGAACAATAATAGTTGTTGACTAAAATTAAAAGTTCCCATCCCATTGAACATAATGTTTGATCAAGACTATAACTTCTACAAACAGTACACCATATTTCATACAAAGAAGCACAGCTAGGAGGAATGGAGAATTATAGCTTTTCAAAAAATGAAGATAGTGGAGCTATCTGAGATTTATAAATTATATCCTATACTTATACCTCTAAGTAAATTATATGCGATAGAAAATTATGCTTTGTTAATAGACAGTGTTTCGATTATGGTATATCTCATCATGTTCGGAGTTCGCATAATATGCTTCCAGACTTGACTTCATTTTGAAACAAATTTAAAGTTCTAAAATATGAAGAATTTATAGAAACTCACCCTGTCGCTGTCCTCTTCAGATATTGTTCACACACGTTAACCGCCACTACACTTTCACTCATATTGAAGTGAGGATAGTACTTAGTTATTTATTTTTTGTTCAGTTAAATAACTCAATTTTACGCTAAATAAATCAATTCAAACGTATTGGTATTATATATTGTAAAAAGATGGAAGAGGAACACGCGGTTAAACAGAACGACGATACAACTATAACCTCAATATAATCTTTGACTAACCTCAACAAACAAAATAATATGTAATCAATAAGTAATGCTCGTTCCGCAAACTACCACCTGATTTTCTATCTCACTTTATCACATGCTAATCGTATATTTCCTGTTCACTCTTCTATCTACTCAAGGAAAAAAGATAAACGGAAATACATTTAAGGAACGTTTTAAGATAATATTAATTCCAAGTTTCTTGTACACATGTGGGTAACGTTTTGAGTTGGTTAAATACAAACATCGGATATATAACATAACCACTATGTATGAGACATATCTGGGCAACATAAAATCAACATTTTATATATTATTTAATGAATATTATTGGTTATGCTGTTTCGATGTAATTTAAATGTAACTGGAAAACATTGTGTTGGAAACTTCATGACAACATTAATGCAATGTAAGTTTGCAAATATTGCAAAAGTTATCTCTGGAAAATGTTTTTGTTATGTATCATGTTTAGTGGGCTGTATAAGCTGTCCTTACGAGCTACATCAGGAATTATATAATTTTCCTCTGTCGTAAAGGAACCGTCCTCACTGATAGATTCAGTTCTACACAATGATGTCATGAATTCTTTGGCCGTTTTGACGCTACTAGTGAAGAAACTGGATTTTAAAATGGTATATAAATTCAGAACGAATGCATCAAAAGTCTCAATATTATTTTTTTCTACAGCAGCAGCAATCAAATCTTTGAAACAATTCAGTTGCTCCGTGTTTTTGGATATATTATCTACATTTTTACAAACCATTTTCATAAAGTGGGCACAGCACATATGTATTCCTATCAAATTTTCATCGAGTAAAGATCTACGATTCACCACTGAATGATAGGTTTTTTGTAAATATTCATAAAGAGTACATCTGTTGAACGCTTTACACAGGGCATGCATATTAGCTAAGGAAAAATCTGTTACAACTCCTGCAAAGGCAGGCCACTGATTATGTTCTTCGCAAAAATACCTGAAGTCGTTCATCAATTTGAATATAGAATTAGCGTCATGGTTTGCAGATATCATAGAAAATAATGGAAACACTCTTTTCGGCTCAATAACATTGAATACAGCTGTATAAAAATAAATTCTTCCTTTTATAGTTGACATAGGGCTTCTCACGACACCTCCAGTAGCATCAAAATGAATCATTGGCAAAGTATTATCAATTATTTGGGATTTCAGGACGACTAATTGTTCAACACTATATACTTTTACAATGAATGGAATGCATATCTCCTTTATATATTCTGGACGAGCTTGCTGCATTAAAATCAGATCGATTAAATCATCTTTACTTCGATCTAGTTCACCTAGAGCTTCGGATTTAATTTTCCTGAGGGTAGGATCTGGTTTGATATTTTGAAGATTTCGTCCTATTTCTGAAAGTGATTTATTAGCTTTCAATAAAGTTTGTTTTTCATATTGAAAGGGTTTCATTAAAGAAATATTTTTTTTAACGATACCTCTTTCAACACCTCTTACGTGATGGGTTAGAAAGCCTTTGTGATGGAAATCAACAGATGTACTGTAAACACCAACAATGAATATTTTAAATTTTTTGCAATTATTGTTATTGTGCTTGCACTGAGGTAAAATGTGTATGGCATTGGTCTTTTTCAAGTATTTGATACTTTTAAACACAATCAGACATATATTGTTCACAAATTTTGCAATCCGATTCCTTAGGTAATAAGGATAGTACCTCTTATTAAATTTATCACCATCATATAAAATATTCCACGTCTTCTTATCAATACGAAAAGATCCTTCGAATACTTGACAGTCTTTATATGATAGCAATGTAGTATTTGAACAAGTTCTGTTCACTGAGTTGAGAGGCAGTACTTCGGTTGACTTAATGGGACTGGAAAGATTTAGTAAAATTTTGGGAACATCAAAATTTTCTGGAGTTATTTCGTTTGTTATTGTATCAACAGACTGAACTGCTAAACCTTCCGTGTCAGTTTTATTGTCATTTGTAATATTGACTCTTTTTGAATATTCCGAAACTACCTTATAGGAATGTTTGGGTGTCGATGTGTAACATATATTATCAAATGCATCTTGAATGTTATGAATGAAACGTCTTTCAATATTTTCTACATTCAGCGACAGATCCTCTTTTTCCTCCATTACTTCTGTTATTTGGCCGGAAGGCATACTTTTGTCATTAGTTGACGATAAAACCAAATTTCTCCAGGTTTTGTAAATCCTATTCCTATTTTTGAGGGTATTCTTGATATTCAATTTGGCGCACAATATTCGATAAGTTGAACAGGAGTTTCTATATGATTTGCAATAATTAAATATGTCCAAATCCAATTCCAACAAAAGTATTCTTAAAGTTTGCTCCGTTAACTTGAGAATTCGCAAAACTTTCGAGAAAATATTTTCTGAACGAGCCACATTCATTCACAATGTAAGAAACTTTGCTACAATATCCGTACTTTGTTCCCTTCAGTGATTCAGCTATTTTTTTGCACAGCTTTTTATCAACTGGGGTCTGGAATTTCAAGGTTTTATCAAATTCAACCAAATTTGAAGCTATAATATGATAAGCATCTTTGCACGATATTTTTTTCAAAACCATGATAGTGATTTTTTTGAGATGGGAAAAGACCAATTCCAAAAGTAAGGTTGTAAAGTATGAAAAAGATTTATTTTACAATCAATCACATATGAAAAACATATGCGCCTCAAGGTATCTATTTGGAATGGTTAAAAATCTGTGATAATTTTCAACAAAAACAAATATTGAACTGTTTTCTCAACAACCCAATGAACAAACTACTCAACTAGTCAACTGACTAGTAATAAAAATATAGATTATTTCAATGCAGCTGATGGACAAAAAGTAAAAACCTATTATCAGAGTTGAAACCAAAGGAGTGAACAGTGGAAAAAACAAAAGAAGCGAATAAAATAACGGTAAATGCAAAAATGAAGGAGTTGTACAAACTGAGAATCTATTTCGATCAACAGAATGAACTTCTCTGTATGTACACTGCTACGTAGTAAATGTTGATGGAACAAAAACCTATATTATGCTAAAATAAGAGTGAAAACGAAAAAGAGAATAATGAGAAAAACGATAAATCCTGACGAATAATTAAGGAAACTTATAAAATTTACTTCTGATACAAGCTAAGTAAACCAATTCGGGCTATGGGCGAATCAATTCGAGAGTAGAACGTTCGCACGATATAACATTGGTAGTAGATCAGCGCGAGCTAGGTACGTAGGTATATCAACTCGAAAGTTAAACGTTCGGAAATAAATGCCTGTTACTCTCTTACAGTGCGTTGAAATGAAAAATACTATAAAGGAAAAATGTTTATTTCACTTAGAATATACCATATTCACAAAAAAATTTGGGAGATTTAAAACTTTCAAATTTTTTTGGGTAGTATTTGGCCATTTTAATACCCTTAAACCTTTTCGAAGGGGTTGTGCTTTCAGTATGTGTAGTAGTGATTTATTTTTGATTATTTGGGACTATTCAGAAGATGATACTCCGTTTCCGTCATGCTTTTTATACGTTTTTAATATTTTTGGGATAGTTTTTGGCGCTTTTGATACCCTTAGACCCTTTAGAAGGGGTTGTGCTTTCAGTATGTGTTGTAATGATTTATTTTTGATTTTTTGGGACCGTTCATAAGATGATATCCCGTTTCCGTCATGCTTTTTATACGTTTTCAATATTATTGGGGTAGTTTTTGGCCATTTTGGTACCCTTAGACCCTTTCGAAGGGACTGTGCTTCCAGTATGTGTTGTATTCATTAATTTTTGATATTTTGGGACCATTTAGAAGATGATACCCCGTTTCTTCCATGCTTTTTATACGTTTTCAATATTTATGGGGTAGTTTTTGTCCATTTTGATACCCTTAGACCCTTTCGAAGGGATTGTGCTTCCAGTGTGTGTAGTAGTGATTTATTTTTGATTTTTTGGGACTATTCAGAAGATGATACTTCGTTTCCGTCATTTTTTTTATACGTTTCCAATATTTTTGGGGTAGTTTTTGGCCCTTTTGATACCCTTTAGAAGGGTGTGTTGTATTGATTTATTTTTTATTTTTTGGGACCATTCAGAAGATGATACCCCGTTTCCGTCATGCTTTTTATACGTTTTCAATATATATGGGGTAGTTTTTGGCCATTTTGATACCCTTAGACCCTTTCGAAGAGGCTGTGCTTCCAGTATGTGTTGTATTGATTTATTTTTGATTTTTTGGGACCATTCAGAAGATGATACCCCGTTTCCGTCATGCTTTTTATACGTTTTCAATATTTATGGGGTAGTTTTTCGCCATTTTGATACCCTTAGACCCTTTCGAAGGGGTCGTGCTTTCAGTATGTGTTATATTGATTTATTTTTGATTTTTTGGGATCATTCAGAAGGTGATACCCCGTTTCCGTCATGCTTTTTATACGTTTTCAATATTTTTGGGGTAGTTTTTGTCCATTTTGATACCCTTAGACCCTTTCGAAGGGATTGTGCTTCCAGTATGTGTAGTAGTGATTTATTTTTGATTTTTTTGGACTATTCAGAAGATGATACCCCGTTTCCGTCAACCTTTTTATACGTTTTCAATATTTGTGGGGTAGTTTTTGGCCTTTTTGATACGTTTAGACCCTTTCAAAGATGTTGTGGTTTCAGTATGTGTTATTGATTTATTTTTGATTTTTTGGGACCATTCAGAAGATGGATACCCCGTTTCCGTCATGCTTTTTATACGTTTTCAATATTATTGGGGTAGTTTTTGGCCATTTTGATACCCTTAGACCCTTTCGAAGGGGCTGTGCTTCCAATATGTGTTGTATTCATTTATTTTTGATTTTTTGGGACCATTTAGAAGATGATACCCCGTTTCTTCCATGCTTTTTATACGTTTTCAATATTTTTGGCGTAGTTTTTGGCCATTTTGATACCCTTAGACCATTTCGAAGGGGTTCTGCTTTCAGTATGTATAGTAGTGATTTATTTTTGATTTTTTGGGACTATTCAGAAGATGATACCCCGTTTCCGTCAACCTTTTTATACGTTTTCAATATTTGTGGGGTAGTTTTTGGCAATTTTGATACCTTTAGACCCTTTCGAAGATGTTGTGGTTTCAGTATGTGTTATTGATTTATTTTTGATTGTTTGGGACCATTCAGAAGATGATACCCCGTTTCCGTCATGCTTTTTATACGTTTTCAATATTATTGGGGTAGTTTTTGGCCATTTTGATACCCAGAGACCCTTTCGAAGGGGCTGTGCTTCCAATATGTGTTGTATTCATTTATTTTTGATTTTTTGGGACCATTTAGAAGATGATACCCCGTTTCTTCCATGCTGTTTATACGTTTTCAGTATTTTTGGGGTAGTTTTTGGCCATTTTGATACCCTTAGTCCCTTTCGAAGGGGTTGTGCTTTCTGTATGTGTTGTAGTGATTTATTTTTTATTTTTTGGAACTATTCACAAGATGATACCCAATTTTTTTTGTTATTTCCTATCACGGTACGCCACTGTTCCTTCGGGTATTTCCGACATTTCGGTTGCTAACTTTTGGTTGCCAACTTCACACCGGTATGTTTATTATTAGAATCAAAATAAGACAAATCGTACTGGCCTGAATGTATATATACTGCAGCTATTGGCTAATACTAAAATAGATAAGACACCTTACGAAATTTTCAAAACTCCAATCAAAAGCGGTTAAAGGCAAGCTTATAGGATACACTAATACTGGATACAAAATTCGAAATGTACAATTTATAGAGAGTAACGAACTTTTTTATTAAATGTCCGAACGAAGAATATGAAAATGGAGAAGAGATATTATGTTCAAACGAAGAACTTGACAATAAGAAGGGGAAAGATATCGAAGAAAATTTGGAAAACCAAAATAGAAATGTAAATAACGAAGATAAGGTGTGTGAAAGACTACGCCCCTCTAGAACAATCAAAATACCAAAACGTTTTGATGACCATGTTGTTTATATAAATTACAGTAATGCTGTGGTACCAGAAACCTATAATAAAGCAATGTCATGCGAAGATTCGAGAAAATGGAAAAACGTTATGTCGTAAGAGATCAAATGTTTAAGAAAAAAAATGAAACTTGGAAAATGTAAAAGAACCACAAGACAAAAAGGTTATTGATCTTAAGTGGATATACAAAATCAAATCAGATGGCACATATAAAGCCCGAGTGGTAGCCAGAGGTTTTCAGCAAACATTTGAAGAAAATGAGGACATATACTCACCAGTGGCACGAATGAATACTTTGAAAATATTACTATCGACAGCGTGCATAAATAAATGGAAAATAGAACAAATGGATTTTGAGACAGCCTTTTTGAATGGCCAAATCAAAAATGAAGTATATGTGTATCCTCCAGATGGATACACAATAGAAGAGAATATAAAGTATGTCTTCTACAAAAATCTCTTTATGGGCTGAGAGAAAGTCCCAGAGACTGGTACGATTGTTTTAACGATTTTATAATAAACTTATATTTTCAAAAATCAAAATATGATTATTGTTTGTATTTCAGTCAAATTAATATAAGAGATATGGTTTTTTATTTGTAGCGATTAGGACGACACAGTTAATCCAAAACAAGCTGAGTTTCTCTGTAAGAAAAGATTTATTGTGTTTAATTACACATGGTTCACATAAATCAATTAAAGTAACAAAAACTAACTAACCTGTAAGAAAAGAAACGACATTTAATGTTATTAGTTATAATGTCGATCCTAAAACACAATTATCATCACTTATTCTTCCGTTTATGGAAATTAATTAAAAAAAGTACATTGACATTGATGCTTTTTCATGACAGCCAGATAATAATCGTTCACTATAGACTATAGACTATAAATGAACAATTCTACCTCGATGACGCTTGATGTGTGGACTGTGGAGATACTTGAAGAAAAATCATATTTTTCTTTACATCTCCCCCTCCCAGAGAGTATTATAACAATAAGATACGACTATCCATCTTCTTGAAGGTCTTCAAACACAGGGGCTGGAGTTAGTTTCGAGATGTGGAAAAAGTTTGACTCCGATTTCTTATGGCTTGTGTTTATCTTATAAATTGACTTAGATATTTTTTCTAATATTTCATAGGGACCGATTCTGAGTTCGTCGAGTTTTTTCCTATTTAATTTGTTTCCATTGTCCACAAAAACAGTATCACCAACTTTGAAGTCTACATATTTTCGATTTTTATCATAAATTGTCTTGTTATAATTATGTGATCTTAATGTATTTGCCAAAGCTTTTTTTCTGTCTTGGATCAAATCATACTCGGTCCTCTTAAGTTTCAGTTCATTTGGTAAAATTGTGACATCTGTGCCAGTTAGAAGGTACTTTGGTCATTTATCTGGCACCTGATTTTATTGACTAACGTCTGATTTAGTCGTTCATTCAATCCATTCGAGAAGGGCGAGTCCACAGCCGTAAAAATTATTGGAATATTCTGTTCTTCCAAAAATGTTTTGAACTCTTTAGAATTGATGCCTGGATATTGGTCTGCTAGAATCATGCCAATGTCGTTAGTTTCCGCACAGTTTTTCACAAGTTTCGTGAAATCATTTGCATTTTGTGTGCTTGATGTCAAAATGTATGCATACCTTGTGAAATGGTCTGATAGCAAGTGCAAGTATCTCTTTGTTGATCTTGAGCCCCCAAATCCTCCAATTGTATCAATAGAACAAATCTCAAAAGGTTTTGTTGCGGGACCCAAGTGGGACATCAATCCATATTTGTTTTGTCTTCTTGATTTGTTCTTCATACATACCATACAACTTTCACAGATTCTTTTAATGTTTTTTGTCAAATTTTTTGCTGTGTACCATGAGCTAATCATTATTTGCATTTGTTTAATTCCTATATGACCCAGGTCTGCATGTACATCTTTGATGAATTGTATACTAAATTTTTCTGATAGGATTATCTTTTCTTTTTTCTTAACTTTCTTGTAATAAACATTATTTTTTTTTATTAACTTATTTTTACTGCACTGTATATTATCATTTTTACCTTGGTCTTTTAAGATATCCTCTAATCTTATTATGTTGACTATTTTTAATTGTTCATCCAGGTTTTCATTCGCATCTAGGACTGGGTTTCTGCTCAGAGAGTCAGCTTCGATATTGTATTTTCCTGGAGAATATT
This sequence comes from Lochmaea capreae, assembly GCA_949126875.1. NCBI lineage: Eukaryota > Metazoa > Arthropoda > Insecta > Coleoptera > Chrysomelidae > Lochmaea > Lochmaea capreae. Next base: position 29,475,540 of record OX421406.1, read on the forward strand.
TAATTTGGAAATCATATTGTGATAAGTAGTATGTCAGATCTCCTAGTTCTTCATCTGTTCTTGACTTTATATTCATATTCTCCAATGGCTTATGATCTGAAAAAACAGTAAACTTCCTACCTATCAACAGATGTTGCCAATACTTCACACATTCTTTAATTGCGAGACATTCAAGGTATACAGCTTTCTTCCTTTTTTGAACTTCATTCAGTTTTTTTGAGAAATATGCAACCGGTTTCTCTTCATTGCTTTGTTGTGGCTGTTTGAGGACTGCTCCTACTCCTAGAATACTGGCGTCTGTGTATATGTTGATAGGCAAGTTTGGATCAAAAATGGTTAATATTGGATGAGAGCATAGTATTTGTTTCATTTCCTCGAATGACTCTTGGCATGTTTTAGTCCAGTTAAAAGTTTGTCCTTTTCTTAATAGGTTATGTAGTGGTTCCAATTTTATTGCGATTCCTGGCACATACTTATGATAAAAATTTATTTTTCCTAAGAATTGTCTCACATTTTTCTGTGTTTTTGGAATAGGAAATTTTTTTATTGATATTAAGTTGTCTTTCAGAGGTCTAATTGAATTATTCTGTATTATGTGACCTAAGTACTTGACTGAGTCGGCTGCAAAAATACATTTAGAAAATTTTAATCTTAAGCCTTCACTTTTAATTGCTTGAAACAGCTGCTCCAGATATCTGACATGTTCTGAAAATGATTTTGAGAATAATAAGATGTCATCGATGTAACATACTGTGAAATCTCCAAGTTTGTGTTTTCGTATTATGTTACACATTATTCTTTGAAATATAGCCGGGGACGTCTTTAAGCCGAATGGCAAGCAGGTCCATTGAAAATGGCCATCTTGTGTGACGAATGCAGTCTTGTATCTGTCTGTGACACGCAAAGGTATTGACCAAAACGCTGAATTCAGATCCAGTGTAGAGAAATACTTGCAATCTCTAGTTTTCACGATTAGGTCCTCAATGAGGGGAAACGGTTGTGATTGTGGAACAACAATCTTATTTAGGTCTCGAAAATCTATGCACAATCTTGACTTTTTATTTTCATCTCTTTTGTAAGCCAATGTAACTGGAGCTGCAAACGGGCTATATGATTCTTCTATTATTTTTTTTTCTAATAATTTTCCAATTTGATTTTCAATTTCTTTTCTATCTTCTATTGTGCAACGATATGGCCTTTTACTGCAATATTTTTCTATTGACAGCTCAATGTGTGCTTCATAATCTGTAACCATTCCAATGTCATATTTATCCTTTGCAAATGTAGATTTGTTTTTTGAAATTAGGTCGTCAATTACTGCTTGTTGTTGATAATCTAGATGATTCACCCATATTTTAAAATTTTCTTCATTGAAGTACTCGTTGAAATTTATCCAATTATCTGACTTTATTTCCTTAGAAATGTCAATACTCGATTTATTTGTTTCTTTAGAAACAACTTCAGTTTTTTGTATAGGAACTTTTTGAAAGATTTCCAAGTTTTCATTTTGAACTAAGAAAAATTCTTTTATACAATCTAATCCGATTAAAAAATCGTAATCAAAATGTTCTTTGTCTATTACAAAAACATTCATTTTTTTCTCCACATTAAATATGGTTATGTCTAGTGTTATTAAGCCATTTGCTTTTCTAACGCCATTAATTGTTTTTAAATTAGTATTGCTTGAGTAACTTAATTCTTTGTTGTTTATCCTCAATAACTTTGAATTTATCAATGACACATTTGAACCAGAGTCATAGATTCCATATATGTTAATACTCTTATTCAATAATAATTTTACTTTAATTAATGGCGGCACTATTAGTTTTTTGGTTCTTCACATTGTAGTTCACATTCCAATTCTGAATTGTTAATGTGCTTTATTTGTTTATAATTTCTTTCTTTTCCATTATTAATTTTTGTTTTGAACCAACAGGAATCTTCTGAATGATATCGCACACCTTTTTGTAAACTTTCACAAATACTACATTTTTCCTTCATTGGCTTATCATCTTTTTTTTAACAAATTTCTTCTTTGCAACTAAATGTTCTAGCTTGCCAAGTTCATTAAATAAATCTTTTGTTTCTACAATTTCCTCTTTGTTGATTATATCTGTTATAAAGTCCGGTAAGCCAGCGGCAATTATGTCAATAAGAGTCCCCTTATCTATTGTTTTTCTTACTTCTAGTAGAAGTTTTTCTTTTCTTATGGCATATTCTAAAAGAGACCCTGATTGATACTTGAAAAATAAAGCATACTTGCTTGTAGACCAACCTTTACTAGTATAGGTTTGCAAAAAGTTTGATTTCCATTCAGACCACTCCGATTGTAAACCATGTTTGATCATCATGGAAGAATACCAATCAGTGCAGGATTTCTCGAGAAATAATCTCAAAATTTCAATTTTTTCTTCTTCTCCTATTACATCAAACCTTGTACACTCTTTTTCAAATGTTTCCATCCAGTTATATGCACTTACACTTTTTCCATCAAATTTTTCAATCACAAACCTATCGGCTAACTTTTTTATACTTTGTTTTTCTTTGTTTTGTTGACTTTCAATCAATTTTTCCAGAATTTTCACTAAAGGTTCCTCCAAATTCTTCTTAATGGCATTAGCCGACTGTTCTTCGGTAATTTCCTCAAGGAATTGGTCCTGGAAAACCATGTTTTCATCTTCATCGCAGTATGTTTGTAATAGATCCTCTGTCATTTTTATCCATACGCTTCTGCTTTGATATCTTTTCTTCAATGTATTTCTCATTGTAGCGAAAGCTTTCGAGGTCTGGACATGTTTGTGATACTGTGATACTGCTTGATATTCCTCCGGAATTAAGAAAACTTTGTCGTCTTGTGTGGCAATTGAGGTTACGGCAATGTAGTTTGTCTTTCCGTCTATCGTTGCTTTAACTTGAAAAGTGAATTTTAATTTTTCCATTTTTATTTTGACAATAAATGTCGTTTTATAAGAGATATGGTTTTTTATTTGTAGCGATTAGGACGACACAGTTAATCCAAAACAAGCTGAGTTTCTCTGTAAGAAAAGATTTATTGTGTTTAATTACACATGGTTCACATAAATCAATTAAAGTAACAAAAACTAACTAATTAACTAACCTGTAAGAAAAGAAACGACATTTAATGTTATTAGTTATAATGTCGATCCTAAAACACAATTATCATCACTTATTCTTCCGTTTATGGAAATTAATTAAAAAAAGTACATTGACATTGATGCTTTTTCATGACAGCCAGATAATAATCGTTCACTATAGACTATAGACTATAAATGAACAATTCTACCTCGATGACGCTTGATGTGTGGAAATACTTGAAGAAAAATCATATTTTTCTTTACATTAATAATGATAAGATCTACATAATATTGTACGTTGATGATCTTTTGATGTTTTCCAAAAATAAACAAACCATTGATTATATTAAATGTCTTTTTAAACAAAGATTTAATATGAAAGATCTGGGAATCGATATTCAGTATTTTTTTGATGAAATAAAATTTTGCAAGGAAATATTAAGAAAGTAGGTATATATCTATAAAATTTTTCATAGTTTTTTTGGTATTAATTTTAGGTTAAATTACACATCAATTATGGTTTCTATTTTTCAAATGTTAAGTTTTCGAAGAATTGTATTCAAAATATTTTGGGCACCTTGATCTTTCAATAAGAAAATACATGAAATTGCTGCTGTTGTTGATACTCTTGGTGTAATATTATTTTTTTCAGGTATGCCCTTCTGGTACTAGGAAAGATATGACTCGAAGAAGGCCCATTATGCGAACGTTAATATCCAGTAGATTGGAAGAAAAGTATGAAAGTTTAATAGAAAAAAAGATGGAAATGATTGAATGTCAGAAAAAAGAAAATGCTCTCACCATAGAATCTCTTAAATTGGACATTGAAATCAAAAAAGTTCAACTCAATAAACTATTACAATAGAAATGTGAAAAGTCAATATGTTATGGTTTATTATTTGCAAAGCTATGTTTTGTGGAACTTATTTCGCTGTTATTGTACTCTTAAGTTTACATTTATTTGCAGTGTTTTTTCCAAGTGTATCATTTAGAATATGGCAATTTAATTTGCATTATGTTGAGTTTGTTTTTTATTCTTAGTTTATTTTCGGTGTTTTAAGTTTTATGAGGAAAGAAATAAAAATGATAAGAGACCGGTCCTGAATTTGGTTGAAAATACCACGTTTATCTCGGTCCTGCTTAAGTTATTGAAGTAAACAGTTTTCAGTAAAATTAAAACAAATACTCTAGTGTATCTTAAGTACAAAGTATTAGTGTCCATCCATTGATCTCAAACAGTCACAGTGAGTACTAGATCTACTTATTACACAAACTTTTTGTATCTTCAATCTGGTTTTGTTGTGGGAAGTTTCAGACAGGTTTTTCGGAACCTGTCCTAATTACCGTAAATTAACCAGAGACGGCCTAAGGATATTGTCTAAAGCATGTGAAGATGACAGATAAAATTTCAATCGATGGAATAAATCCATCACAACAAACCTACTCCAACATACTAGCTACACATAAATACCCTACGAAGGAACAAGCCATTATCCTTACATCAATTGATGGGGCCAAGATTCACGACTACATCGTGGGCGTTGGATCCATAGTCCAACCGAAAAATGTTTTATATGCATCTCGGATCACAAACAACAGAATTTGTATCTACCTTTCTTCCAAAACAACAGTTGATAATCTGATTTCTCAACATAAATCAATCAAAATAAATGGAATCGATACCGAATGTCGACGTTTGATAACTCCGTCACAACGTCTAGTAATATCTAACGTATGCCCAACAATACCCAATACACAAATCGAAGAGGAAATCCAAAAAATGGGAATAAAAACAGTATCACGGATGACATTTCTAAGAGTAGGAATGCCTGAAGCAGATTACAGTCACGTATTGAGCTTCCGCAGACAAATTTTCATACCTCCTCTTGAAAACGAATCCATTCCAGAGTCTTTCGTGATAACAAACGAAAACACCACCTACCGATTATTTCTCTCAATCGATGGATTAAATTGTTCCGTATGCAAAACCATAGGTCACGAAGAATCCACTTGTTTAAAACAAAAAGACTCACACACCTCCATAGAAGAAAAGGATATCGAAAATAACCCTAGGCAGATGAAAACATCCAAAACAAACTCTACAGAAGAAACAAGCAGCACACAAAACATAACAGAAACCACAACAAAGACAACAACTGAGAGCTTCTTATCTGAATCACCAAGAACGTTCCCAATCAATCCTACCACACCTCAAACTTCCACGGCAATGGCTTTCTCAAACGACATAAAATTTTCCAAACCAACATTGAAACAGAATCCACAACAATCAACTTCCTCCCTCACCACAAAAAGACAAATTTCAACATCACCTGAATGTTTAGAAAGCCCATCCATCACTTTCACTCAACCTATGGATCCATCCAAAACAAAAACAAAAAATAGCAAGAAAAAATACAAATCAACTAGTGAAGAACTTTCCATCATGCTAGAAACAATTAAGGATCAAATTGAAAATCGAAGCCCACCTTTTGTTTTGAGTTTCAATGAGATCTGTGACTTCCTACAAAACACTATTGGTGCTTCAAACCCTGAAATAATCGCACCTGATTATTCAAATGAACCATCCGAGTTACTCGAAATTCTAAATTACATCTATAAAAACATAAGAAATAAAACCTTGAAAAATAATATCACGCGACTTAAGAAAAGATTATTTGCTACTAGCATCTCAACAACAGATTTAAGCGACAGTGACACATTATCTCAACATTAAATTAATGTGATGGATTCATTTATTCTTCAGTGGAATTTGAACGGTTTTTTCTGCCACCATGAACAATTGAAACTACTCATAAATAAATTATCTCCTCAAATACTTTGCCTTCAAGAAACCCATCTCAAAAATCAAACAAACGTTCGCCTAAAAGATTATGTGGCCTACCAAAAAAACAGGAACACTGATTTTTCTAGCGGCGGAGTAGCAATATTTGTAAAAAACGACATTGAATCAAAGGAAATTGTCATAAATACAAACTTGGAAGCGATTGCAGTATCAGTTATTCACAAAAAAAAGATAAATATATGTAATGTATACTTACCTCACCCAAATCAGACCGACCTAGTTGAATTAAATGACCTAATAAATCAGATTCCACCTCCTAAAATTATTGTTGGAGACATGAATTGCCATAATGTGGCATGGGGCAGTAATAAAACCGATAAAAATGGAAATATTCTGCAAAATAATATAAATGCTTCAAATTTAACACTATTAAACACTGGAGAACCCACAAGATTCAATTCATTCAATGGCACCCTATCAGCTATAGATCTTTCCTTTTGTTCTCCCACAATAACATCCTGAATGAAATGGGAAACCCTAAAATACTTGCATGATAGCGATCATTTCCCCATTAAAATATCCTTACTAGAAAAAGAACCTCCACCAAGCCTTCTTTATCAAACATGGAAAATAAAAGCCGCAAACTGGAGCCAATATCAAAACGAAATAGAAAATAATATCGCAACCTTTGTGCATGTCAATGACGTAAATGAAAATGTCGAAAATCTAAATCGTATAATTCTAAACGAAGCAAATTCCCACATCGGAAAAACTAAATTATGTAAAAAACATCCAGTACCTTGGTGGAACCAAAATATAGCCCAAGCATTGACAGCCAGTAAACATGCGTTTAATACATGGAAAAGACATAAGACAAATGAAAATCTCCTCAATTTCAAAAACCTTAGAGCCAAGACCCGATATTTTATAAAGAAGAGCAAGAAAGAATCGTGGGCAAGTTATGTATCCTCTATAAATTCTTCCACTCCAACAGACGTCATCTGGAGCAAAATTCGAAAAATTCAAGGAAACAATAGTTATAGATCCATATCGACACTATCTCAAAACAACAGACTAGTATCCTCAATAACAGAAATCCCCAATATCTTAGCTGACACTTTTGAAAGAAACTCGGATGATATCAATCTAGATTCCACCTTTCTGGAATACAAAAACTCAGTTGACTGCAACTTTAAAATAATAAATGATAACTCTCACCTGAATTTTCCAATAACTTACCAAGAATTTGATTTTTGTCTGAAAAAATTGAAAAATACTGCCCCAGGCCCTGATGATATTCTATCGTTATTTTTGAAAAACCTTCCATTCAAAGCTAAACAAATTCTTTTAGAGCTCTTCAATAACATATTCTTACAAGAACAATTCCCCAATCTTTGGCGTCAGTCAATAGTCGTACCTATACCTAAACTAAACAAACCGAAAATCGACCCTACTTCATATCGTCCCATTTCACTAACTTGTAATATGTGCAAGCTTCTGGAAAAAATTATCAACTATAGACTAACCTGGCATTTGGAAAATGAGAATATGCTTATACCCAACCAAAGCGGCTTCCGAAGAGGAAGAAGTACTACTGACAACCTAGTAACACTCGAATCTGAAATTCATGAGGCTTTCCTAATGGATCAAAAATTAATAGCAGTATTTCTAGACTTGAATAAAGCTTTTGACACCACTTGGAGATATCATATCCTAAAGACTCTCAAAGAATGGAATATTCAGGGTCACATATTATCATACATAAAAAACTTTTTGAATAATAGAACCTTCCAAGTTAGAGCAAATGGTCAAAAATCTTCGGTAAGACAACTTCAAAACGGAACACCTCAAGGATCCATTTTAAGTCCTACTTTATTCCTCGTAGCTATAAACAGTGTAGTTAAAGAAATACGCAAACCTGTAAAAGTGAATTTATATGCAGACGACCTAGTTATTTACATTAAAAGCAAAAACGTAATGTTAGCATCGCAAATTTTACAAACGTGCTTACATAGCTTGGAAAATTGGTCTCTGAAAACAGGCTTCCAATTCTCACCTGAGAAAACACACTATATCGTCTTCAATAAAAAGAAATGCTTAAATAATTTAAACCTCCATCTACACGAAAAGCCAATATCTAAAGTTGATGAAATAAATTTTCTGGGTCTCACTTTTGACTACAGGTTGAAATGGGAAACACACTTAGCAAATTTACATCGATCATGTCAACCAAGAATAAACTTACTCAAAATTCTATCAAACAGTACTTGGGGTTCAGACACTGCAACCTTACTCGGTCTATATAAATCATTGATAAGAAGCAAGCTGGACTATGGAGCTATCTGCTATGAAACAGCCAATAAAACTTTGCTCAAAAAATTAAACTCCGTCCAATCCACTGCCATAAGAGCATCACTAGGTGCTTTCAGAACCAGCCCCATAGGCGGCCTCCTAGCATTAGCAAATGAGCCAACACTGCATCTACGCCGGCAAATGCTCTCCCTAAACTACGTGGCTAGAATATCAGCAAACATCTCCAACTTAGCATATTCCTCAACATTTAAAAATACCACCATAAATTTTTCTAGAAACAAACCCACAAAAAAGTTACCTTTCTACCAAAGAATCCGAAATATGAGTTACGACAATGAGAAATTTAAATCCTCTCTAACATCAAAATTAGATATCCCTCCATGGATCATTCAAATACCACATATAGAAACATCTCTAACATTCTATCAAAAACAGACCATCACTCCAATCCAGATACAAAACTCCATTAATGAACTAGCATCGAAATTTTCCAAGTTTTCTTTCATTTACACTGATGCTTCCAAAACAACGATTGGACATGCTGCAGCTTACATATGTAAAGATACAAAATTTGTTATGCGTCTGCCACAAAATTGTAGTATATATACTGGAGAGGCGTTTGCTATACTCCATGCCCTCAAAATGTGCAAAACAGCTAATGAAAGCAACTTTCTTATATCTCTGACTCATTAAGCACCCTAATAGATCTGAAAAATGTATATCCATCACATCCGATCCATGAACTCATTAAAAAGGAACTTTACAACTTGCGAGATAAAAACATCTCTTTTTTATGGGTACCATCACACATGGGAATAAGAGGAAACGAAGAAGTTGACACCTTAGCCCTAAAATCAACTTCAACTGATGATTTACCTCTCCTTACAAAATTTCCCCACACTGATCACAGATCCTCAATAAAAAAATACATTTACCAAAAATGGCAATCGACCTGGAAAGACACTGAAACAAATTTGAAACAAATAATGCCCGAAATTGGAACCAAACTCCCACTACCTTTTAAAAGAAAAGAACAAGTACTAATAAACCGTTTAAGAATTGGACATACACGCATAACACATCAACATCACTTGACAAAAGAAGCCGCACCTTTATGTCAAATATGTAAAACTCAACTCACAGTAAAGCATCTATTACTCGAATGCCCAGAATATGGAAAACAAAGAAAACGCCACAATTTAGGAAACTCGTTAAAATCAATTCTCTCTTCAACCGGAAACGAAGTGCTATCCTATCTCAAAGACATTAACTTAATCTCAAAAATTTAAATTGTGATATAAATGTACCACACTACACTGTAAATGTCTCCCCTGCTAATAACTCTTAGTAGTTGATGCGGGGTTATGTATGTTTAAATAAAAAAAAAAAAAAAATAAAAATGAAAATGATGAATTATTTTTATATTTCTTGGAAGCTAAATGATCTTTTTAACGCCTAGTGAGTGTATTAAAATAGTTTAAGATAATATTTCTGCCCCTATTGTTGTCATGAAAGTATGGTCCGGGTCCGTGGTCAGGTACATCTTCAATATTCCCCATTTCAATGAGATAATTAATATGTTCCACTAGATTGGCATCTAATGGGGGTTCTTGTTCATGTTGTGAAATCGCAATATTATATAGCACTGCACAAGCAGGTATTATAGCAAGCACAGTATCTAGATTCAATCTAATGCCATATGCTAGTATTGGGAATCTCCGTTTGAGGACCCCATTTAATCTTTCTGCAGAATTTCTGGTACGAATATGAGATTCGTTATATAACAGTTGGCCTGGGTTCTGAGGATTCATCAGTGGAGTAAGTAAATAGTTTTTTAAAGCATAGCCACTGTCACCTAAAACATATACCTCAATAGAAAGTTCTGTCTTAAACTTATTATTGGATCTTTTAGAAAAAAACTTACTTACCACTTAATACACAATTTTGAAATTCATTGTTTTTGAACCTAGTATGTACTCTGCAGTTGATGAAAATACCTTGAGATTTGAATCGCCTATAATTTGTACATTTATCGAGTAATATCCTTTTCGGTTCATGAATACCATGGGGTGTACGCCACAGATAACATCCTTAGTCTACACCACCTAAAACAAATTAATTAGACCTTACTCACTCCTACAGGTATTTCACAGTTACTTGGACTATTATAAACTAATCTAAACAGAAATAGAAGGTAAACTTAAAACATACCTGGAGATTGAATCTTAATATGTGTCCCATCGGTTGTTCCTATAACTTTAGGAAAGGAATGTCTTTGAAAAAATGAATGTTGCACTTCTACAACTTCTTCTTCTGGCATGCGTATATAGGTACATTTCTCTTAATTGAGCTAATAGTGTAGACACTTTTTTCAGAATTCTGGATGTTGTGCATTTGTCCTGTGCCATTAAATCAGCTACCGAACTCAAGTCACCTCCTTTGTATATAATCTCAAACATGTGAGAAGTTGATTCAAGGGAGATACACTATTGTTTCTAAAATCAAAATAAAAGTTCTTTGCTTTTCAGGTGGGTTCTTTTTACACGCTTTTTATTAGCTTCACTTGTATGTTTGTCTGTTTGTATGTCTGTATGTAACTCTCCGCGGCTTCTGGCACCGAACGAATTCGATGTCGACATTCAGTAATTAGCGTATCAATTTATTAACTCAATTTATCGTTATCTTTCAGTGACCTTCAGTCGAAACATATTTTAATAGTTTGCTGTGGATTTGCTTCTAGTTTTTTTGCCGTAAATATATTTTTAACTTGATTCTCATTATTACCTATTAGTAAATTTATCGAAGTAGTTCTTATCGGGTATAATTGCTTTCTTTTGATTTAAGATTTAAAAATTAAATATCTTGAGTATGCAGTGGCGTATCTGCATTTTTTTTCAAAAATGTTTTTGACTTTTCTATATCTTTAGATTATGTATCATAAGTATAGTCGACGTGCCTTCTTAAAGTTGCTGACTTTTTGTTTGATCCTAAGACTAAGAGTATACCGTCATAGCCCAGTCAATTTTATAATTATTTAAAATGCTTACTTAGTTGACGATAAGTTCATTTAATGTTATAATTTCTACTAATAATCGTTAATAGTTATTTAATAAACTAGTTTGTTAAGGAAGGAGATTAATAAACGAAACTGGTTAAAGCACGAACGAGCGATAGTTGAGTTTATTAATTGCCCATTAACAATTAATGAGCTGATTACAATATTTTTTCGTTGACCGTAAACTCTTTTTTTTTGTGACAAAAATCACTTTCCCACAAAGACTATTAGGAGACAATAATGTCAACTCCATACCAATAATGACTTAGAATGTCATTGACATACATTTTCAATTTCACGTAAAAATCACGTTTGCTAAAAATCTCAGTTATCATTGAAAAAGTTATGTATGTTAAAACAGAAGATCAGATAGCTGACTTATTCACAAAACCTTTGTCTAAAATAAAATTTGAAAAGTTCCGATTAGCTTTAGGTATGGAATTTTAAATATTTGTTTGTACCTAGAGTTAGGTTGTTTGTACCTAGAGTTATGTTGTTTGAACCTAGAGTTAAGTATGCTTTATGTTTGCATTTTTCTTGTGAAAGTTTGTATGCTGAAATAATTTTATTGAGGGGAAGTGTTAAAGTACCTAAACAGATTTCGTCAATTTACAGACAGTCTTCTGGTTCAATAAAATGATTTAGTATTTATTCTAAATGTACTCCATGTTCATAGATGGCGTCACACCATCTAAGACGATAAATGTGTTCTCTGAACGTAGCTGTAAAAAAAAAGGCGCGAAGTAAGTGAGCGTCACTTTTTGTCAGTTTAATGCTTGTAAAACTTTTCTACTTCATTCATTAAAAGTTAATGAAATGTTGTGTGTTTTAATATAATAACTTCAGGTTATGGGCCCAGTCCCGTTTTGTGCATGAAGACTAAAACCTACGTGACTAAAAAAACTTAAAATCTGTGTGAAACAAAATAAACGAAACACGTGTGAAGTGGTAAAAAATGGCGTCTTCAGACGATTTATCCTTAATAACCAAATTAACAAATGGTGAATCATTCGAATTGTGGAAATTCCAAATTACAATTTTATTTAAGGCAAGTAGTCTATTTGAAATTGTTGAGGGTACCAAAAAGTTTGAAGATATGACCAAAGACTCCGATAAGAATGACTGGAAAAAGAAGGATGCCCAGGCACAAAAAGCAATTGTTACGTCAATTGATAAAAAACTAATGATGCATGTTTTAAATTGTGTAAATTCACAAGAAATGTTTACTAAGATATGTGGTATTTTTCAAAGAGACAATGAGCAGCAAAAATGTAGCCTTTTACAAGAGTTTTTTAACTTCAAATATGAAAAAGATACTGATATGAGCTTGCATATTAGTAAAATGGAAAACTTACGTTGCCGATTAAAAACATTAAATCAAACCGTTGATGACGATATGCTAATGTCAAAAATCCTTTGTACGTTGCCTGATAAATTTAAATATTTCTCTACAGCATGGGATTCCACTTCTGTTAGTGAACGTACCCTGACAAATCTTACATCACGTTTAATTGCAGAAGAGGCAAAATTCAACCAAAAAGAAGCAACGGAAGAAGCAGTAGCCTTTAGAGCAGAAGGTAGAAGACAAAAAGGTTTTAATAATAAAAGGTACAGTACACAAGAAAGAAAATGCTATTCATGTGGAAAACCAGGCCATTATGCTAAAGATTGTCATTCTAAAAACAAGATAATGTGTAGTGTATGCAAGAAGACTAACCATAAACAGGAAAACTGTTTTTTTAGAAAAAAGGAAGGTCAAACATCAAGTAACTATTCTCAGCATTTTGGAGATGATGAAACAAGTGAAAACAAAGTAGCATTGCTGTCACAATGCTTTCCCACTAAATGTGAAGAGTTTGTTGTGGATTCGGGCTGTACTTCTCATATGACCAACAATGCAAACATTATCGATTGCATTGAAAACAGAAAAAGTGACATATTGGTAGCCAAGAAAAACGAGAAAATGCAAGCAGTTGGAAGAGGAAAAATAGTGGGTGAAAAGTACATATTAAATAATGTACTTTTTTTAGCAGAAATTTACTCTCAGTAAATGCAGTAATTGAGAACGGAGGTGAAGTCCTGTTTAAAGAAAATAAGGTTATAGTCTCAAAAAATAACAAAGAAATTTTAAAAGGCGAAAAAGAAGAAAATGGCTTGTATATAGTAAAGTTGTTTAACACCAACAAGGAAACTGTATTAACTGAGAATAATGCTGACAAATGTTATATAACAGAAACTTTAACGGATTGGCATAAAAAAATGGCACATATAAATTTTGATCAAGTTAGAAAAACATTAAAGACACATGAAATAAAATACCAAGAACAAGAAAATCCACATTGTACTGATTGTCTCCTTGGAAAACAGCATAGATTGCCTTTCCAGTTAAGCAGTTCAAGAGCCAATACTATTTGTGAACTTATGCATGCTGATTTATGTGGTCCTTTCGAAGTAGAATCACTAGGACAGGCAAGATACTTCCTATTAATTAAAGATGATTTTTCAGGCTACAGATTCGTATTTTATTTAAAACAAAAGTCAGAAGTTATAAATTGTTTCCGAAAGTTTATTGAAATGACCAAAAATCAAACAGGCTGCCAAATACAAAGACTTCGAACAGATAACGGCTTGGAATTTGTTAACAAAGACCTGAAAGTATTGTTCGAGAGTAAGGGAATTATACACGAGAAAACTTGCCCATATACTCCAGAACAAAATGGACGTGCTGAAAGAGATATGAGGACTCTGGTTGAAACAATAAGAACAATGCTGCACAGTAAGAACCTGAATAAAGACCTTTGGGCAGAAGCCTTGAATACAGCGGTTTTTGTTCTTAATAAAGTTGGCTGTAACTCTACCAGAAAAGAAACTCCATATAAGCTTTGGATGAAAAAGGACTTTAATATTACATTTTTCAGAGAATTCGGTTCAAAATGTGCTGTACATGTTCCCAAACAAAAAAGGACAAAATTAGACGCAAAAAGTCACTTAGGCCTCTTTGTAGGCTATAGCGATACAGTAAAGGGTTATCGCATATATTTTCCTGATAAAAATGAAGTTGGTATACATAGAGATGTGGTTTTTATTTCCGAAAATGAAAACCAATTTACCAGTACAACAGAAAATGAACAGATGATAAAATTACAGCTAGAAAGAGACAAACATCCACCCGAAGAGCAACCAGAAAATCAGAATCATACAGACATTGAATCAGAAAATGAAGGGGAAGAAAACTTGAGAAGAAGAACAAATAGAAGAGACATTAGACAACCATTATGGATGAGAGATTATGATGTAAGTTTTTACACAGAAACAGAACAACCAATTACCTATGAAGATGCAATACTAAGTGAAAACTCATCAAAGTGGCAAGAAGCAATAAATCAAGAACTAACAGTGTTAAAAGAAAATAATACGTGGTCGGAAGTGCCGTGGCCTACAGATAAAAAAGTGATTCAAAGCAAATGGGTACTTAAACAAAAAAGTGATAGTGAGTTTAAAGCGAGATTGGTTGCGCGTGGCTTTCAACAAGATTGTAATTACGAATTGTATGACATCTACGCTCCAGTAGCTAAGCTGACAACCTTTCGCATGTTGCTTGTAGTAGCAAATTTACTTAAGCAGCCTATACACCAGATGGACGTCCGAGGTGCATTTTTGTATAGTGATATAGAGGAAGAGGTATACATGTCGCTTCCAGGTAACAATGTAAATAATAGCAATTTCGTTTGTAAACTTAATAAGTCAATTTATGGCTTAAAAAGCTCGCCAAAGTGTTGGAACAAAAAGTTTGATTCTTTAATGATAGAAAATGATTTTTCAAGATCTCAGAATGATTATTGCTTATATTCAAAGTGTGAACAAAGTAAGCTTTATTTATTAATATATGTAGATGATGTGTTAATTTTAGGTACTGATAAGAATCAGGTAACAACTTTGAAAAATCTATTAAATAAAAATTTTTATATGAAAGATTTAGGGATCATATCTCAATATCTGGGTATACAAATTGAACAAAATTTAGAGCTAGGTTACACAGAGCTTAGTCAAGAGAATTATTTAAAAAATGTTCTAAAAAGGTTTCAAATGCATAACTGTAAAAGTATTAACACTCCTCTTGACAGTAATCTAGATCTAAAAATTTTTCAAACTGAAGAAAACAATGTAGAGTTGCAAAAGCTGTGTCGAAAAATTATTGGCAGTATAATGTATGCCGCTTTGGCTACCAGACCTGATTTATGTGAGAGTATAAGTATTCTAAGTAGATTTCAATCAAAACCAAATGAAAATTTACATAAATCATTAAAACGGGTACTTAGATATATTCAAGGTACTATTAAGTTAAAATTGCTTTTTAAACCTAGTGGTCACATTTTGACAGGTCATGTTGATTCAGACTGGGGTGGTGATACCATTGACAGAAAATCCACTACTGGTTTTATTTTTAAAATGTTTAATTGTACTATTTCCTGGACCAGTAAAAAACAACAAAATGTATCAATTTCGTCTACTGAGTCCGAATATGTAGCGTTGAGTCTAGCTACTGCAGAGGCTTGTTGGCTACGCAAACTTTTGCTTGATTTTCAATTAGAACTAAATGAACCGACTAAGATATACGAAGATAACAGGGCAGCAATTTGCTTAGCCAATAGTCCTGAAAATAATAAAAGACTTAAACATTTGGATATCAAGTTGAACTTTATAAAAGAAAAAATAGACAAAGGAGTTGTAGAAGTTATGTATGTTAAAACAGAAGATCAGATAGCTGACTTATTCACAAAACCTTTGTCTAAAATAAAATTTGAAAAGTTCCTATTAGCTTTAGGTATGGAATTTTAAATATTTGTTTGTACCTAGAGTTAGGTTGTTTGTACCTAGAGTTATGTTGTTTGAACCTAGAGTTAAGTATGCTTTATGTTTGCATTTTTCTTGTGAAAGTTTGTATGCTGAAATAATTTTATTGAGGGGAAGTGTTAAAGTACCTAAACAGATTTCGTCAATTTACAGACAGTCTTCTGGTTCAATAAAATGATTTAGTATTTATTCTAAATGTACTCCATGTTCATAGATGGCGTCACACCATCTAAGACGATAAATGTGTTCTCTGAACGTAGCTGTAAAAAAAAAGGCGCGAAGTAAGTGAGCGTCACTTTTTGTCAGTTTAATGCTTGTAAAACTTTTCTACTTCATTCATTAAAAGTTAATGAAATGTTGTGTGTTTTAATATAATAACTTCAGACAATAATGTCAACTCCATACCAATAATGACTTAGAATGTCATTGACATACATTTTCAATTTCACGTAAAAATCACGTTTGCTAAAAATCTCAGTTATCATTGAAAAATAAAATGTCAAAAAAGTTGTCATTGTGAAAAGGTTATTGTGAATTTGTAATTGTGCAGTTATGGAGTTAGAAAACACTGCGCAATTATCTGCTGCAGTGTTGGCGAGTGCAAACTTTGGTATACCTATTGTATATATCAGAACGTCAAAATCACAAACAAAGTGCAATAATGACGTCCATTAACGCATCTTTTTTTAATTAAAATAATTCATTAATATCGATATTAATAAACGGAAAAAGTGTGTTTAATAATTTTTATTTGTTAAATAAATTTATCGACTGTCTAACGATTATTTTTAACCCGCAATTATGGAGCGCCATCCTACTTTTTAAGATACGAAGGCCACTTTCAGAAAGGACCGATGATCATTCACATGTCCGCGGATCATCGGTCACATATAAAGCAATGTAAAACAATGAATCACGATCGATCGTCAGTACAAATCATCAGTCATATCTGAAACTGGCCTTAACGTTAATGTATAGAACAAAACACATTTTTTAATGAATCTTTACCTAATTGACGACTTTCTTTTGTTGTATTCACGGTTTCTTTCAATCTAATATCTATTTTGTTCTTTCCTCTGCTATTTATAACCCGAATACCTATCAAACTTTGCTTTAAACTAAACAATTTTAACCTATTTATATTTAAAAACATCTTAAACATAATACCAGACAATTAACAATGAACACCACCTTATATCTCGTTTTATTAAGAAGAAGTAAATTTCAAATTATTTTTCACTTCCTTAACTGAACTATAACTATTTTTGAGAGAGGGTTTATTTATTTTGACGGAGCTCGCAGGTGTTCCTTTATAGTCAGTGGACTGACATCAACAAAGTGTAGTGTGGAAGTTATAGGTAAATATTCATATTTATTAGAAATTATATTTTTAGTTAAACATTATATATTTACCATGTGGGAAATATCGAGTTCGGTTCAAAATATTGTGTGTAACAACGACGAAAATTCAAATAATAGTGATGAGAGTGACGATTTTAGTGATAGTGTAAGTAATGAAAACAGGATTCGACGACATTTAAATTTGGAAGCACAGCGTGTATAAGAATCTACGGGAAAAGTTTGGTTTCCATGAAAAAACAGAATTAATGCAAGCAGTATCTGATTTAACACAAGTTCCCCTGTCAACTATACGTAAAATAGCCAAGAATGGGCCTTATATGGAGGCAAGAAGCGATGATGCGTCTTTGATAACATTATTAAAAACCACTATTTATGACTGTTACAGAAGAGATAAGTTACCTACAATTGAAATAATAAGAAATAAATTAAATTGATAGTTTCAACCCTTACACTGTGAAATTCATACATATCAATGTTTAAAAATACTCATTATTTTTATTTCACAATATTTTATAATATAAGGTTTTACAAAAAACTTAGACCCGACCGGTTTCGATGTTTATACATCATTTTCAAGGGGTGGAATGAAAACATTGTTTATTATGTAACTAAGAAAATGGAAGGAATACTTTCAGGGTAGGATAGTAATAGGTATCATATAGATAGTGAAATTAAATAAAGTAAACAAGTGTATTATTATTTCTGTTTAACTTATTTAGGAGAAATTTCAAATGAAATTTCAGAAATTATTTCAAATGCTATTCCAACATCTAATGCAGCGTTTAAAACATATAAGAACGTTGGTTCAATTTTAAGTAATGTTAAAGAGAAGACGTCCTCACTTGAGAAATCTGGTGTCTATAAAATCAACTGCTCTGAATGTGATGCAGTATATATTGGTCAAACAAGAAGAAATCTTGATATAAGGTATAGTGAGCATCTTGGAGCCTACAGAAACAACCACCCTGACAGATCAAATTACGCAAAACATTTGTTAGAACAAAACCACAAACCAAATTTGAACAATCAAATACAGTTACTTCATGACTGTCAGAATTATAGTAAACTTAACTTTTTAGAGTCTTTAGAAATAAGAAGGTACTCCAATGATCCTCAGTATACTCTTGTAAATGAGCAAATAGATACTTTACAATCTCCTTTGTTAGACTGTTTGACCGATATATTTTAAGGTGTATCCACCTATCTTTTCTAAATTCTGCTCATTGCGAAAATATGTACATATATACACCTTTTAACTTAGCTAATAATACACTTGTTTACTTTATTTAATTTCACTATCTATATGATACCTATTACTATCCTACCCTAAAAGTATTCCTTCCATTTTCTTAGTTACATAATAAACAATGCTTTCATTCCACCCCTTGAAAATGATGTATAAACATCGAAACCGGTCGGGTATAAGTTTTTTGTAAAAATTATATTATAAAATTTTGTGAAATAAAAATAATGAGTATTTTTAAACATTGATAAGAAATAAATTAACAAATGCCGGCCGTAATGTAAATTGCTATCAGAAACCCATTGAAAACATTCAAAACGGTTAATAAACGTCAAACAGTCATGGAAAGCAGAAGAATAGTGGATATGTGGTATACATACTAGGAACAAGTAACTAAGTATAGAGAATAAAAGCGGCCAATTGTATATTTGGACGAAACTTGGTATGATACACACGATACGGTCAAGAAAGGATTGACTGATGGGTCAAAATCGTGTATGCCGACTGGCAGAAAATGATTTAAAAAGTAATCAAAATTGAGGATGAGTAAAAGAACATTGGACAAGTCCATATTAATGGGGAAAATAAGTTAAATATTGATTTACAAGTAGATAGTGATAGTGAAGCAGATGGTATGGAAGAAGGATTAATAGGATTTTTGGAAGAAAAAAGTTATTTAAGTTTAATATATTTATTTTACTTATGTAGTAGTGACAAATTGGAGTTTGAAATTATATTTATTTTTAAAGAATTGTTTTATTCATTGTTCTAAAATTTCTTTTGTTTGTTATTTTTTCATAGAATTTAGTTTTGTTCATGGCTTTGAAATTTCGTTTTCCATAAAAAAATCGAATAGGATACAAAAAGGGCTCAGTTAACGTGTGGTATCCCGTTTAAGCCTAACACTCTTTCAACAATTACGTAACGTCAAATACAATACAGAATTATGTTTGGTAAGTATAAGCAGAAATAATAATAATACCTTTCAGAGTCTAGCTCCACAACATAACCTAAAGGGGATATACGATTAGATAGCTGGCACTATAAGTTTTACGTCGACTATACCTAAATTTTTTTTAGTACCTATGCACACGTCAAGACTGGATTGGTTATCGAAGTAATAACTGTTAATTTTCTCTTCAAGTCGGCGCTAATTTTACAACTCTCCGCCCTCTGTTAGAAATTCGATATACTATCTGCATCACATTTCACACCTCAAATTTTATTGCGTTGTTGAAGAAGAATTTTACGTTCATGCACCCTCTGTTGGAAATTAATAATACTATCAACGAGAACTTGAAGAAAAAATCTATAGACAATAAATCGAACTAAAAAGTTGAAAATAAATATAGTTTAAAAAAACTAAAAAAACACGCTTTTAAAGAATGATTTTTTAGTTTTTTTAAACTATATTTATTACTTATGCATTTTGTATTTTACCTACAGGTCGTGTGGATATTCGAGTTGCATGATTTTCAATTAATTCTAAAACCATATTATAACCGTTGGTTTTGTTAACCGAAATCTTTTAAAAAATGTAAGATTATCCATGTCATTATAATGATTGGACCTATTATATATTTGCCGCGGAAATCCCACATCTATACTATCTCCAAAATATCCAGGTCGTCCTCAAAAGCTTCTATTTTCAATAAAAAAAAAAACTATCAAAAGACACCTGTTCTAGTCACTCGAAATTTTTCAATCTTTCGGCGTTATGTTGAACGTTTCGAACTTTAGGTGAGGGTTAGGGCGCCGACATCGACAACCTAAATTTAGGGACAACATAGGGCAATTAGGGATCACTTTACTAATCGAGCAAACGAAAACAGATCCCTAGGGTTTCCTTAGTGTTAGGAATGACCTAAAGTGGTTGGTGCAAACGGGCATAAACCCCCGATTGCCAAGAGCGCTCAAGCAAAAAGCAGCAAAAAGTCGACATGGAAAACAGTACAAAGCGTTTTGAAATACGGAATATACCATCCATTTCTAACCCTTTTCTTGTAATGTTTTGGTGAGAATCTTCTATGCTGATCATCAAAAGGAAAATCAAAATTATACAAAGGTGCAGCTGGACGTTTAACCAAAAAAACTCTATCTGCTGCACGCATGATTTCGGGCCATAATCCTGGGTCAGAAGAGATACTTTGGACGTAGCCTTTTCTAAATGTGTCTCTGAGGTCTGCACAACTTGTGAATTTTGATTTTTGGAACTGCACGGATCTGCATCACTACTCGCCAAATTCGTTTGAGATGACTACCCAGCTCAGTAATGCTGACGGTTGCGTCCAAAAGGTTAGGTTAGTCAGTATCTAGGTGCTTGGTGTTGTTCAAATGGTGGTCGGTTGTGGGAGCGTTGAAACTATATGTACCTTCTTTCCAGAAGTTCTGCAGAGCATCTGACTATTCACATCATAACATCGGACCTTTTCGTTTCTGGAACAAATTAATTAAAATAAAAAATAATAATGATATCAAAAAAAAATAATAATAATTGGTATTTTGTCCCTTGTTTGATAGTTTTGTGTAAAATATATTTTTGTTAGAAATTACGCCTGCGGCACTTTATAAATTTTTTAAAAATTTTTGGTCAATATAAAATATTGTATAAAACTCGAGCTAAAACTACGCTTTTTTATACTCGCTACTTCTAAGCACTTGCTGCGCTGTGCTTTGAAAACCGCTTGTATAAAACAGCTTGCTTTTTGACATTTTTATGAACTACTATTTCGTCAGTCCTCAAAAGAATGGTCACACCATAACAACAAAGTCACATTATGCAGCGACGGATTTACAATTTATGTGGCATTACGCTATATAATTTTAGCGGTCCTTACTCCCTACATTTTATTTTTGGTTACCTCTTTGTGTTCACAAATTTTACACAAAAATGTCAAAATTGCCCAATTTATGTTATATAGGAAAAAATTCTTATATTTTCGCAATTAAATTTTTCATGAAATATTTGTAAGAAAGATGTACATGTAGTAACTTTTTTTAGTTTTTATTACATTAAAAGTAAACACAGAAAAGTGAAATAAATTTATGAAAAAAACATTTTTGCCTTAAAAAAATACTAAAACAATCACGGTCTTTTGCGTGAATAAAATTACTAGATTAACCGACTTACCTGTAAGGAGGATTAATCTTGATTTTCCGAGCTTGTCCGAAGATATAATTATACTTGTAGTTTCCGTTAAACCTACCGATCAGCACGAATGTTCAAATATCAGAAAAATAAGGAACATACAACTCGCCACCTCTCGGTACTAATCATTCCGTTTGAGTGTTTTCCTTTTAAAAATCGTATATTCTGTGGGAGCTTAGGGTGGGTTGGGTAATTATATCTTCGGACAAGCTTGGAAAATCAAGATTAATCCTCCTTACAGGTAAGTCGATTAATCTAGTAATTTTCCTTCGCTTGTCCTCCGATATAATTATACTTGTAGATGTTCAGAGTAAAGGACGATTTTTAAATAGCAAATATATTGTTTATTTTATATAACAGTTGAAAACTGATAAAGATATTATACCTAATACCTAATACCTACTAGAAATTATTGGAAAGTAGTAACATATTGCAAGGAATGCTTATGCAGTTACAGTTAATTTTAACATGAAATATATGAAATAATTTAATACATACATAACGACAATATTTAAATAAAATAACGTATTACAAGGATACTTTTTTATTCTGTTTGGATTATAGTTTTAGCAAAAACATCTGTTTGAACCCTTACTGGTTTGTTATAAAACTTAAAAAATGCGTTGGATGAAGGTGTCCATCCAGCTGTATTTTTTATTTGTTCAACACTAATACCCGCTCTTAATGCTGCAGAAGTGCTTGCATGTCGAACACTATGGGCTGAAAAAATTGAGGTATCTACGCCACCTAAGTGTAATGTATTTTCAATCCATCGACTGATTGTTTGGGAAGAAGCGGCGTGATGAGGTTTTTTATGAGTTAATATAAGACTTTGTTCCTCATTGCGAATACTCGCTGATTTCTCAATATAAAAATCAACAGTATGCGCCACACATAACTCTGGCTTACTTCTAAAATATGGGAATACTAACAGGGGTTGAAAATTACCAATTCTAGATGTCTTAATTTTATCAGGAATTTTTATTTCGAGTTTTTCTGTAGAATAGAAAATATTTTCGATTTTAATTAATGACAGTGTCTGGACTCTGCTAGCAGTCGTGAGTGCCATCAGAGTAACCATCTTGTATGTTAGTTAGTTCTTCCAAAGGGTAACGTTCTGCTAAATATTTCAAGGTTGAATCTGGATTCCAAATGTAGTTATATTTAGGACGTGGTGGACGAATATTTGAAACACCTTTCAGAAACCTATTTATTATTTTTTCGTCGTTAATATTTGCAGGAGTAAATATTAAGTTTAATGCAGATCTGTATGAATTTAAAACCGAATATGAAGAGCCTGCATTTACGGCAATAGTTAGAAATTCTAGACAGGAGTTTAAGTTATACTTCCAGGGGTCAAGTTGTTTTTCTATGCAGAATTCCCAGTATTTTTTTAAACAGGCCGTATATTGTTTTATATTATCTCTATAGCATTAACCGGAATACCTTTATTTAAATACGCCCTCCGTATAATTTCCCTGCCACCAGGGAAATTTTCTGGTAGAGTGGATGACACTTTCTGAAAGGAGAAATAAGTAAATATTTAGAAGGTTTAAAACAAATTGCCTTTTCTATTAACCATTTTTGAAAAATTGGATACCATGGTTGAGACGGCCAATATGGGACAACCATAATACCTGTGGACTTCTCCTGGATAATTTTTTCCAAGACTTTCATTACAACCGAAAAGGGTGGAAAGGCATAAAAATAATATTTTGACCATTTAAGAGTAAAAACATCTACTGAGAACGAGTATAGATCGGGAAACCAGGAAATAAACTTTTCACATTTTTTATTGATTCTTGTTGCAAAAAGATCTATCTCAGGTTGTCCGAAGTTATCTACAATTTGCTTGAATATTGAAGTATTTAGCTCGTATTCTGTGTCAATAGTGAGTGATCTAGATTCTTTATCTGCCTTAGTGTTTGAGGAAGATGGTATATAACTTGCAAATACCTGAATATTATTTTTCTCACACCAGCGCCACAAGCATGTCGCCATTTGTACCGATTCACTTTCTTCAATTAATTCACTTAATACTATCTTTACTGACCATCCAATAGTTCAAAACATCCATGACATCTATCAAATTCTCTCAGCTCGTGATGTAAAAGTTTGTCTTATCTGGCTCCCATCTCACATTGGAATTACTGGCAATGAAAATGCTGACTACCATGCCAAAGAAGCCACCTCTACCATCACCACAACATCGATCCAGCTCCCAGAAGACCTCAAACACTTATTCAAAAAGTCCGTCAAAGTATCCTGGCAAAATTATTGGCACAACAGTAGAACAGCTCTAAACGATATACAACCTTCCATTGGCTCTCTCCCCCTCGACTTCATAACCAGGAGAGAAGCTGCTGTTATTAGACGATTGCGGATCAACCATACCAGATATACTCACGGTTACTTGATGTCATCTGAAAACCTTCCCGTCTGCCGCTACTGCAATGTTGATTTAACCGTTAAGCATATACTCACGAACTGCCAGATATACAACAATATGTATCAGGAAACCCCCGTATGTCCCTCTAAACTTAACAGAAACCGCATCAAAACCATTTGAGATTTTACATGCCGATATTTTTCACTACAATAAAAATCTCTATTTAACTGTAGTGGACCCATTTTCAAAATTTGCACAATCATTATCAATCACTGGCAAAACAGCCATAAATATTTGCGACGCGTTAACTAAATACTTTTGCAGTTTTGGAGTACCACAAAAAATTATATTAGATAGTGGTACTGAATTTAAAAACGATACAGTTCGCGAACTTCTCAATTTACACAAAAATTAAAGTACATTTCACGACACCAGGGCATCATGAATCCAACGGTATAGGTAATAGAAATATTTCATTTGACACTTATCGAGCACTTACGCAATTTAAAAGAAGTTTATCCCAATGATACCGATTTAATCAATTATGCTGTTCTCGCCTATAATAGTTCAATACATAGTGCAACGGTATTCACACCATTTGAACTCGTATTTGGACACACTAATTCGCGTAATCCTGACGAAATATTTCAAAGTAAAGAACGATTTTCAAGTTATGTGGAAAATCACAGAGAAAAACTGAAACACGTTTACAAAACTGTCAATGATCATTTAGAAAATAACAAACAACAGGTTGTAACAAAACATAATACAGCTGGTGATAAAAACTTAGAATTTAAGATCAATCAAGTAGTTTATAAGAAAAATCCATATTATAGGAATAAAAAGAATAATAAATTTATAGGACCCTACACTATAACTAGGTTATTGGATAACAATAAGGTTGAAATTGTGAATAAAAAACAGAAAAAATCTGAAGTACATATTAAAGAATTAAGAAAACCTCATTGTTTTCATAATCCAGAAAATGCTGAAACTCGGGACAGTGTGGAAGCTGATAGCAATGTTGACGATATATAGACATAAAAGTGCTCGAGGAAGAAATTAGAAAATTAATTGTGTTGTGTCATAATATGAATATGTCAATTAATCAGAAAAAACTCTCGCATAATTTAAATTTACAACCAAAACTCGATCACCTAATGTATTTAATTGATGAACTATTGAATAAATTCGATAATATTAGATCATTAAACGTTTCAAGACAAAAACGCGGACTAATCAATGCAGGCGGTAGCATATCCAAATTTTTATTTGGAACCCTAGACGCAACAGATGGAGAAAAAATCGAAAATGCTTTAAATTTATTGAAAAATAATCAACAAAAAATAGTCCGGGAAGTGAATGCACAGATTTAATTATCCAAAAAATTAACAAACAAATATTCATCAGCTTTAGATTATATTGTTAGTAATCAAAAAATAATAACTAAGCGAATCATAGATTATAAGACTTATTTAGATAATCTTACAAATGAACTTTACAAATTTTCCATGTATTCTAGTATACTTGACCAAATATTCCTAAATGCCAATACTATTAATACACTAATCGAAAACCTGGAAAACGCCATCACGTTTGCCAAATTACATATAATACACCCAGATATTTTGACACATCAAAATTTGAAAAAAATTTTAAATGAATTGAATGATAATTACAGGAGCGACGAAATATTAAATCTAGATTATTAATTCATGGTATTCAGTAATTCATGCAACCTGTTATTTCACTGCTGATAATATAATATTTGCCACAGAATTTCCCCTCATTCACCCCAATGTATTTAAATACTACCACCTTGATCCTATCCCTACCAAAAGTGACACAATAATTATACCCAAAAAACCTTTTTTGGCTCCAAGTGAAGAAATCCATCAGTATATGGACGACCCGTGTACCCTACTTGGAAAAAATTATATCTGTCCCCAAGTGCAACTAAATGTGAAAACCAAAGACTGTATTAAAGACCTTATTCAAGACATTGGAACTTCATGTGTGCAAGTACCTATTAAGCATCCGTCACAGATATTCAATAAAATTAATGATGAATATCTGATCGTCATCACAAGTGAAAAATTAAAAATAAAAACCAACTGTCCAGACGAAAATTTCCTCACCATTGGTGGCAACTACGTAATACAAATTCCCGTTAATTGCAGCATCGAGTACCAAAACTACAAATTCGGATCTAACAGCAACCAATCCATTATCAATAGAAGATATTACCAATTTGAAATCAATTGATTGGTTACAATGGACATTTATAATTATTCTAATATTAACCGCAGCAGCGTACCTATTGTGGACCTGTAAACTTAAGAAGACCTACAAGAAGCAACGAAAGCCCCAAGGAAAGCCTTCTCCTTCGGAACCCGAAGTATTTCTCTGATAAGGGAGGAGTTATGGTAGGACCTCTACCCTATATTACACCATAAGGGAGTGGTATTACATCAGCCTCGGTGCACTGTCAGCAATTATTACCGAGCATATAAATTGCAGAACATTGTAATTTAGTTCATTCTAATTTTTGTCATAACATTGTTAAGTTCAATTGTAATTTATAATTAATAAAAACACTTTTAAAAAACTCTTCCGGCTTATACAGTACGGTAATTAGTAATTAAATTATATATATTTACATTTGTTATTAATTACATAAATATTAGTTGGTTTTAACTTCAAACCCATAGCAACATACAGCACATGCTATAAAAGCTAGCCCAAGAAATGACAGTACCGTTGTTGTAACAAGACTGTTTCCAGTAAACGAAGAAAACTTAAAAGCATCCGGGACGAAAAATGACAATGATCATTTACTGCACCACCAGAAAACACCTAGACGGAATGAAAGCATTGTGGGAGGGGTTAGTCAAAAGGAAAATTGGTCCATGTATGTCCCCCAGAAGTTAAAACAAAAACCTCATCAAAAGTTACGTCCTGTAGCACTTACTGCTGTAGGGGAAGCAAAACAAATGTTTTATAAAAGGAAACTGGATCTACTGGAACAAAAGCAGCACGAAGAAAGTGAAGCAAGGAAGAAAAGGGAACAGAGGGAGGTAGAAGAACATGAAAAGAAAATGAAACTATTAGATTTAGAAATAGAATGTAAGCAAAAGAAATTAAATAAATTCAAAGTGTAACTTTTATTAAAGCTTTTATTTACATTCACTATAGTTTTTACAGTTGAGAAAAATGTTCTCTAATTAATAGCTGTCTACACTGCTGCCCCGTATTCTCAAAAAGCTGTTCTGCATCAGGTTCAGCATCATTGTCAACGTCAGCAGGTGGATCAAACCATTCATCAGGGAATAAAGTCATTCATTTCTACTGCTATATTGTGCAATACTGCTGTTTTTTTTTTTTTTTTTTTTTTTTTTTTTTTTTTCGTTTCAATTATAGAGCGTCGGCTGCAAAGGCCATTGGCTCTGTACATTGGAAGTCAGGGGGGAAAACTCATGTTCACTCATAAGAGTACTGTTGGACTTCATTTACATGATCTACCAACCAAAACTCCCTTTGTAAATTTGTTGACGTTCATAGTTAGACGGTTTTATTGAGAACATAAATCGATAAGCAAGGTGTGGGATTAAATTTTAAAATATATATCTATTAATTTTAAATATTCAATAACTTTTTGAAAGTTCGTCGTAAAGGCCAGGTATTTTGGGTCGTTAGTTTGTATACCTATCTGATGGCGAGAATCTCTAAATTTTCTACAATAAAAAAGAATATGTTCGAGTGTCACTTGAGAACTACATTCCTCACATTCCGGGGGTATTCTTCCAAGGAGTAAGTATGAAGATGTTAAATGTGTATGTCCCATTCTTATTCTGGATATGATGACCTGGTCTTTTCTGTTTGTTAAGTTGTATATGCTTGGGCATAACGATACAATTGGTTTTACTGATTTGAGGAAGGTGTTATTTCTTTCGCTGCCTTATCTGCCTTTTCATTTCCTGGTATGCCTATGTGACTCGGTACCCAGATAAAAATTACATCTGTTCCATGCACTGTCAAGTCATGAAGAATAGTTCGCAATTGTGCCATTAATCTCTTGATATAAAGGGGTAACGAGTATTTCATATAGTTGGTTGTTTCAAATGGGATGTGGTCTCCTAATAATAATTTGTAACCAGAATTATAAGTGCTAAGTAGAATTTTATTCATGTCTTCTCTATAATTGTGACTCAAGAACTTAGATAAGATATATTCTTTATCAATGACTCCTATATAGGAAATATTTAATTCGAGCTGGCAATATTTTTCTAAACAAGCTTGTAATTGACTAATCCAATTATATTTTAAGTTGACATTATCAGCATTATATAGTTTTTTTAAGCGGACAAGTGCTTTGTGAGTGTATCTGTTGTTTTCATGATTTGATATTCTATTCAGAAGCTCTATAGCTTGCTTTATAATAAAATATCCCAGCTTAGAAATATTAACCTCAGTTCGAATTACATATGCGGCTGTACAGTTTTGTAAAAAAGTAGGTTTTTCCAAAAATTATTTTGCATTTTTTCAGCTTCTTCTAAGTAACGTAGGGCCCAAATACTGCTAGCATATGTGAAAGAGGGTACGACTACGTTATAATATAGGGTTTTAATTGAGTTTATATCTGAGATGTGTGAACAATTTATGGTTTTTAGAACTAAGCCTTGGGACAGTCTTGCTTTCTGCTCCCGGTTTTTGAGGTTGTTTATGAACAGTCCGTTAAATGAAAAGATTACACCAAGATACTCGTAAGAATTCACTATTTCTATTTTAGAGCTTTTATATGTGAATTGCGGTTGTTTGCCCAAGTTAGATCCTCTCCGGAAGACTATAATTTTTGTTTTTGAAGTGTTAACCTCAAGATTAAATTTATCGCAGTATGACTCTAAGATTTTTATATTATGATACATTTCAATTTGTGACTCAGCAAATAGGGCTAGGTCGTCAGCATACATTAGCATGTTAATGTTCGTTGTTTCATCCAATGTAACTCCTTTACTATTATGTTTTTTGAAATAACTATCCAGATCAGAAATAAATATGGAAAAGAGAAGGGGGCTAAGCGAGTCGCCTTGTAAAACACCTTTCGTTATTTTAATTTTATCTGAGATACTGCCGTTTTGTTCTATATAGAAATGTGCTGAGTTATATAAGGAAAGAAGAATTCTAAGAATTTTTGAACTAACGCCTTGTAAATAAAGTTTTCCCCAGAGAACACTATAATCCAAGGAATCAAAAGCCTTTCTAAAATCAACGAATAAAACAAAAAGTTTCCTTGAGGAAAGACGTAAATAGTTATTAATAATTGCATAAAATATGAAAATGTTATCATTGCAATCGCCAGATTTACGAAATCCTGTTTGGCATTCTGGTAGTATTTCACAGTTTTCAGCGAAGTTTGTAAGTCTAATATTGATAAGCTGTGTAAACAGTTTTGTTTTGTGGTTAAGAAGCGCTATGCCGCGGTAATTGTTTGGGTCTCCTAGTGGTCCTTTTTTATGGAAGTGAATCATTTTAGAAGTCGCCCATGTAGAAGGTATTCTTTCTTCATGAAAGATTCTATTGAATATATTTTTTAAATAGAATATCCAATCAATGGGCAAATTTTAAAAAAATTCGTTAGATATATTATCATCGCCTGGTGATTTATTATTCTTTGCAAGGTTTAAAACATGATAAATTTCTTTTATAGTGAAGGGAGTATCCATATATGGATGTAATACATCCGTGAATTGGATGTTTACGAGTGGGGTGGGCTTATAAAAAACTTTATAGATAGTTAAAAATTGATCCATTTCTATAGCACTTTTCATGTTTTTATTTTTATTTTTATTCAATTTAATTTCCTTCCAGAATTCGTTAGGGTTTTTTATGTTTTCAAATTTCACTATCTGATTTTTTTGGTAAGCACATTTCTTCTCTTTAATTAATTTCCTAAACTCTTTTTGTGCAGCGATACTAAACTCAATAGGATTGGCCGGTTTTTATTTTCCTTTTTTCCCAACCTTCGTACGTAATTGATTTCTTTGTAATCCATGTCTATTTTAATCTCTTTTCTGCAAAATTCCACTATCGTTTCAAGCAGTTCTGCATTGCGTTTTTCAAATTCTGGTATACCTCTTATGACTAAATTATTTTTTCGTTTGAGTTCATTGATTTCTTTTTTCGCTGCTTGTAACTCATTTCCCATTATTGCAAATTTATCGGCTATTTCTAAAGATTTTGTATTAAACTCTGTTTGTAGATTGTTGATATTAAAGGTTAATTCGTTTTTTAATCCTTTAATTTCGTTTTTAATTTCTGAAGAAAAATTGCTTAGTTGGATTGTTAAAGTTTCTGAAATTCTTTGAAGTGCAGCTGGATAGTTGGTTCCATGATATTCAATGCCAAGAAATAGATTTGCTCGGATTTATAATTATTACTAGATTAATTCAGGCTTCCGAAAATTATTTTAGTCTGACAACAGCGGTCTGTAAAGCAGGTCTCTCGATACTTGATAATTAGCTCGTCCAAAGGTCAGATTCCGGAAATATTATTATTATTCTCTTGATATTGGGATAGTTATCATGTAAAAAGGAATTTTTAACTTACAGATGCTTGTAGTCTGATCTTGTTTCACCGATTCACATCAAATTTTATTTTGAATTGATCTATATTAATTAGATTTCACTGATATCTCAACACATAGAAGTAAACTTTTTATCTATAAGCTGTTGCCAACTCTTATCCGTATTTATATACCTATGTCATAGGCTTGCAATAGCGTATGATACTCTTTTCACTATGCGACTTGCAGAGGATTTAGAATTAGAGGTTCAATGTTTTGTAACAAGTTACGAACAGTAGGTTTTGTTAACCGAAAACGATAAAAAAAGTCAGCATCATCATATCTTTCAAAGTGACACTTTCTCTTTGAATAATTTTTTATTCTTCTCAAATAAATCACTTCGTAATCGGATGATGAACTAGAGCTGGAAGAACTATCAAGCATGTTCATCAGTTTTTCGTGAAGTATTCAGCCTGGTTGTCAAAAAATATGGAGAAAACTAGGTTATGTCTGCTTTAAAGCCACTTTATCTTCTGTAAAGTTTAGAAATTCGCACTTTAAGTTAAAGGAAACTTTAGGCACTACTTTCTCTTAAAGTACGATGATGGGACCACTTTTTCAACTTTAAGCCAACTTTGATATTTAAAGGCACTTTAAGTTGATTATGAAACTGGCCCCAACATGTCATTGCAGCGGAGACTGACGTCACTCAACCAATGTTGAATAAACGTTAGAATATTAAATAAAAAACAGATCCAATGCACTTTTATATGTTTATTAATTTCAACACTTATAACGCTTTAAATAATAATGAATTTGTGGAACAGATAATCTCATCAGTTTTCTGTATGTAGCCGGTGTTTTCTGACTTGACTTCACCATGAACTTACTAAAATAGAATGACAGCTCGTTCCTCTTCTTCTGCAATAAAACAAAGTGTCGTATTCCATTCGGTTACCCAGAACACAGAACATACACTCCTTTCCAACGCTTCCTTCCATTTGAACCACCTCTAAATTCCAAGGTTGATCAAATGCAAATGATTTTATCTGACGTTTATTCAAAACTTTTATTTTTATTGCATATAAAGAACTTAATACAAACTTCGATGAAAAAACCTTAATTAAAAACTTCGATAAAAAAACTTAATTAAAAAAACGTCAAAAAAAAGTTTCACAACATTCAACGCTTTTAACCTTAAAGAAACTTACGACACGCTTAAAAAAAACTTGAATTAACCTTAAAAAAATAGAAACACTTTAAATTTGAGAAACTTGAGCTTCAGAACTTATTCAAACATTTCTTCATCTTGTGCATCTGAAACAAAAAACATTAGTAATTGTCAATCACACTCAACAGTATTTCTGGATTTTTCAAATTTAGTTTTTCCGACAGCTTCCGTAAGAGCATCTGCTAGTTGGTCATCAGTGCCAAGCCATTTTATTATGATATTTGTTCTTAGAAATTTCAAGTTTAACATAATGGTAGCACAACTTTACTATATGTTTGAGAGTTTGTGATTCATCGGATTTGGCGAAATTTATTGCGTATTTACTATCTTCGTACATAATTGGAATCAATTCAACTTTAATTTTTCTTTTATACTGACTAGTTCTTCACAACCCAATGACATGATAATGTACTCTGCTTTCATAGAGGAAAGAGCTACGTGCGTTTGCTTTTTGGTTCTTCAGAAAATTATGTCATTGAATAGTTTTACTATAACACCACTAGTAGATTTCCCATTTATGTCATTGATTCCTAGAAATGCGTCTACGAAGCATTCTAATTTGTTTCCGATGCCGGTATATTTTAGGCCCAAGTTTATAGTGCCTCTTCCATACCTAAACACTCTCTTCACTTTTACCCAACACATATCCTGTTACCAGGTATCGAGATAAATTAACATAAATATATAAGTATACATAGTGGGTCTTTAACATGCCCCCGCCCTTAAAAGAATTCAGTCTTTTAAAACACTGAATCTATCCCTCAATTAGTGGGTTAGATGAATCTACTTTGTTGAACATTTGGTGATTTTCTACTGGTAATGGACACAATTTTGTAACTGCTCGTTTGATCGTCCCTCGTTTTGTAAGAACTGATGTGACTCGGACTACATTGTCTCCTCCGGGAAACAAGTCCATAATGCGCCCCAGTCACCATTCCAAAGGTGGCACATGATCTTCCTTAATTATTACCAATGAACTCTTGTCTTTGCGTCCTTAATTTGTTTTCCATTTCGAACGCTGCTGTAGTTGCCCGACGTATTCTTTTCGCCATCTATTCCAAAACTGCTGCCTTAGTTGTTCAAGCCTTTGATATCGGGATAAACGAGGTTCAGGTACATCTTCCAGATTTGGCTCCAACGTTGAAGTGAGAGTCCGTCCAATCAGAAAATGAGATGGAGTAAGAGGATAGAGATCTTCAGGATCAGTAGAAAGTGGAGTTAGAGATCTAGAATTAAGTATTGCCTCAATTTGCACGAGTATAGTTGAAAATTCCTCATATATTAAATGTGAATTACCCAGAACTCTCTTTAAATGGAGTTTTGTTGATTCGACTCCGGCTTCCCATAAGCCTCCAAAATTAGGTGCGTATGGAGGTCCAAAATACCAACCAATTCTTTGATTAGTTGTATACTCATGAAAGTCAGAGTCATGTACTTGTAGAAAATTATGCAAATCCCTTAACTCTCGATTTGCTTTCACAAAATTAGTACCGTTATCTGAATATATATGAAGAGGTTTGCCTCTACGCGAAATAAATCGCTTTAAAGCCAACAGAAAATAATCTGCTGTTAAATCACTTACGAGTTCTAAATGAATACATTTAGTAGAGAAACATACAAATAAACAAATATAAGCCTTTACTAATTTGCTACCACGCCCTTTTCGGTTTTTTATCAAAATTGGACCAGCATAATCTAAACCAGTTACTTGAAAGGAAAAACCTGAAGAAAATCTTGTAGCTGGCAAATTTCCCATAATTGGAATAATGCCTTTTGATTTGAATTTATAACATCTTATACAAGATCTGACAGTTACTTTTGCTAGGTTTCGTCCAGCGATATGCCAATAATTTTCTCTTAGAGAAGCTAATAACTGTTGGAGTCCAGCATTTTAAATAAAAGTTTTGTGAAATGGTGGTTGGAAGACAAAATGATGGGATGTTTTTTAGAAAAGCAAAAGTTTGAATTTTCAAGTCTGCCACCCACACGAATTATATTATCTTTATCAAGAAATGGATTAAGTGTAAGTAATTTACTATGTTAACTTAAAGGTTTCCAATCCATTAATTTAGTGTATTTTTCGTTAAATGACACTTTTTGCATTAATTTTATCAGCAAAATGTGAGATCTATGGATTTCAACTGGATTCAAAAGACCCGAAATCCTATTTTCCTTTCCATTTCGACAATTTTTTATAAATCTCAAAATATAAGCAGAACTTCGTATAAGGCGATTGAATTTAGAAAATCTCTCGAAACTAAACCAATCATTACTATCTATAACTAATGATGTAACGTTCTTATTCATTTCGGGTAATATGTCCTCACCAGAATTGTCCTTTGGCAAAAATGATTCATTTTCTTTTAACCAAGATGGCCCATGCCACCAAGTACTCAGATCATTTATTTTTATTGGACTAATGCAGGGTTTTCTAATGTCGGTACATATTTCCAATTGTCAATATTAGTGAGGGATTGAATTTCGACCACCCTATTCCGCACAAAAGGTTTTAGTAAATTAGCGGACATATTGATCCAGCCTAACACAATCTTTGAATCGCTCCAAAATACTATTTTCGAAATCTTTAATCTTAAAGAGTTTTTTATTCACTCAGATAATTGTGCTGATATATGAGCAGCACAAAGCTCTAAACGAGGAATAGTAACCGGTTTTATAGGAGCTACTCTCGATTTAGAACAGAAAATATGATTAAAAACACCTCTTTCATTTACCGAACGTACATAAACACAACTACCGTAAGCCTTTTCTAATGCGTCTGAAAATATATGTGTAACTACTCTTGGGTTTTCACATATAACATGACGATCAATTTTAAGAAAACTAAAACTAAAACTTTGTGCTAAAATATAAACTTAGAGGATCGTCCCAACTCAGTTTTTCTTTCCATAATTCTTGAAGCATAATTTTCGCGATAATAACACAAGGACTTAACAGACCTAGCGGATCAAAAATACGTGCGATGCATGATAACATTGTTTTCTTTGTAATTGGTTTATCGGTAAGTTCAAAATGAATATTAAATAACAATTTATCATCAATATTTGACCAGAGCAAACCCAAAGTTTTAATAGTTTCATCTTTACAAATTTCTAACAAATGAGAATTTTCATTATTAGTCCCATTATGTATGATTTTATTAAAAATATCTGGATAATTAGATCTCCACCTCCTTAATGGAAAACAACCAGATTCAAGTACCTCTTTCATTTTAACACACTAATTCGTTGCTTGGTTTTCATCATCACAACCACTTAATAAATCGTCTACGTAAAAATCATGGAAAATAATTTCAGAGACATCTGGCAATGTTTCACGAACCTCATGGGCCAATTGAACAAGGCATCTAATTGACAAAAACGGAGCACTAGCGGTTCCGTAAGTCACTGTATTCAATGTATAAGTAGAAATCTCTTCAGACGGATCTTTCCTCCATAAAATATTTTGAAAACATCGATTTTCTTCTG
The DNA here is from genome assembly GCA_949126875.1 of Lochmaea capreae. Classification (NCBI taxonomy): domain Eukaryota; kingdom Metazoa; phylum Arthropoda; class Insecta; order Coleoptera; family Chrysomelidae; genus Lochmaea; species Lochmaea capreae. The sequence goes on from OX421406.1 coordinate 29,511,080, forward strand.
CCACTTCAACTTGTCGATACATTTTTTCTACGTCGGCAGTGAAAACTATACGATGTTGACGAAATCGTAATAAAATGGAAAAAAGATCATCCTGCATGGTGGGACCAACCATTTGAATATCATTAAGTGAAACTCCCGTTGATGTTAAAGCTGAAGCATCAAAGACAACACGTAACTTGGTTGTTAAGCTTCTCTTTCACTCAAAACACCATGATGGGGTAAAAAATACGATACTTCGGATGTATTGTCTAATTTTGTCATATGTCCTAAATTTTCATATTCATTTAGGAATTGACAATACTTTTCTTTAAATTCGCAATCTTTATTTAACCTTTTTTCTAGTGCAGAAAAACGTTTAGCTGCTTGTTCTTTAGAATCACCTAATTCGTAAATTGATCTTTTGAACGGTATGCGAACTGAAAACCTACCATTTTTTAGACGAGTGGTTGTATTTAAAAAATAGTTTTCACAATCTTGCTGTTCGATAGACCATGGATTTTTTTCAGCAATTTTATCGAGTTCAAAAAATGTCTCTAATTGATTTTATATTAATTTATTAGAGTCACATTCCTGAATAATGTTACACAGACTTAGCTCCACATCATTTAGGTTATTTAGTTTTCCAGAAATAATCCAACCTAGTCGAGTTTCCTGAAGAACTGGTTTATTTATTGCCAATTCTAAACGTTTATAACGAATAATTCGCCAAAATATATCGGCACCAATAAGTATATCGATTGATCCAGGAATATTAAAATTAGGATCGCCAAGTGGAACGTTTTTTGGAATATTTAGATCTGAAATGTTGACCCTTCGGCTTTAAACCTGTTATAATAGGTAAAATTAAACAAGGAATCGCAAGAGAAAAATGTTCGTAAAGAGAATGTACCTATAGTTACCTCAGTCTTATATTTCAAATGAGAGACATTATTATTCAACCCAGAAACGGAAAATTGAATTTTACTTCTGTTCAACTTAAGTCTGTTACATAAAGACTCCGTAATAAAACAGGATTGTGAACCAGAATCTAACAGTGCACGAACATTATGCGATATTCCATATTTATCATAAATTTTAACAATAACTGTAGCAAGTAAAACCAAATCATTTTTATAAGAAGTGTGTGATGTTTACACTGTATTATTTACAGCTCCATCGAAACTTCCTACCGAAGTCGACGGTTCTTCATTAATCTCTTGATGAAGAAGTGTGTTGTGCTTACCACCACATTTTTTGCATGTACCATAGAGCTTACACTTAGTAGTTACATGACCAATTGAAGTCTTTTTGATAGTGAAAATGTCATAAATCGATCACATTTATGATTTCTATGTAAACTTGCGCAAAATGTACAATGAATGTTGTATTTATTTTTATCAATAGCGACAAAACTTTTTTCTTTTGGTTGAAACACCCTTTTTTCTAATTTAGAGTCATATCTTTTATTATCCAGACACTCTAATAAATCAGCTCTACTTTTAAGAAAATCATACATATTTTTTAAAGATACATTTTCATGGAGTAATTTAAATTCTTTCCACTTTGATAATGTGAAGTTATCTAAACTTTTAGTGATTAAATGAATAATTAACACATCCCAACTTTCTACATTTTGTTCTAAAACCTCAAGCGCGCTTATATGATTAGAAACATGCTCAACTATTTCACGTAGTTTTTCTGATGATGCTTTATGGAGCTTTTCCATATTAAATAACGCATCTAAATGATAATAAACCAAAATGTTTTTATTATCAAAACGTTTACATAAAGCATTCCAAGCTGATGAATAACTCTTACTACAAAACTCAAATGACTGTATAACTTGCCTAGCAGTACCCTCTAATGAAGCCCTAAGATATTGAAATTTTTCTATTTCACTAATGTGATCGTTATCATCGATGAGAGACTGGAAAGTATCCCTGAACTCAATCCATTTTTCATAAACACCAGAGAAAAGAGGTAGCTTAATATCAGGCAGCTTTATTTGCTTCCTTTTTAACAAAACATTAGTATTATTAGGACTATTTGAGAACTCATTTTCTAATATTTGTGATTCAACAACAATATCTTCTGATGGTTTCCTTGTGATTTTAAAAACAATTCGACTTCGCATGTAATTTTTTAAAACATATTTTCAAACTGTTCCCTTTCTAAATACTGCTCGTCGGGATTTTCTGCAAGCACTTCCAGCTGAGTTTGAACTTCATCAAAGATATATATTTCAATATTGAAACAGAAATTGTCTTCAACTTCATGTTCAGCTATCAGGGAGCAAAAGTTCTCCCTTGCCTCTGATAATGTTGTTTCACTGAAATTAGGTATCTCAGTTTCAGAATTGATGTTTGAGAAAAACTGTGTTCCTTCCTCACCTTTTGTTATAGGAGGATCATTTATTATGCTTTTTGACGTTTTTACATTATAATAGTGTCCATAAACTTTAGATTCAATAAAACGTACATGTTTACTTTTATGAATTTTGCCTGATGTGGGATCCATTAGATAATAGAAAGTTTTACCACATGCAACAAAAAACCTTGGGTGCCCTTTTCTTCAAACTTATTCTTAATGTGCGGATTTAAAACATAACCAACACATCCAAATCTTCTGAAATATTTTACGGTACATGGTTTATTACACAGTTTTTGTCTGGGTATTTGGAAATCAATAATTTTCCTTGGTGTCTTATTGTAAACACTCAAAATTAATTACAGTGCATAAGCCCACATTTGTTGAGGAAACCAAAAAATCAATTATTAAACATCTTATTTTCTCTTGCAGTTCTCTATTAAATCTTTCTGCCGTTCCATTCAAATCAGATGTATGAGGTGGGGTGTTCTCTAAAATAATTTTTTCCCGTTTAATTAAGTCTTTCATATTTTTTGTACAGTATTCTGTACCATTATCTAGTCTGAGGAAACTGACTTTAACTTCTTTGTCATATAAATGTTCCGTGCATTTTCCAGCATGTTCCCAAATGCTATATGCCCAGATGTCTTATCGGGCATCAGTGGCGTAGCTAGGGGGACAAGGGCCTTGGTGCATATGGAAATAATCGGACCCTCCTCCCCTCTTTCCACGTAGTTTGAACTTATATTGGCCTTCAACATTATTGATAGAAATAAGAATAGGAAACAGTGAGTTGAACTTATCCCTAGTAGGCTAAATCCATAAGTCGTCTCTATTAGAATCTCCAGAAGAAAAAGAGAATAACTATACAACGACGCACATGACAATATAGAATATTTATTAAACAGATGAGATTAATTAAGAGAAAAAACGATTTTTAACAGAATTTCACGTCCAATTCACAATCTCTTGACCGCTTTAATTTTTGAGAATTCGTCTATAATTTCACTCAAATCAAAATTTGATGCCGCCTCATTTTCTATTGGAATTAACGATAAATGTCGGAGGCGATCTTGTCGAATGCTGTTTCTTAAATAAATTTTTATAATCTGTAGTTTACTGAAAGATCTTTCTGCTGTCGCGGAAGTAACAGGAATTGTATGAAACAGTAGCTTTATTCGGGTTCATGCAATTACTGTTCTACGACTATCCGGAGTTTGCGCAGTCGAAATTGGCTTGTTCGGGTTAAAACAGGACGGTTCTGACACCCGCAGTTTGGCGTTCGGGTTTATTTTAGAGCAATTCTTGGACGGTTCGAAAACCGTCTAAGCCAGTCCCAAGTCTCGAGCTAGGACGATTTTCGGATAACTTTTTACGCATGCTCAAATCATTTGCAAAGGAGGAGGGTGGGAGATATTTTGAAAATTCGCACAGGAAAGAGGTTAGAGGAAGAGGTTTGTTTATTGTGTGTTGATACAGGATACATAACAACAGTGATGATGATAAGTTATCTTCAATTGTCAATTTAGTTTGGTTGGTTCAGTTCAATAGACCATGCGGGATGTTCGGGTTTTTTCAAACTGTGTTCAAGTTTAAACGGTCCGAAAATAGTTCTTAGGACTGAATAAAGTACGCGACTAGTTCTGCGCCATTCCAGATTGGTTTACGGAATGTCCAGAAACAAAAACCCGAATAAAGCTAGTAGCATCGCTGTATACACTTCCGTAAGGTTACATTTAAAACTGAGGTTAGAGGACCCCCTATGCTTTGGGGCCCTGGTGCACTGCACCACCTGGCCCTATGATAGCTACGCCACTGTTGGGCATGGGATACGCCCATGCATAGCGAGTATAATCAGCAATGAAAGTTACTATGTATTTTCCTCCAAACTTATAACTACAAGGAGTGATTGGTCCTATTGTATCAGTGTGAATGAGCTTAAAGGGTGCACCATAACGATACCTTTTAGTGTTACATGACTGTTTTACTAATTTTGCTCTTGTACACATATCTCAATCTGTTATTGTGTTTGTGAATTTAACTTTGTCCAACTCTTTTATACAACTTTTAGCCTTTTCTAAATATCCTTTTGACACATGTCCTAGTCTGTAGTGCCATAATAAACCTATATCATCTTTCAAACTTTCAATTTTTGTCTAACTTAAGTCATTGAGATCATCCATTTTCATCTCATAAGCGGTTTTTAAATAGTTTTCTAATTCATTCACCTTTTCAACATCTTTACGTGTGGAAGTGCTTGCTTCACTTCCTCTATCACGGCAATATGTGTGATCACTGTCATTTTCGTTTTGGTCAATTTCAGTGCAACTGCGATCATATAACATATTTTCTAAAACTCTAGTACTCCGCCTCTTTTTGTCATCGGGGATCTGTGCGCTGATGTCATCATCGGACACGATGTTTTTGGGAAGCACTCGTCACTTGAACTTCAACTTGGAAGTGACAAACAACCGTTGAAATTTTGCAATGTTTCAGAGGCTTCTGTCCCGCCAGCATCGATTTTCACAAATCTTTCATTGGATATAAAGCCAATATTCTGTTTGGTTTTGCTAAAATCTGTATCATGACTTGACTTCACCATGAACTTACAAAAATTGAATGACAGCTCGTTCCTCTTCTTCTGCAATAAAACAAAGTGTCGTGTTCCATTCGGTTACCCAGAACACAGAACATACACTCCTTTCCAACATTAAATGATGTACAAAAACTTGCCCAAATTCAACATAAGTCGGTGTTGTTAAAGAAGCCTGTAAAAAGTACAAAATAGCATATTTCCAGAGGTCTCTGATATTGCTGAAGTTAGTAGAAACTATAATAGATATCACGAATTGGTATCGTCCTCTCTATTTAATTCATATTAAAACGGTGAGAGAAAAACTATAATATGCAATCTCCTAATGAGTGTTCAATCCACGAACCACCTCTCATTTCATCTAAAAAATAATAGAAACTAACATTTATGTTATTAAACTTAAAGAATGATCTTACCATTCAAATATAATGTTGGGATGGCATTTTGGTTTAGTCAGTTAGATCTAGTTGAAATGTAGGGTTGATGTAGGACTCTCGGGTCCAGTATACTTCCAGATTAGGTAAAAAAAAAAATTTCATGGGGATGTATTTGTGGATGTTTATTTTTGATTCTAACATAAATCAACCACCCCCCCCCTAAGGGAGGGGGGGGTTAACTTTTTGAAATAGTCGTACAAATTTTTTTTGAATTTGGAATCAAATTATACGTAATTTTTCACGTATACACCCAAAATTTCATTTTTTTTATAAAGTTATGCAAAAAAAATGTTTTCAAAAAATTGATTATTTACTGAGTATAAAAATCGTTATTACGGCTTTACGAATTGAAAAAAAAAATTGGTATTTGGCATGTGTATATTTGATAGAATCACCTAGCGAAATAACCTAACTGAACCAACTCCCACACCCTAAGGGAGGGGGTGGGGGTAACTTTGTGAAATAGTCGTAAAAAATTTTTTGGAATTTGGAATCAAATTCTACGTATCTCAATTTATAAAACAGCATGGGAGACTTCTCGGCCCTGGTTAAACCGCAATAATAATGGAGACGCATACTGTAAAGTTTTTAACATATCTTTTACAGTAGCATACAAAGGCTATATTCAGCTGTTACACAGCATGAAATTTCAGATAATCACAAAAAGAAAATTCGAAGCAATTCTTTCTCAATGTCAGTAACAAAGTTTTTCGTTAAAAAAATTCTTTAGAAGAACGCCTTGTAACCTCATTTGAAGTGGCTAATGTTCACCACTGTTGTAAACATAATTTGTCTTACAACTCCTTGGATTGTGGATTAAAATTAATTAGTAAAGGTATTTCCGATTCGAAAATTGCTCCAAAGATATCGTGTGGAAGGACCAAATCTGAAGCCATTCTTATAGACGTATTGGCTCCTAGGATGTTAGAAGATGTAATAGGAGTGCTAAAAAATAAGTCAGTGTTTTTTTCTATACAATTAGATGCCTCTAATCATAAAAATAGAAAAATGTTTCCACTGTGTGTTCAGTACACTTTACTGTAAAAGATGGTATTCAGAACAAAATAATTGATTTTTATGAAAACTCTGACGAGACAGTGACTGGAATGTTTCAAGCTATAATTTCCTCCATTCAAAATTTAGGACCAAGTATTGACCAAGTATCTGCTTTTTCGGCCGATAATACGAACGCTAATTTTGGTAAAAACCATTCGGTATTCACTAATTTAAAAACTGTGAATAAAAATATATTTAAGGCTAACTGTCACGCGCATATATTCCATAATTGTCTAAAACATGCTATAGAAAAATTAGATATATACAGGGTGATTCATTAAGAATGTCCAATCTCTGAACTGTAGATTCTAGACCTCAAAATATAATGATTCTGCTCAACATGCCTTATGCAAATATTGCTAGTTTCCGAGATTCAAAGTTTGAATTTAAATTTTTATTTTCGCAATAATTTTTTGTTTTCAAAATTTCTCTTTGAAAATTGGCAATTTTACGTTTTTTGGCATGAGAAATCATAATTTGCACTCTAATTTAACATTGCTAATAGAGGGCACTAGTTACACTTGTTTGTGTTAATTAAATCAAAGTAAACTTTTTTTGGGCTAAGCTTACCACTAAAAGAATAAAATAATATTAAAAAGCGTTAAATTCTACAAAAAAAGTTACTCATCTTTGATTCGTGTAACTCAATCGTTTATCGAGTTATTTGCTTCTAAAAAGTTCAATAAATTTTAATTTTTTCATAAAAATTTTTTATTATTTCTTACATAAATAACAATAACAAATTTGTAAACAAAAATAAAAAACTTCAAATCAAATGCTCAAAATGCCCACCATTTACTTCAACACATTTTATGATCCGCTTTCGTGAAGATCTCTTAATATCAAATAATCCTTGTCTATTATTTTTAATTACATCCGCGGCTTCTTCTATTTTCCGTCGCAGTAGTGGAAGAGAAGTAATTTTTTCTTTGTAAACTAATGCCTTCATTTGCGACCAAATAGAAAAATCCAAATGATTGAAATCAGGGCATTTTGGTGGCCAAGCAAACTCACTTCCACGACCAATCCATCGATGCGGAAACTGTTCTTTTAAGTATTGACGAACTTGTAAAGAATAATGTGGTGGTGCTCCGTCGTGCAAAAACCACGTGTTTTGTCTGGATTCTCCGTAACACAAATTAAAATTTCATCTTCTTCATCGGCAGTGATTTTTTTTGTAGCACCATGCTCAGTTTTAGAGCGTAAAGACCCCGTTTCACCTAAGCGGTTGTAAAGATTTCGGTAGAGTTTGTAATTGGGTTGCCTTGGATTTGGGTATAATTGTGAATATTTTCGAGCCGCAGCTGGACCACTATAATTTGACTGAGCAAACACACAAATCATATCGCGCATCTCATTATTGGAAAAAATCGTTATGCCTAGGCATAAATAACTATTACACTTGTTAATTACTAAATTGTTAATAAATGGTATACTAATGTATTATACTTATTCTTATTATTATCCAATTTTTGCTTCTACACAAACTGTCTAAAAGTGACATAAGCCTACTTAAAAAAAAACGAAAAATTAAACTCTACACAAACTGTCTAATAGCGACACAAGCCTACTTGAAAATAAGAAAACGAAAAATTAAACCACGGCTTAATTCACGAATGTGATTTTGATATTTAGAGATGTTTGCGAAAGCGGATCATAAAGTATATTGAAAGTAAATGGTGGGCATTTTGAGCATTTGCTTTGAAGTTTTTTATTTTTGTTTACAAATTTGTTATTGTTACATATTTAAGGAATAATAAAATTTTTTTATGAAAAAATTAAAGTTTATTGAACTTTTTAGAAGCAAATAACTCGATAACCGATTGAGTTACACGAATCAAAGAAGAGTAACTTTTTTTTGTAGAATTTAACGCTTTTTAATATTTTTTTATTATTTTAGTTGTAAGCTTAGCCCAAAAAAAGATTCCTTTGATTTAATTAACACAAACAAGTGTAACTAGCGCCATCTATTAGCAATGTTGAATTAGAGTGCAAATTATGATTCCTCATGCCAAAAAACGTAAAATTGCCAATTTTCAAAGAGAAATTGTGAAAACATAAGAAATAATTGCGAAAATCAAAATTTAAATTTAAACCCGTATCTCGGAAACTAGCAATATTTGCATAAGGCATGTTGAGCAGAATCATCATATTTTGAGGTCTAGAATCTACAGTTCAGAGATTGGACATTCTTAATGAATCACCCTGTATATTGAAGGCGTAATTTTAAAATTTTATTCACATTTTTCGGTATCAGCAAAACGAAGAGATGAACTTAAAGAGTTTCACAACTTTGTGGATATTGAATTTAGCGAGTCACTTCGACATGTTGTTACCCGTTGGCTTTCACTTTTGCCATGTATCAATCGAGTTCTCAAAAGTCGGCCTGCTCTTAAGTCTTATTTTGAATCTTTGGGCGAAAATACACCAAAAGCACTACAAAAAATATTAATTATGGACGAAAACTTTCAAATTTCAAGTAAGATTGAAATTTATCTCTTTTTTTGTAGTCATGTTTTGCCAATTTTTGAGGAAACAATAAAAAATTTAGAAGCCAATGAAACTACATAGGTATTGATATTTTTAAGTATATTGTAACATGTCTATCGACCTGTTTCGATTTTACGAAATAATTTCGATTTTACCGCTCGCCGTCATAGTAACCACTTCCAATATAGTTCTGTGATCTAAATTTCTCCTACTCTCGTTGTACGTTAAGACAATTGACATATGATGTCAACGGTTGATTTCATCCCTTTCCGATACCGACCCTTGAGTAGCAAGGACGTATCTTTTTATCGTCTCTTAAATTTAATTAAGTCTTATCTTAAATTGCTGTGGTAAGTCCAAAATTATAATTTATATTATGTATTATGCTTTTTCTAAAGTAGTGGCTGAGATAATTTTTTTGTGCATTTCTTATTTTTTTTACAGAGATAGACGAATATACACATACCACGTGGTCACCTACATTTCTTTTAAACTTGTACATTACTTTTAAACTAAATCTTCTATCATCAATCACTGTTACCTTTTTTAATGAAAACATTTGCTAGATTGTGTGTTGTAGAATACCTAATTATTTTCAAAGATAGGTAACATTTGCATTTTAACCTTTTCAAATATTCCTTTATCATAAAAACCTGCCAGTGCCGGCTTCACATTTCATTAAACATTTTATTTTTTTTTGAAAGGGTTTATTCATAACTTTTTGCTATAATTAATTCTTTCAGGTCATTAGTACTTTTTTAATTTGGCTGATAATTTTTACTGTTTTAATATGGGACATATATGTTGGAAAGCTTTCAGTAAATTTAAATTTCATTATTTCAAACAACTGCCTTCCTCTTTTACCTGAAAAGCTAAACCAACATTATGTGCCCTATTAAATTCAAGTTCCTACATATCCCTAATCCACCTGAACTTCTAGGTAAGCACAGCTGCCAGGTTAACCCTGCCAAGTTACACGCCAGGTTACCCCCGCCAGGATACCGTTATATTTCAAGATACCGTTACATTCCATTACCACTAGGATACCCCTAGGCATCTAGTTTCAATTTCAATTCAACTTCAAGACAGCTATACTTTAACTTCAAGACATCTGTACTTCAACTTCAAGACATCTCTACTTCAACTTCAGGACATCTTTCGCTTCATCTGTTTCGACAAGACCTCTCCATCAGCTTCAACTAAGCTAAGTACCTTCATGAAGCACAGGTTTCACACTCTTTCCTTTTTATTTTTTCCTCGAGGCAGAATAAAGTTAATATTTTAAATCTTTTTTTTAATTTCTTATCTACCCGTCTGTAAGAGCTGTAGGGGATCGTGTCCGGGCTCATGTAAGTTTGTAACTTTTTCATTTTTAACTTTCATTAAATTCCAGGTGTTTCTACCTTTCTCACCTTAGTTTCTTTTCTTGAATTTAAATTATCTTTTTTCGTCGATGTCTAAAAAGGTAGTGGCGCCCTTATCTTTTATAGTCTGTCAACCCTCTGGCATACCTAGTGTAACACTAACATGGAGTCGATCCACCCTTGAGAGAGTCTCTAGCCGGGATCTGTCTCTTGAGGAGAGAACAGTGTTACAATATAAAAGATTTTAAATTTAAAATTGATACTAGAAAAAGTGAAAGGTTCTTTGGTTTTGAAGTAAGAAATATGATTAATCGTTGTATTAATAAGGATGAAAAAATAAAAATGGAAAATGATTGTTTACATTCTTATGAAAATATTCTTATCTATATAAAAAAATAATTTGATTTTGCCGATGATAACATATTGGGAAATCTTTCGTTAGAACCAGTTATGGAGTTTCCTTCGTTTAACATTTTTGTAAATTTAATAGAGGAATTACATTTACAAAGTACCTACTGTTAACCAGGATAAATTATTTGACGAAATTATGTTAATTAAAGAAACTATTTTCAAAATAGACGTTTGGCATGGTTACAGAACTAGTCAAAAATGGTCATTCATTTTTCAAAATATAACAGGGTTCGAAAATGTATTCATTCTGATTTCTTTTGCTTTAAGTATTCCTGACACTTCTGCGTTTCCCGAACGAATTTTTTCGTTAATGAATATTAAGTGGCTGGATGAAAGAAACAAAGCATTGTTGGATTTAATAAAATCAGAACTAATTGTCTCTGCTAATTCCGAAAGCAGCTGCTTGGAGTTTTTTGATATTATTAAATCAGATGCAGCATTTTTGGACGCAGCTAAAACCCAAAAAAATATAAGTTTAAGTAGTACTAAGTAGTTTAAGTAAGTAAAGTCTGTTTTTATATTAAGCATTTTATGTTTTTTATTTAGTAGGTATACTTTTTGTTATTGTTCAGAAAAACGTTTAAGTTTATTTTTGTTACTTTATTAATATAATATGTTTTGTAAAAAAAGATTTGTTGTATTTCCTGGTTACTGAGAAATTTGTAGTTATAGATCAATTAATATTACATATTACATATATTTTTTTAAGTGCTAAAAAATTCGTAGTGTCCTGTCTTCATGTCCTCCTTTTGCTCTCTTCAGAGTTGGCAACCACCAATACCAATTTTAGTTCCAAGAACGACAGATTCAAGATGATGGTGAAATACAAATTTGTGATTGGCTCTGTTTTAATCATGTCCCATAACTGGTTATCATAACTTGAAAAATAAACTATAAAGATATTTCAAACTCAAAGGAGATACTCATTGTGCTAAAAGTAAAATCTGGAAAAGGACCAGAACAGTTTGCAAGGAGTGTGGTGTACTGGCATGCAAGGACAAGGATTGAAAATTTATATGTTCAGTAAAATAGATCAAAGACTAATGGTACATAATATAATAATATTTATTAAAAAAATTGTTCACAAAAATAATATATGTTTCCTTTATTTAGCTAAAAAAGAGCTAATACAATTAGGTATATTAGTCACTACTTATAAAATGTATAAATACATCAATCTAGATAAAAAGAATGCTAAGCATTTAAAACAATTTACATTAGAATATAGGTACACATAAGCTCAAAAATGTCTAAAAATAAATACCTACAATAATAATACTACATCCATACATAAAATTATACAAAACAAACTAGTTACATTTATTTGATAATATTAAAATAAGCACAAAAATGAAAAATCACTGCCCCATCAAATAATCTCTTAGTCGCCTTTAAAAAATTTCTAAACCCATACCATTTTTTATATCGTATGGTAAAGCATTGAACACATCAGATCCTTTTGAAACATGGAGTTGGGTTGAATTTTTTTATATCTACGTACTTGATATTTACTCCAATTCCAACCTTGTAAATAAATACCTATGAGAGAATATTCAAACAGTTTTTTTACTTGCACCTAGTGGAGTGTTTCATTTCATTTATTGGAGTGTATTGTGAGCAATGTAGAATAATTCGCATGGCATGATTTTGCATGAAATAATAGAAAATTCTTCAACAACTTGTACATGATGTTATAACACTTAATAATTAATATAAGTATTCATAATAAATAAATATGGATAATTTGTCATGATTAGGTAAATTATCTTCATTGAGTAATATATCATGATTGGGTAAGCTGTCTTATGTAAGTATAGTATTAACATGCACTCGTAAACCCACTCCAACGTATAAACATCGTCGACCTTGTATATATTTTTTTGCAGCTTCAAAGCACGAATTTACTACATTATGAAATTCTTCTGGTAATTGCAAAACAGCTTCTTGCACTATGGTTGGTTGGTTGGTAGACAGACGAAAACAGGCCGGGTTAGTGGGCCCCAACACTGCAGCCGTTGGCTTATTGTATTGTCCTGTCTGTCTGCTAGTCTGTGAGAAGATTTGTTACCTTGATGAGATCTAGAAGTCTCTTCACAGTATCTCTTTTGGTGAGGTTGTATATAGGGTCATCCGGCCCTATCTGTCTATACCTCCACCAACGTAGAGCCTCACATTCGAAAATTATATGGGTGGCTGTTTCGTCCTCCTCGCCACATAATCTACATGTAGGTTCTTCTTGGAAGATCCCCATTGTGTGAAGGTGCTTTCTCAGGCCACAGTGTCCGGTTATAAGGCCGGTTACCAGCCTGATATCTCTCCTATTTAACTTCAGGATTTCTTCAGTAAGTTTTGGTATGGGTTGTTTGACCATCATTTTACTGTGTTTGAGCTTCGGAATTGTTTGCCAGTATTTGAGGTGTTGTTTGTGCACCCACTGGTTTAACGTGGTTCTTACCGAAGCCTTTGTTATACCGGTTGCCGGTTCAGGACCGGTGTAGCCGGTTGCCGATCCTTCTCGTGCTAGGGCATCTGCTTTTTCGTTCCCTTCAATACCCTTGTGACCTGGCACCCATTTCAGGGTTACCTTATTTGTGGCACTGAGTTTTTTAAGGTTTTCTAAGCACTCCCAGACAAGTTTGGATTTTATGGTACTACTATTAAGTGATTTAATTGACGCTTGACTGTCTGAGCAGATAAGAATGTTTTTACCGCTGTATCCCTTCCTTATGTTTTCTCTCAGACATCAGTCAATTGCGTAAATTTCTGCTTGGAATATAGTGGTATTTACTCCCAGTGAGTGACTAATGTCACATCTGGGGGATTGACCGTATATTCCAGCGCCAGTACCAGTGTCCGTTTTGGAACCGTCAGTGAACCAAACTATTTCTTGTTTGGGTGTTTCCTTGAATTCTCCTTTCTCCAATCTATTTCACCCGATTCCATTTTCATTTTTATGATTGTATGTAGTTAAATAATTCAAATGAACTATTAAGAAATCATATTTATTGTATACTGGATTAGGAACTATTAAAAGGCAATTAGTCACGTACTAAAAATTCACATTATTGTGACTAATAAAACAACTCGCTTGCATTTTTCTACACAAATTAAATCAATTATTACTTTTACATACCTTCTGGTTTATCCCCATCACTTCCTGAAGAATCACTTGATTGAATTTCACACAATCTGTTTTGCATGTGGCGTAATTGTTTCCGAAGTTTTTTAATTTCGTCGTACTTTTTATCACTACTTGAATTCTTTCTTTTTGGCATTTTGACCTTGTGCTTAATTAATACATGCGGACCTGATCGAGCACGAAAACGGAATGATTAGTACCGAGAGGTGGCGAGTTGTATATAAGTATGTTATCTGTGGTTGTATATTCCTTATTTTTCTGATATTTGAACATTCGTGCTGATCGGTAGGTTTAACGGAAACTACAAGTATAATTATATCGGAGGACAAGCGAAGGAAAATTTTGTAAACTGTACAACATAGAAGTTTTTTTTATTGCAACACAGTATGTTCTCAGTTGATTGTAATAAAATTTTGGACCATAGTGTTAATTAAGGCATCAGTGAATAAAGAGGCCTAGCAAAGGATGTTATGAATATAAACTTTTTAGCATGTAATGTGAAGTTTCAATTATATTGAATTTAGTTGATTAATTGTGTTTGAAATGTTGTTTTAAGCCAACAAAATTGTATTTCATGAAACTCACCATACTCTTTAGGCGTTTGCATTGCTTAACTAAATTTGAAGCACGCTGTATTGTCCAGGTTGGTCTATTTAAAATAGTTGTGGTTGAATTATGAAACTGCAAGCGTATCTGTAAAATTTGATAAGGTTTGCATCATAGATTTGGTTGATTTTTTAAGTATGTATCATCAACAACAATCGCACCTTTACAAGTTTCTGAATTTCTGAAAATTGATGCAATTAAAAAAAATTAATCAAAACTTCATTTGTTCGTTATATAAAAATAAATTAATCTTACTTGTTGTCAATTTGAGTGCCAACACATAATGGCCACCTTTCTACATATTTTAAGTATTCACAAGTACTGTTATATGAGCTAATTTTATCACTTAGGGGCAATTCTTCATTATTAGGGAAAATAACCTGCAATTAGATTACAATTAATTATTGTTAGATATAAAAAGATAACCAAATATATTTACCCATAATATATTAATGAATACTTACAGTAATTGATAAATTCTCATTTAAACGTATTGCCGAAAACTACGAAGTGGGTGACATCTGTTAATTTTCTTTCAAACTTCAATAGAGGTGAACAACAAAGCCAGAATGCGAACATCGTTATAGAAAGTAGAATTAATTTTGTTGTTTTATAAAAAATAAAAAGTGTTGGTGGAATAAGGAGAGCATGGGAGCAGTGGACTGGATAAATTCTTATGATGAATGATGATGATGCGTTGCAGGTTCAAAATTACATGGTAGCGTCCCTGATTCTCCCATTGCGGATAGCATTGAGCGAAAAAGCGTGAAGGACCACACGGAAACCCGAGAAATGAAAATACAAGTCAGATTCCCAGCAAACACAAATGTATATATTACATAAAAATACATAACAGAGGAGGAACGATTTTTATATTAACCATTTATATATTTTTCACGTAGTATTCATGTAACAAAATCTTTATAAATTTTGTTACATATTCTCAATATTTATATTATAAAATATTTTATACATTGGATAATTTTATATGTATTCAAGATGTAAATTCTGCTACTGAAATATATTTAAAAAATTATATATATTTATTACGTAACATTTGCTATCGCCATACAAGTACCTACTTCGTCTTGTCTTGAAAAAGAAGAAGAAAATCATAACCTTTAAATTGTTTTTCACCCACGCTACCAAAACTATTAAAAATTGAAAAGTTGATCTGTGAGTATAATAACGTTTTTGTCTGTGTGCTTGTGTTTAGAGGATTGAAGAATACATTATGTAAGTACTATTATATTATTATTATCAGAGATATGTCTCTTACTATTTTGAACAGGCACGAACATGGATAGCAGGAGTAAGCAGAGACTCCAGAGGAAAAAGAAGGGTGAAACAGTAACCCTTCAAAACAAGGGATAGTATTAGTTTTCTATTATTTTTTATATTTTGTTATCATTTAGTTTTTGAGTATTTTTAGATTTTGTTTTGCAATATTTTTGTTACAGTATTGTATTGTCAGTGTTGATTATGTTAATAAAATAAAATGTACTTATATGCATTCATTTGCTGTTTTTTTAGTAAATAAGAAAACATCCACCAGCTACTAAATATTCCAAATAAAGATAAATACCATTTACAATATATAAATATTCAGTAGCTTTATTATGTTTGAAATATTTATAAGGTAGGTATTGAATAATAGGTATAGTTACAATAATTCCTTTTTTCTTTTGACCATGCTTTTGACCCTAATCCATACTAAAAATATTGTATTTCATTTCATCTATGGAAAATGATGTTTTAACAGATTTTTCTCAAATAATTTTTTCATAGATCCAATGAAATAAAATATTTTAGGTAAGGGGTGAGACAAAAGTAAAAATAGGTATTTTCGTTCGCTTGTCCTCCGATATAATTATACTTGTAGTTTCCGTTAAACCTACCGATCAGCACGAATGTTCAAATATCAGAAAAATAAGGAATATACAACTCGCCACCTCTCGGTACTAATCATTCCGTTTTCGTGCTCGATCAGGTCCGCATATATTAATTAAGCACAAGGTCAAAATGCCAAAAAGAAAGAATTCAAGTAGTGATAAAAAGTACGATGAAATTAAAAAACTTCGGAAACAATTACGCGACATGCAAAACAGATTGTGTGAAATTCAATCAAGTGATTCTTCAGGAAGTGATGGGGATAAACCAGAAGGTATGTAAAAGTAATAATTGATTTAATTTGTGTAGAAAAATGCAAGCGAGTTGTTTTTTAGTCACAATAATGTGAATTTTTAGTACGTGACTAATTGCCTTTTAATAGTTCCTAATCCAGTATACAATAAATATGATTTCTTAATAATTCATTTGAATTATTTAACTACGTACAATCATAAAAATGAAAATGGAATCGGGTGATCATTTATACTGAGTTATAGGATATCGGGTGATTTCTTAATCCAGTGTACGGAATCAATATGATTTCTAAATAAGCCATTGCAATTAATTAACTAAATACTATAATAAAAATGGAATCGGGTGATTAATTTATACTGAGTGATACAAAATCGGGTGATTTTTTAACAGAATCGAGTGATTCAACTACTAGGTTAGATATGAAATCGGGTGATTTCATTACAAATCAAAATTGAAGGAATACAAATTTAAAATCGAGTGATTTTAATTAATAACCTTCTCAAATGGAGATACACCTTTTTAGATGTTAATACAATCGGGTGATTTATTAACATAAAAAGAAAAAATTACATAAGTTAACCTGTCCTAAGGTAATACGTTAATTTCAGGTTCATCTGATAATGAAATCGTTGAAGAAATTAGAGACCAGGAACCGGTAATACAACAATTACAGGACCCTTTGGAACCAGAAGTATGCCTTTTGGAAAGGACAGAAGTAAATAACACAGAACAGGATTTCAGTGCTCTAGGTTCTAGACCAAAGGTCGAGGATAAAGAGGGTGATGCATATCATGAAGAGATTGCAGTACGTTGGAACTCCTATTTGCGGAAAGGCATAACAAAAGAACAACGTGCCGAAATCATCAAACAATATAAATTGCCAGCTAATTGTAAATCCTTGGTTCCCCCCCATGTAAATGAGGAGATCAAACCCTGTTTACCAAAGTTTGTCAACGAAAATGATTTTTTTCTGACAGCTCTACAACAACAATTAGCACATGGTCTTTCAGCCGTAGGATTAGTAATTCAATGTATGCTACCGGTTCAAGAACGCTCTACTGAGGTTAAAGCATTAGCCGACGCTTGTCAATTGTTCTGTAACGTACACCACGCAATTTCTGCACACCAAAAATATAAAATAGTCCCACATTTGAATCCAGATTGCAAAACGGTCGCCAAGGTTATGCCATTAGACGAATTCTTATTTAGTAAAGATTTCACAGAATCTGTAAAAAATGAACAAGCCTTAAAAAATAAAACCTTTGAATTTAAAAAGAGATCGTTTTCAGCGCCCTCGATACCAGGTCCATCTGGAGTTACACCGAGGCAACATTTAAACTACCAGCGTTTCCAATACAAAGGCAGATACAAAGAACTGAAGAAGGAAGAGAAGAAAGCAACGTACCGGAACAGAACAAAGTCGATAAAAGAAGCCACGAGCCGCCGCTACAGGAGATGAGTCAATGTCAAAGGGTAAGCAAGTATGCAGGTGGTCTTAAATATTTGTTGCTTACATGGAAGGATATTACACAAAACCGGGTGGTTTTGAATTGGGTCAAAGAAATACGAATTCCGTTTAGCAGAAAACCTAAACAGTATTCTGAACCTACAAATAAAATTCCATCAAGAGCATTAAAAGACTATGAACATTCTATTAACGAACTGTTAAAAATTGGTGCTATTTGTAAATGTGATTCAGAGAAGGGTCAGTTTCTGTCCCGTTATTTTCTGGTTAAGAAACCTAACGGTAATCACAGATTTATTCTAAATCTAAAAAAACTTAACATGTTTATAACAACTTCTCATTTTAAACAAGAGGACTATCGTACAGTAGTAAAGGTTCTAGGTCCAAATTATTATATGTCTAAAATTGATCTTAAAGACGCATATTTTCTAATCTCTGTAGACAAAAAGTACCGAAAATATTTACGGTTTAGATTTAATAACACTCTGTATGAATTTACCTGTTTGGCCTTTGACCTTAATATAGCACCGTTTATATTTACAAAATTATTGAAACCTGTAGCAAAAAAACTTCGGCTATTAGGAGTAATAACAGTTTTTTACTTGGATGATATTCTAATTGTAAATAAAAATGGGCTAGAGTGTAGGAAGCACACATCCTTGGCTATAAAACTCCTCAAGAGTTTGGGGTTTGTGATAAATTTGAATAAAAGCACCTTAACCCCTAGACAGGACATAAAATTCTTAGGGTGTAGATACAATACGGTAACTATGAGCATCTCACTTCCACAAGAAAAAATTCTTGCTATAAGAGAATTAATTTCTATGTTTAGGAGAAAAAAGAAATGTACTGTTCAAGAGTTTGCAAAGTTAATAGGGAAATTTGTGGCTTCTTGTCCAGCTACAAAATATGGATTTATGCATACTAAGCCTTTTGAAAGAATTAAACATATATCATTGAAAGGGGAATATTTAAATTACAAGAAAAAAATGACAATCCCAGCTACCTTAATAGACGAACTAATCTGGTGGAACAACCATATAGGAAATGGACGAAACATCAAGCCCAGACCTTTTGATTTGTAAATTTTTTCAGATGCCTCAACAACTGGCTGGGGTACTTTTAGTGGTGGATCTAGGTCCCATGGATTTTGGGATGAACAAGAAAAATCAAAACATATTAACGTTTTAGAAATAAAAGCCGCATTTTATGGATTAAAAGCTATAGCTGAAGAGAAAGAAAATGTTAGGATATTGCTCCGAATAGATAATCAAACTACAATATCCTGTATCAATCGAGGAGGGAGTATAAAATTTTCACAATTGAATGAAGCAACTGTAGAGTTGTGGCGCTGGTGTGAGAAAAATAATATTCAGGTATTTGCAAGTTATATACCAACTTCCTCAAACACTGAGGCAGATAAAGAATCTAGATCACTCACTATTGACACAGAATACGAGCTAAATACTTCAATATGTAAGCAAATTGTAGATAACTTCGGACAACCTGAACCTTTTTGCAACAAGAATCAATAAAAAATGTGAAAAGTTTATTTCCTGGTTTCCCGATCCATACTCGTTCTCAGTAGATGCTTTTACTCTTAAATGGTCAAAATATTATTTTTATGCCTTTCCACCCTTTTCGGTTGTAATGAAGGTCTTCGAAAAAATTATCCAGGAGAAGTCCACAGGTATTATGGTTGTCCCATATTGGCCGTCTCAACCATGGTATCCAATTTTTCAAAAATGGTTAATAGAAAAGGCAATTTGTTTTAAACCTTCTAAATATTTACTTATTTCTCCTTTCAGAAAGTGTCATACACTCTACCAGAAAATTTCCCTGGTGGCAGGGAAATTATACGGAGGGCGTATTTAAATAAAGGTATTCCGGTTAATGCTATAGAGATAATGATTGCTTCCTTGTCAAAAGGAACTATAAAACAATATACGGCCTGTTTAAAAAAATACTGGGAATTCTGCATAGAAAAACAACTTGACCCCTGGAAGTATAACTTAAACTCCTGTCTAGAATTTCTAACTATTGCCGTAAATGCAGGCTCTTCATATTCGGTTTTAAATTCATACAGATCTGCATTAAACTTAATATTTACTCCTGCAAATATTAACGACGAAAAAATAATAAATAGGTTTCTGAAAGGTGTTTCAAAATATTCGTCCACCACGTCCTAAATATAACTACATTTGGAATCCAGATTCAACCTTGAAATATTTAGCAGAACGTTACCCTTTGGAAGAACTAACTTTGGAGCAGCTAACATACAAGATGGTTACTCTGATGGCACTCACGACTGCTAGCAGAGTCCAGACACTGTCATTAATTAAAATCGAAAATATTTTCTATTCTACAGAAAAACTCGAAATAAAAATTCCTGATAAAATTAAGACATCTAGAATTGGTAATTTTCAACCCCTGTTAGTATTCCCATATTTTAGAAGTAAGTCAGAGTTATGTGTGGAGCATACTGTTGATTTTTATATTGAGAAATCAGGGAGTATTCGCAATGAGGAACAAAGTCTTATATTAACTCATAAAAAACCTCATCACGCCGCTTCTTCAAAAACAATCAGTCGATGGATTAAAAATACATTACACTTAGGTGGCGTAGATACCTCAATTTTTTCAGCCAATAGTGTTCGACATGCAAGCACTTCTGCAGCATTAAGAGCGGGTATTAGTGTTGAACAAATAAAAAATACAGCTGGATGGACACCTTCATCCAACGCATTTTTTAAGTTTTATAACAAACCAGTAAGGGTTCAAACAGATGTTTTTGCTAAAACTATAATCCAAACAGAATAAAAAAGTATCCTTGTAATACGTTATTTTATTTAAATATTGTCGTTATGTATGTATTAAATTATTTCATATATTTCATGTTAAAATTAACTGTAACTGCATAAGCATTCCTTGCAATATGTTACTCCTTTCCAATAATTTCTAGTATTAGGTATAATATCTTTATCAGTTTTCAACTGTTATATAAAATAAACAATATATTTGCTATTTAAAAATCGTCCTTTACTCTGAACATCTACAAGTATAATTATATCGGAGGACAAGCGAAGGAAAATTACTAGATTAATCGACTTACCTGTAAGGAGGATTAATCTTGATTTTCCAAGCTTGTCCGAAGATATAATTACCCAACCCACCCTAAGCTCCCACAGAATATACGATTTTTAAAAGGAAAACACTCAAACGGAATGATTAGTACCGAGAGGTGGCGAGTTGTATATTCCTTATTTTTCTGATATTTGAACATTCGTGCTGATCGGTAGGTTTAACGGAAACTACAAGTATAATTATATCTTCGGACAAGCTCGGAAAATCAAGATTAATCCTCCTTACAGGTAAGTCGATTAATCAAGTAATTTTCATGGTCTACAAATTCTATATCATTATTCTATAACTATTGACTTGCATAATTTTAAGATTTTTATTATTTCTTTGCAGAAATTCTGACTGAGAGAAAAAATAATCAATGTCAGGTCTGAGTGTGCAAAGAAGTCAGATGCTATACTGCAAGAAGCTGTTTTGCAATTACCAGAAGAATTTCATAATGTAGTAAATTCGTGCTTTGAAGCTACAAAAAAATATATACAAGGTCGACGATGTTTATACGTTGGAGTGGGTTTACGAGTGCATGTTAATACTATACTTACATAAGACAGCTTACCCAATCATGATATATTACTCAATGAAGATAATTTACCTAATCATGACAAATTATCCATATTTATTTATTATGAATACTTATATTAATTATTAAGTGTTATAACATCATGTACAAGTTGTTGAAGAATTTTCTATTATTTCATGCAAAATCATGCCATGCGAATTATTCTACATTGCTCACAATACACTCCAATAAATGAAATGAAACACTCCACTAGGTGCAAGTAAAAAAACTGTTTGAATATTCTCTCATAGGTATTTATTTACAAGGTTGGAATTGGAGTAAATATCAAGTTCGTAGATATAAAAAAATTCAACCCAACTCCATGTTTCAAAAGGATCTGATGTGTTCAATGCTTTACCATACGATATAAAAAATGGTATGGGTTTAGAAATTTTTTAAAGGCGACTAAGAGATTATTTGATGGGGCAGTGATTTTTCATTTTTGTGCTTATTTTAATATTATCAAATAAATGTAACTAGTTTGTTTTGTATAATTTTATGTATGGATGTAGTATTATTATTGTAGGTATTTATTTTTAGACATTTTTGAGCTTATGTGTACCTATATTCTAATGTAAATTGTTTTAAATGCTTAGCATTCTTTTTATCTAGATTGATGTATTTATACATTTTATAAGTAGTGACTAATATACCTAATTGTATTAGCTCTTTTTTAGCTAAATAAAGGAAACATATATTATTTTTGTGAACAATTTTTTTAATAAATATTATTATATTATGTACCATTAGTCTTTGATCTATTTTACTGAACATATAAATTTTCAATCCTTGTCCTTGCATGCCAGTACACCACACTCCTTGCAAACTGTTCTGGTCCTTTTCCAGATTTTACTTTTAGCACAATGAGTATCTCCTTTGAGTTTGAAATATCTTTATAGTTTATTTTAGTTATGATAACCAGTTATGGGACATGATTAAAACAGAGCCAATCACAAATTTGTATTTCACCATCATCTTGAATCTGTCGTTCTTGGAACTAAAATTGGTATTGGTGGTTGCCAACTCTGAAGAGAGCAAAAGGAGGACATGAAGACAGGACACTACGAATTTTTTAGCACTTAAAAAAATATATGTAATATGTAATATTAATTGATCTATAACTACAAATTTCTCAGTAACCAGGAAATACAACAAATCTTTTTTTACAAAACATATTATATTAATAAAGTAACAAAAATAAACTTAAACGTTTTTCTGAACAATAACAAAAAGTATACCTACTAAATAAAAAACATAAAATGCTTAATATAAAAACAGACTTTACTTACTTAAACTACTTAGTACTACTTAAACTTATATTTTTTTGGGTTTTAGCTGCGTCCAAAAATGCTGCATCTGATTTAATAATATCAAAAAACTCCAAGCAGCTGCTTTCGGAATTAGCAGAGACAATTAGTTCTGATTTTATTAAATCCAACAATGCTTTGTTTCTTTCATCCAGCCACTTAATATTCATTAACGAAAAAATTCGTTCGGGAAACGCAGAAGTGTCAGGAATACTTAAAGCAAAAGAAATCAGAATGAATACATTTTCGAACCCTGTTATATTTTGAAAAATGAATGACCATTTTTGACTAGTTCTGTAACCATGCCAAACGTCTATTTTGAAAATAGTTTCTTTAATTAACATAATTTCGTCAAATAATTTATCCTGGTTAACAGTAGGTACTTTGTAAATGTAATTCCTCTATTAAATTTACAAAAATGTTAAACGAAGGAAACTCCATAACTGGTTCTAACGAAAGATTTCCCAATATGTTATCATCGGCAAAATCAAATTATTTTTTTATATAGATAAGAATATTTTCATAAGAATGTAAACAATCATTTTCCATTTTTATTTTTTCATCCTTATTAATACAACGATTAATCATATTTCTTACTTCAAAACCAAAGAACCTTTCACTTTTTCTAGTATCAATTTTAAATTTAAAATCTTTTATATTGTAACACTGTTCTCTCCTCAAGAGACAGATCCCGGCTAGAGACTCTCTCAAGGGTGGATCGACTCCATGTTAGTGTTACACTAGGTATGCCAGAGGGTTGACAGACTATAAAAGATAAGGGCGCCACTACCTTTTTAGACATCGACGAAAAAAGATAATTTAAATTCAAGAAAAGAAACTAAGGTGAGAAAGGTAGAAACACCTGGAATTTAATGAAAGTTAAAAATGAAAAAGTTACAAACTTACATGAGCCCGGACACGATCCCCTACAGCTCTTACAGACGGGTAGATAAGAAATTAAAAAAAAGATTTAAAATATTAACTTTATTCTGCCTCGAGGAAAAAATAAAAAGGAAAGAGTGTGAAACCTGTGCTTCATGAAGGTACTTAGCTTAGTTGAAGCTGATGGAGAGGTCTTGTCGAAACAGATGAAGCGAAAGATGTCCTGAAGTTGAAGTAGAGATGTCTTGAAGTTGAAGTACAGATGTCTTGAAGTTAAAGTATAGCTGTCTTGAAGTTGAATTGAAATTGAAACTAGATGCCTAGGGGTATCCTAGTGGTAATGGAATGTAACGGTATCTTGAAATATAACGGTATCCTGGCGGGGGTAACCTGGCGTGTAACTTGGCAGGGTTAACCTGGCAGCTGTGCTTACCTAGAAGTTCAGGTGGATTAGGGATATGTAGGAACTTGAATTTAATAGGGCACATAATGTTGGTTTAGCTTTTCAGGTAAAAGAGGAAGGCAGTTGTTTGAAATAATGAAATTTAAATTTACTGAAAGCTTTCCAACATATATGTCCCATATTAAAACAGTAAAAATTATCAGCCAAATTAAAAAAGTACTAATGACCTGAAAGAATTAATTATAGCAAAAAGTTATGAATAAACCCTTTCAAAAAAAAATAAAATGTTTAATGAAATGTGAAGCCGGCACTGGCAGGTTTTTATGATAAAGGAATATTTGAAAAGGTTAAAATGCAAATGTTACCTATCTTTGAAAATAATTAGGTATTCTACAACACACAATCTAGCAAATGTTTTCATTAAAAAAGGTAACAGTGATTGATGATAGAAGATTTAGTTTAAAAGTAATGTACAAGTTTAAAAGAAATGTAGGTGACCACGTGGTATGTGTATATTCGTCTATCTCTGTAAAAAAAATAAGAAATGCACAAAAAAATTATCTCAGCCACTACTTTAGAAAAAGCATAATACATAATATAAATTATAATTTTGGACTTACCACAGCAATTTAAGATAAGACTTAATTAAATTTAAGAGACGATAAAAAGATACGTCCTTGCTACTCAAGGGTCGGTATCGGAAAGGGATGAAATCAACCGTTGACATCATATGTCAATTGTCTTAACGTACAACGAGAGTAGGAGAAATTTAGATCACAGAACTATATTGGAAGTGGTTACTATGACGGCGAGCGGTAAAATCGAAATTATTTCGTAAAATCGAAACAGGTCGATAGACATGTTACAATATACTTAAAAATATCAATACCTATGTAGTTTCATTGGCTTCTAAATTTTTTATTGTTTCCTCAAAAATTGGCAAAACATGACTACAAAAAAAGAGATAAATTTCAATCTTACTTGAAATTTGAAAGTTTTCGTCCATAATTAATATTTTTTGTAGTGCTTTTGGTGTATTTTCGCCCAAAGATTCAAAATAAGACTTAAGAGCAGGCCGACTTTTGAGAACTCGATTGATACATGGCAAAAGTGAAAGCCAACGGGTAACAACATGTCGAAGTGACTCGCTAAATTCAATATCCACAAAGTTGTGAAACTCTTTAAGTTCATCTCTTCGTTTTGCTGATACCGAAAAATGTGAATAAAATTTTAAAATTACGCCTTCAATATACAGGGTGATTCATTAAGAATGTCCAATCTCTGAACTGTAGATTCTAGACCTCAAAATATGATGATTCTGCTCAACATGCCTTATGCAAATATTGCTAGTTTCCGAGATACGGGTTTAAATTTAAATTTTGATTTTCGCAATTATTTCTTATGTTTTCACAATTTCTCTTTGAAAATTGGCAATTTTACGTTTTTTGGCATGAGGAATCATAATTTGCACTCTAATTCAACATTGCTAATAGATGGCGCTAGTTACACTTGTTTGTGTTAATTAAATCAAAGTAATCTTTTTTTGGGCTAAGCTTACAACTAAAATAATAAAAAAATATTAAAAAGCGTTAAATTCTACAAAAAAAAGTTACTCTTCTTTGATTCGTGTAACTCAATCGGTTATCGAGTTATTTGCTTCTAAAAAGTTCAATAAACTTTAATTTTTTCATAAAAAAATTTTATTATTCCTTAAATATGTAACAATAACAAATTTGTAAACAAAAATAAAAAACTTCAAAGCAAATGCTCAAAATGCCCACCATTTACTTTCAATATACTTTATGATCCGCTTTCGCAAACATCTCTAAATATCAATTTTTTAATTTTTCGTTTTCTTATTTTCAAGTAGGCTTGTGTCGCTATTAGACAGTTTGTGTAGAGTTTAATTTTTCGCTTTTTTTTAAGTAGGCTTATGTCACTTTTAGACAGTTTGTGTAGAAGCAAAAATTTGATAATAATAAGAATAAGTATAATACATTAGTATACCATTTATTAACAATTTAGTAATTAACAAGCGTAATAGTTATTTATCAAATAATGCCTAGGCATAACGATTTTTCCAATAATGAGATGCGCGATATGATTTGTGTGTTTGCTCAGTCAAATTATAGTGGTCCAGCTGCGGCTCGAAGATATTCACAATTATACCCAAATCCAAGGCAACCCAATTACAAACTGTACCGAAATCTTTACAACCGCTTAGGTGAAACGGGGTCTTTACGCTCTAAAACTGAGCATGGTGCTACAAAAAAAATCACTGCCGATGAAGAAGATGAAATTTTAATTTGTGTTACGGAGAATCCAGACAAAACACGTGGTTTTTGCACGACGGAGCACCACCACATTATTCTTTACAAGTTCGTCAATACTTAAAAGAACAGTTTCCGCATCGATGGATTGGTCGTGGAAGTGAGTTTTCTTGGCCACCAAAATGCCCTGATTTCAATCATTTGGATTTTTCTATTTGGTCGCAAATGAAGGCATTAGTTTACAAAGAAAAAATTACTTCTCTTCCACTACTGCGACGGAAAATAGAAGAAGCCGCGGATGTACGAGTAATTAAAAATAATAGACAAGGATTATTTTATATTAAGAGATCTTTACGAAACCGGATCATAAAGTGTATTGAAGTAAAAGGTGGGCATTTTGAGCATTTGATTTGAAGTTTTTTATTTTTGTTTACAAATTTGTTATTGATATATATTTAAGAAATAATAAAAATTTTGTATGAAAAAATTAAAATTTATTGAACTTTTTAGAAGCAAATAACTCGATAAACGATTGAGTTACACGAATCAAAGATGAGTAACTTTTTTTTGTAGAATTTAACGCTTTTTAATATTATTTTATTCTTTTAGTTGTAAGCTTAGCCCAAAAAAAGTTTACTTTGATTTAATTAACACAAACAAGTGTAACTAGTGCCCTCTATTAGCAATGTTAAATTAGAGTGCAAATTATGATTTCTCATGCCAAAAAACGTAAAATTGCCAATTTTCAAAGAGAAATTTTGAAAACATAAAAAATTATTGCGAAAATAAAAATTTAAATTCAAACTTTGAATCTCGGAAACTAGCAATATTTGCATAAGGCATGTTGAGCAGAATCATTATATTTTGAGGTCTAGAATCTACAGTTCAGAGATTGGACATTCTTAATGAATCACCCTGTATATATCTAATTTTTCTATAGCATGTTTTAGACAATCATGGAATATATGCGCGTGACAGTTAGCCTTAAATATATTTTTATTCACAGTTTTTAAATTAGTGAATACCGAATGGTTTTTACCAAAATAAGCGTTCGTATTATCGGCCGAAAAAGCAGATACTTTGTCAATACTTAGTCCTAAATTTTGAATGGAGGAAATTATAGCTTGAAACATTCCAGTCGCTGTCTCGTCAGAGTTTTCATAAAAACCAATTATTTTGTTCTGAATACCATCTTTTACAGTAAAGTGTGTGTTCAACAGTGGAAACATTTTTCTATTTTTATGATTAGAGGCATCTAATTGTATAGAAAAAACACTGACTTATTTTTTAGCACTCCTATTACTATTACTATTACTCGTTTAGAGCTTTGTGCTGCTCATATATCAGCACAATTATCTGAGTGAATAAAAAACTCTTTAAGAATAAAGATTTCGAAAATAGTATTTTGGACCGATTCAAAGATTGTGTTAGGCTGGATCAATATGTCCGCTAATTTACTAAAACCTTTTGTGCGGAATAGGGTGGTCGAAATTCAATCCCTCACTAATATTGACAATTGGAAATATGTACCGACATTAGAAAACCCTGCATTAGTCCAATAAAAATAAATGATCTGAGTACTTGGTGGCATGGGCCATCTTGGTTGAAAGAAAATGAATCATTTTTGCCAAAGGACAATTCTGGTGAGGATATATTACCCGAAATGAATAAGAACGTTACATCATTAGTTATAGATAGTAATGATTGGTTTAGTTTCGAGAGATTTTCTAAATTCAATCGCCTTATACGAAGTTCTGCTTATATTTTGAGATTTATAAAAAATTGTCGAAATGGAAAGGAAAATAGGATTTCGGGTCTTTTGAATTCAGTTGAAATCCATAGATCTCACATTTTGCTGATAAAATTAATTCAAAAAGTGTCATTTAACGAAAAATACACTAAATTAATGGATTGGAAACCTTTAAGTAAACATAGTAAATTACTTTCACTTAATCCATTTCTTGATAAAGATAATATAATTCGTGTGGGTGGCAGACTTGAAAATTCAAACTTTTGCTTTTCTAAAACACATCCCATCATTTTGTCTTCCAACCACCATTTCACAAAACTTTTATTTAAAATGCTGGACCCCAACAGTTATTAGCTTCTCTAAGAGAAAATTATTGGCATATCGCTGGACGAAACCTAGCAAAAGTAACTGTCAGATCTTGTATAAGATGTTATAAATTCAAATCAAAAGGCATTATTCCAATTATGGGAAATTTGCCAGCTACAAGATTTTCTTCAGGTTTTTCCTTTCAAGTAACTGGTTTAGATTATGCTGGTCCAATTTTGATAAAAAACCGAAAAGGGCGTGGTAGCAAATTAGTAAAGGCTTATATTTGTTTATTTGTATGTTTCTCTACTAAATGTATTCATTTAGAACTCGTAAGTGATTTAACAGCAGATTATTTTCTGTTGGCTTTAAAGCGATTTATTTCGCGTAGAGGCAAACCTCTTCATATATATTCAGATAACGGTACTAATTTTGTGAAAGCAAATCGAGAGTTAAGGGATTTGTGTAATTTTCTACAAGTACATGACCCTGACTTTCATGAGTATACAACTAATCAAAGAATTGGTTGGCATTTTAGACCTCCATACGCACCTAATTTTGGAGGCTTATGGGAAGCCGGAGTCAAATCAACAAAACTCCATTTAAAGAGAGTTCTGGGTAATTCACATTTAATATATGACGAATTTTCAACTATACTCGTGCAAATTGAGGCAATACTTAATTCTAGATCTCTAACTCCACTTTCTACTGATCCTGAAGATCTCTATCCTCTTACTCCATCTCATTTTCTGATTGGACGGACTCTCACTTCAACGTTGGAGCCAAATCTGGAAGATGTACCTGAACCTCGTTTATCCCGATATCAAAGGCTTGAACAACTGAGGCAGCAGTTTTGGAATAGATGGCGAAAAGAATACGTCGGGCAACTACAGCAGCGTTCGAAATGGAAAACAAATTCCGGACGCATAGACAAGAGTTCATTGGTAATAATTAAGGAAGATCATGTGCCACCTTTGGAATGGTGACTGGGGCGCATTATGGACTTGTTTCCCGGAGGAGACAATGTAGTCCGAGTCGCATCAGTTCTTACAAAACGAGGGACAATCAAACGAGCAGTTACAAAATTGTGTCCACTACCAGTAGAAAATCACCAAATGTTCAACAAAGTAGATTCATCTAACCCACTAATTGACGAATAGATTCAGTGTTTTAAAAGACTGAATTCTTTTAAGGGCGGGGGCATGTTAAAGACCCACTATGTATACTTATATATTTATTATTTATGTTAATTTATCTCGATACCTGGTAACAGGATATGTGTTTTTGAATATATAATAAAAAGTTAACGTTGTCACATTTGACGTGAAAAAGAGTCTTTTCTTTCTTTGGCCGAGGGAATGGTAACAATAATTACAGTCCACTAAATCTCTCCAACAAGTTTGAAATGACCTATCTGGGCCAACCTAGAAAGTTTCTAGGTATTGAAATAAATCGAGATCGACAAAATAAGATAATTGAGATACATCAAAGGTCTTTTGTTCTGAAGATATTGAAAAGATTCAATATGCTGGAATGTGAACCAGTAAACACACCAATGGTCACCCAAGATGGCAAGAGAAAAGGTTTTAGCGAAAACAATGAAGATAAACGTGAACAGAAAACAGAAACAAGCCATCCCTATAGGGAGGCTATTGGAAGCTTATTATATTCGGCAAACGGTACTAGACCTGATATAACGTATGCGATAAATGTTTTGAGCCGGCAGCAATCGAATCATACAAAAGTGAAGATAGTGTTCAGGTATGGAAGAGGCACTATAAACTTGGGCCTAAAATATACCGGCATCGGAAACAAATTAGAATGCTTCGTAGACGCATCTCTAGGAATCAATGACATAAATGGGAAATCTACTAGTGGTGTTATAGTAAAACTATTCAATGACATAATTTTCTGAAGAACCAAAAAGCAAACGCACGTAGCTCTTTCCTCTATGAAAGCAGAGTACATTATCATGTCATTGGGTTGTGAAGAACTAGTCAGTATAAAAGAAAAATTAAAGTTGAATTGATTCCAATTATGTACGAAGATAGTAAATACGCAATAAATTTCGCCAAATCCGATGAATCACAAACTCTCAAACATATAGTAAAGTTGTGCTACCATTATGTTAAACTTGAAATTTCTAAGAACAAATATCATAATAAAATGGCTTGGCACTGATGACCAACTAGCAGATGCTCTTACGGAAGCTGTCGGAAAAACTAAATTTGAAAAATCCAGAAATACTGTTGAGTGTGATTGACAATTACTAATGTTTTTTGTTTCAGATGCACAAGATGAAGAAATGTTTGAATAAGTTCTGAAGCTCAAGTTTCTCAAATTTAAAGTGTTTCTATTTTTTTAAGGTTAATTCAAGTTTTTTTTAAGCGTGTCGTAAGTTTCTTTAAGGTTAAAAGCGTTGAATGTTGTGAAACTTTTTTTTGACGTTTTTTTAATTAAGTTTTTTATCGAAGTTTGCATTAAGTTTTTTTTAACGTTTTTTTTAATTAAGTTTTTTTATCGAAGTTTTTAATTAAGGTTTTTTCATCGAAGTTTGTATTAAGTTCTTTATATGCAATAAAAATAAAAGTTTTGAATAAACGTCAGATGAAATCATTTGCATTTGATCAACCTTGGAATTTGGTGGTTCAAATGGAAGGAAGCGTTGGAAAGGAGTGTATGTTCTGTGTTCTGGGTAACCGAATGGAATACGACACTTTGTTTTATTGCAGAAGAAGAGGAACGAGCTGTCATTCTATTTTAGTAAGTTCATGGTGAAGTCAAGTCAGAAAACACCGGCTACATACAGAAAACTGATGAGATTATCTGTTCCACAAATTCATTATTATTTAAAGCGTTATAAGTGTTGAAATTAATAAACATATAAAAGTGCACTGGATCTGTTTTTTATTTAATATTCTAACGTTTATTCACCATTGGTTGAGTGACGTCAGTCTCCGCTGCAATGACATGTTAGGGCCAGTTTCATAATCAACTTAAAGTGCCTTTAAATATCAAAGTTGGCTTAAAGTTGAAAAAGTGGTCCCATCATCGTACTTTAAGAGAAAGTAGTGCCTAAAGTTTCCTTTAACTTAAAGTGCGAATTTCTAAACTTTACAGAAGATAAAGTGGCTTTAAAGCAGACATAACCTAGTTTTCTCCATATTTTTTGACAACCAGGCTGAATACTTCACGAAAAACTGATGAACATGCTTGATAGTTCTTCCAGCTCTAGTTCATCATCCGATTACGAAGTGATTTATTTGAGAAGAATAAAAAATTATTCAAAGAGAAAGTGTCACTTTGAAAGATATGATGATGCTGACTTTTTTTATCGTTTTCGGTTAACAAAACCTACTGTTCGTAACTTGTTACAAAACATTGAACCTCTAATTCTAAATCCTCTGCAAGTCGCATAGTGAAAAGAGTATCATACGCTATTGCAAGCCTATGACATAGGTATATAAATACGGATAAGAGTTGGCAACAGCTTATAGATAAAAAGTTTACTTCTATGTGTTGAGATATCAGTGAAATCTAATTAATATAGATCAATTCAAAATAAAATTTGATGTGAATCGGTGAAACAAGATCAGACTACAAGCATCTGTAAGTTAAAAATTCCTTTTTACATGATAACTATCCCAATATCAAGAGAATAATAATAATATTTCCGGAATCTGACCTTTGGACGAGCTAATTATCAAGTATCGAGAGACCTGCTTTACAGACCGCTGTTGTCAGACTAAAATAATTTTCGGAAGCCTGAATTAATCTAGTAATAATTATAAATCCGAGCAAATCTATTTCTTGGCATTGAATATCATGGAACCAACTATCCAAGCTGCACTTCAAAGAATTTCAGAAACTTTAACAATCCAACTAAGCAATTTTTCTTCAGAAATTAAAAACGAAATTAAAGGATTAAAAAACGAATTAACCTTTAATATCAACAATCTACAAACAGAGTTTAATACAAAATCTTTAGAAATAGCCGATAAATTTGCAATAATGGGAAATGAGTTACAAGCAGCGAAAAAAGAAATCAATGAACTCAAACGAAAAAATAATTTAGTCATAAGAGGTATACCAGAATTTGAAAAACGCAATGCAGAACTGCTTGAAACGATAGTGGAATTTTGCAGAAAAGAGATTAAAATAGACATGGATTACAAAGAAATTAATTACGTACGAAGGTTGGGAAAAAAGGAAAATAAAAACCGGCCAATCCTATTGAGTTTAGTATCGCTGCACAAAAAGAGTTTAGGAAATTAATTAAAGAGAAGAAATGTGCTTACCAAAAAAATCAGATAGTGAAATTTGAAAACATAAAAAACCCTAACGAATTCTGGAAGGAAATTAAATTGAATAAAAATAAAAATAAAAACATGAAAAGTGCTATAGAAATGGATCAATTTTTAACTTTCTATAAAGTTTTTTATAAGCCCACCCCACTCGTAAACATCCAATTCACGGATGTATTACATCCATATATGGATACTCCCTTCACTATAAAAGAAATTTATCATGTTTTAAACCTTGCAAAGAATAATAAATCACC
Organism: Lochmaea capreae; assembly: GCA_949126875.1. Taxonomy (NCBI): domain Eukaryota; kingdom Metazoa; phylum Arthropoda; class Insecta; order Coleoptera; family Chrysomelidae; genus Lochmaea; species Lochmaea capreae. Next base: position 29,544,311 of record OX421406.1, read on the forward strand.
AGGCGATGATAATATATCTAACGAATTTTTTTAAAATTTGCCCATTGATTGGATATTCTATTTAACACGTTGGCAGCCGTATGGACCGCCGGCTGTCAAATTGACAATGCTATTTGAGGCCAATCGAGTTTGACTATGTATTACCAGAAATGTCACACTCAGAAATTACTGTTTGATTCACAGAAAGCGCAGCAGGAAAATATATATTTCTGATCATTTATTCGGGCAATACATGCCAAAACATAGTGATGGTAGCCCGCGGTCAGGTGGCATTTTTATAATCATGTATTACATTATTTGCCACGTGACCGCCGGCTGGCATATGCAAATCAAAACATAACCTAAAAACAATTGCTAGAGACTGTTGAAGCGCATTTTTTCATGAGCTATCAGTGTGTTTTTTATGATATCAGTGTATTATTTCATGGTGAACATAATCAGAAGGTATGTGTGTTGTAATATTTTGGTTTTATCAGTTGTATTCATTTCAAATAATTTTAAATGGATAACCCAAACCAACCATCTACTTCTCGTGCATCTTATAATCGTAAGAGGCCACTAACAAATGCTGAGCTAGAAGAGACTTTGAATTCTCGATTATCAGATACAGAAGTCGTATCTGGTGAGTCATCGGATTCAGATTTTAGTAGCGATGATAGTGTGCAGGACAAGAATTATGAAATGGGTAACGATTCAGAATCAGAAGATGATTCTTGTGATAGTAGTGATTCTGAATGCATAGAAAATGATCAGAATATCAGTAATCAAGGTCAAAATATTCACGAGTGGGATCAGGTTACAGGGGCACATCAAAAAGTTTTCCAGTTCGACGATCAGTTTGGTGTCAATCCCAACCTAGATATTCAGAACATAATTGGATAGCTACAAGCTTTTTGTTTCTGATGAAATTTTGCAAATTATTGTAACGGAAACTAATAGAAATGCTGACCAGGTGATTCGTAAGAAAGGTTTGCTCAGTAAGAAAAGTAGACTTGCCGCTTGGAAACAGACCGATATTGATGAAATTGAAAAATTCATCGGTCTTCTAGTTTACATGGGATTAGTTCGGTTCCCAACGATTGTTTCTTATTGGAGCAAGAATAAAATTTATAAAAACTCAATTGCTGCCCAAATAATGTCTAGAAACCGATTCCAGTCACTTTTGAGATTCTGGCACTTCTCGGACAACGAGTCCCCTGATGCATCGAATAGTCGTTTGTATAAAATCAACAATCTTGTTTCGTTTTTCAATCGCAAATATAAAGAAATAATGAAACCTGACCAATATATTGCAGTTGACGAAACCATGATACCGTTCAGGGGCCGATTAGGTTTCCGGCAATATATTCCCGGAAAAAGACATAAATATGGTGTCAAAGTTTTCAAAATGTGCGATAGAAAAGGCTATACTCATTAATAATTGTCAGTATACCAAGGAAAACATGATCGAAACCCAGAAACAAGTCTTTCAACGGAAGTTGTTATGACGCTTTGCAAAAGTTATTTGGATCATGGTAGAGTGGTTGTAACCGACAATTTTTACACGAGCATAGATCTTGCACAAAGACTACTAAACCGTAAGACACATACTGTAGGCACTTTGCGAAAAAATAGAAAGGGAACGCCTAAAGAAATTATCAAAGAGAAACTGAAGACAGGTAAGATAGCAGGAAGAGAAAATAATAGTGGAATCGTGATTGCAAAGTGGAAGGATAAGCGGGGAGTTTATATACCGTCGACGTATCATACCCTCAATATTACGAATACCGGCAAAAAAAACAGAAAGCGTGAAGATATTGTCAAACCACAGTCTATAATCGATTACAATTTAGGAAAAGCAGGAATCGATTTGTCAGATCAACTCTCATCTTATTCAACTTGCGTAAGAAAATCTTTGCGTTGGTATCACAAAGTGGCCACTGAACTGCTAATGGGAACTACTGTTGTGAATAGTTTCATTGTATATAAATGTGGTAACCCAGATGAGAAAATATCTATAACTCAGTATAGGGAAGAATTAGTTAGCTCTCTCCTGAGTCTAGAGCGTGAAAATGATAGACTTCAGATAAATAAACAGAAGCATTCACATGTTATTGAAGAAACAGGAGAGAAGTGTAGGAGGAACAGAAAAATTAGGAAACGATGCACTAACTGTTACAAGAAAAATTCCGTCGAACATGGTTTCCAACTTGCTGCTAAAATGACCAAGAAGGTTACCACATTTTGCTCTTCATGCCCAGACAAACCCTTCATTTGTATGAAATGTTTTCCAACACATATATAAATGTTCATAATTCATATTAAGCTGATATGTATTTCAAATATATTATTTTTCAGATAAAAATATGAGTTTGAATTGATTCCTGATTGACTTTCAGTTTCCAAGCAAAATAATCACTGAATTCCGAAACCACTTGCGATCTTACATTTCTCATTTGCCGACTCAAAACTTCCTATAAGATTTCTGTACTAGGATGAACAGCCGGCTACCAGTCGACAATTTTAGTAATAGTATTCAATGACAGCGGGCGGGCATGCGGCCCGTGAGTTATTCAATCAAATGGACGCCGGCTGTCATGAATCCACATTATATAAATATGCTGCCAAATCAGCTTCGGCAGCTAACGTGTTAAAAAATATATTCAATAGAATCTTTCTTGAAGAAAGAATACCTTCTACATGGGCAACTTCTAAAATGATTCACTTCCATAAAAAAGGACCATTGGGAGACCCAAACAATTACCGCGGCATAGCGCTTCTTAACCACAAAACAAAACTGTTTACACAGCTTATCAATATTAGACTTACGAACTTCGCTGAAAACTGTGAAATACTACCAGAATGCCAAACAGGATTTCGTAAATCTGGCGATTGCAATGATAACATTTTCATATTTTATGCAATTATTAATAACTATTTACGTCTTTCCTCAAGGAAACTTTTTGTTTTATTCGTTGATTTTAGAAAGGCTTTTGATTCCTTGGATTATAGCGTTCTCTGGGAAAAACTTTATTTACAAGGCGTTAGTTCAAAAATTCTTAGAATTCTTCTTTCCTTATATAACTCAGCACATTTCTATATAGAACAAAACGGCAGTATCTCAGATAAAATTAAAATAACGAAAGGTGTTTTACAAGGCGACTCGCTTAGTCCCCTTCTCTTTTCCATATTTATTTCTGATCTGGATAGTTATTTCAAAAAACATAATAGTAAAGGAGTTACATTGGATGAAACAACGAACATTAACATGCTAATGTATGCTGACGACCTAGCCCTATTTGCTGAGTCACAAATTGAAATGTATCATAATATAAAAATCTTAGAGTCATACTGCGATAAATTTAATCTTGAGGTTAACACTTCAAAAACAAAAATTATAGTCTTCCGGAGAGGATCTAGCTTGGGCAAACAACCGCAATTCACATATAAAAGCTCTAAAATAGAAATAGTGAATTCTTACGAGTATCTTGGTGTAATCTTTTCATTTAACGGACTGTTCATAAACAACCTCAAAAACCGGGAGCAGAAAGCAAGACTGTCCCAAGGCTTAGTTCCAAAAACAATAAATTGTTCACACATCTCAGATATAAACTCAATTAAAACCCTATATAATAACGTAGTCGTACCCAGTTTCACAATATATGCTAGCAGTATTTGCGCCCTACGTTACTTAGAAGAAGCTGAAAAAATGCAAAATAATTTTTGGAAAAACCTACTTTTTTTACAAAACTGTACAGCCGCATATGTAATTCGAACTGAGGTTAATATTTCTAAGCTGGGATATTTTATTATAAAGCAAGCTATAGAGCTTCTGAATAGAATATCAAATCATGAAAACAACAGATACACTCACAAAGCACTTGTCCGCTTAAAAAAACTATATAATGCTGATAATGTCAACTTAAAATATAATTGGATTAGTCAATTACAAGCTTGTTTAGAAAAATATTGCCAGCTCGTATTAAATATTTCCCATATAGGAGTCATTGATGAAGAATATATCTTATCTAAGTTCTTGAGTCACAATTATAGAGAAGACATGAATAAAATTGTACTTAGCACTTATAATTCTGGTTACAAATTATTATTAGGAGACCACATCCCATTTGAAACAACCAACTATATGAAATACTCGTTACCCCTTTATATCAAGAGATTAATGGCACAATTGCGAACTGCTAATGTAGAAAATTTGTAAATATATCTAAATAACACCCCGTATGCATTTAAGACAAAACTAACCTGCTCAATTTGCAATCAATTAACACCTGAATCACTCGAACATATACTTCTGACATGTCCTATGTATAGCGGCTTAAGAACTATATTTGTCAAATCCGAAAGATATTCAGATGATTTAGATACTTTATTAACCTCAAACGTCAATAAGAGAGTGTGTGTTCGGTGAGTCTTGGCCTACACCTGCCGATATAAAGGAGATGTCTCCTAGTGATCTGTCCACCTTCCTGAGAAGGACAGGATGGACAATGACCTAGGAAGACAACTCCTCGGGAGGATGTACAATGGGTCACATGTGGCCTAAGTGCTGTGAGCCTACACTCACCCTCCCTACTCTACAGATACAGAACCTCAAACGATATCTCTGTATTAAAAAAACTATTTAAATTCCTCAACGAAGCGATGAAATTAAGATCGTTCATCATAAATGAATAACTGATGACACCTCAATCCCTATTTCAATCTATGTAATAATCTAATATCTATATATAGTTTCTTTTCAAACTTTTTCTACTCTTTATTCTATTTGTTTATTTTTTTAATCAGATAATACTCTAATATTTTGTAACCCTCTCTTCACCTTGTTCATGTATTTGTTTGTAATACTAAAGAGCAATATATATTATTATTATATAAATAATGCAGAAATGGAGAGAGCTGCACAATAGTTTTATGCAATAGCAAGATTTCCAAGAGTAATTGGAGCTATTGATGGTACTCTTATAAGAATAGATTCTCCTGGTGGTGAAGACGCAGAAGTGTTTCGCTGCAGAAAAGATTTTTTTTGCGATAAATGTACATGCTGTATGTGATGCTAATTTAAAATTTAAAAATATAGTGGCACGGTGGCCAGGGTCAGCCCATGATCAAACGATTTTTAATAATATTAATTTGAAAAAGGAATTTGGGTCTGGAATTTATAATAAATACATATTAGTGGGAGATAGTGGATACACATTAAAACCTTACTTAATGACAAAATTATTGAATACACGTACAGATGCCGAAAATCTTTACAATGAATCGATAATTCGTACTCGGAATGTAGTAGAACGACATTTTGGTGTATGGAAGCACCGATTTCCAATATTAAAATTTGGAATGCGAGTCCAGTTAGATACTGTGAAGGCAATTATTGTGGCAACAGCAGTATTGCACAATATAGCAGTAGAAATGAATTACTTTGTTCCCTGATGAATGGTTTGATCCACCTGCTGACGTTGACAATGATGCTGAACCTGATGCAGAACAGCTTTTTGATAATACGGGGCAGCAGTGTAGACAGCTATTAATTGGAGAACATTTTTCTCAACTGTAAAAACTATAGTGAATGTAAATAAAAGCTTTAATAAAAATTACACTTTAAATTTATTTAATTCCTTTTGCTTACATTCTATTTCTAAATCTAATAGTTTCATTTTCTTTTCATGTTCTTCTACCTCCCTCTGTTCCCTTTTCTTCCTTCCTTGACTTTCTTCGTGCTGCTTTTGTTCCAGTAGATCCAGTTTCCTTTTATAAAACATTTGTTTTGCTTCCCCTACAGCCAGTGGCGGTCATATACACTTTGAGAGGGGGGGGCCATGGGCGATTGTGTGATACGATTGAACCACGGTAAAAATACACGGTATTATGCTGACGTGTCGACTCAAATTGTGCACGCTCTGCGCTTGTCGTCACCCTGGAATCAGAATCAGAAATTGTTGGATAGAATTGTACGTGTTTAGTTTGTTTTTCCTGAGGTTTTTCGATTTTTCTGCATTAATTAATATTGTTTTTTGCTAACACCAGTGTTTAAAGTTACTATAGAGTTGATCTAAGTTTATTTCACTTTGATTATAAGACCATAATGCCGGGTTGTGCAGTGGCTACATGCAAAAATACCAATCGCAATACGAAAGAAACGGTATAAAATACTATGGATTTCCAAAAAATGAAGACTTGGCTAAGCAGTGGATAAGTGTTTGTCGTTGTTAATTGCGAAAGATGTGAATTGTATAATGTATGGTTTTTCCAAGGGCCAAATTTTAAAATTCCTCTATAAGATGAGAAAAGTGTTTTCGACTTATTTTATTTTAAAGTGATTTTTAGGTAATTGTTAATTACACATGAAGATAATTACACGAGAATGTCTTTTTGATTTCTGAACAACTGTGGTTGAGCTATAGGGGGGGGCCATGGCCCCCGTGGCCCCCCCCTATGACCGCCACTGCCTACAGCAGTAAGTGCTACAGGACGTAACTTTTGATGAGGTTTTTGTTTTAACTTCTGGGGGACATACGTGGACCAATTTTCCTTTTGATTAACCCCTCCCACAATGCTTTCATTCCGTCTAGGTGTTTTCTGGTGGTGCAGTAAATGATCATTGTCATTTTTCGTCCCGGATGCTTTTAAGTTTTCTTCGTTTACTGGAAACAGTCTTGTTACAACAACGGTACTGTCATTTCTTGGGCTAGCTTTTATAGCATGTGCTGTATGTTGCTATGGGTTTGAAGTTAAAACCAACTAATATTTATGTAATTAATAACAAATGTAAATATATATAATTTAATTACTAATTACCGTACTGTATAAGCCGGAAGAGTTTTTTAAAAGTGTTTTTATTAATTATAAATTACAATTGAACTTAACAATGTTATGACAAAAATTAGAATGAACTAAATTACAATGTTCTGCAATTTATATGCTCGGTAATAATTGCTGACAGTGCACCGAGGCTGATGTAATACCACTCCCTTATGGTGTAATATAGGGTAGAGGTCCTACCATAACTCCTCCCTTATCAGAGAAATACTTCGGGTTCCGAAGGAGAAGGCTTTCCTTGGGGCTTTCGTTGCTTCTTGTAGGTCTTCTTAAGTTTACAGGTCCACAATAGGTACGCTGCTGCGGTTAATATTAGAATAATTATAAATGTCCATTGTAACCAATCAATTGATTTCAAATTGGTAATATCTTCTATTGATAATGGATTGGTTGCTGTTAGATCCGAATTTGTAGTTTTGGTACTCGATGCTGCAATTAACGGGAATTTGTATTACGTAGTTGCCACCAATGGTGAGGAAATTTTCGTCTGGACAGTTGGTTTTTATTTTTAATTTTTCACTTGTGATGACGATCAGATATTCATCATTAATTTTATTGAATATCTGTGACGGATGCTTAATAGGTACTTGCACACATGAAGTTCCAATGTCTTGAATAAGGTCTTTAATACAGTCTTTGGTTTTCACATTTAGTTGCACTTGGGGACAGATATAATTTTTTCCAAGTAGGGTACACGGGTCGTCCATATACTGATGGATTTCTTCACTTGGAGCCAAAAAAGGTTTTTTGGGTATAATTATTGTGTCACTTTTGGTAGGGATAGGATCAAGGTGGTAGTATTTAAATACATTGGGGTGAATGAGGGGAAATTCTGTGGCAAATATTATATTATCAGCAGTGAAATAACAGGTTGCATGAATTACTGAATACCATGAATTAATAATCTAGATTTAATATTTCGTCGCTCCTGTAATTATCATTCAATTCATTTAAAATTTTTTTCAAATTTTGATGTGTCAAAATATCTGGGTGTATTATATGTAATTTGGCAAACGTGATGGCGTTTTCCAGGTTTTCGATTAGTGTATTAATAGTATTGGCATTTAGGAATATTTGGTCAAGTATACTAGAATACATGGAAAATTTGTAAAGTTCATTTGTAAGATTATCTAAATAAGTCTCATAATCTATGATTCGCTTAGTTATTATTTTTTGATTACTAACAATATAATCTAAAGCTGATGAATATTTGTTTGTTAATTATTTGGATAATGAAATCTGTGCATTCACTTCCCGGACTATTTTTTGTTGATTATTTTTCAATAAATTTAAAGCATTTTCGATTTTTTCTCCATCTGTTGCGTCTAGGGTTCCAAATAAAAATTTGGATATGCTACCGCCTGCATTGATTAGTCCGCGTTTTTGTCTTGAAACGTTTAATGATCTAATATTATCGAATTTATTCAATAGTTCATCAATTAAATACATTAGGTGATCGAGTTTTGGTTGTAAATTTAAATTATGCGAGAGTTTTTTCTGATTAATTGACATATTCATATTATGACACAACACAATTAATTTTCTAATTTCATCCTCGAGCACTTTTATGTCTATATATCGTCAACATTGCTATCAGCTTCCACACTGTCCCGAGTTTCAGCATTTTCTGGATTCTGAAAACAATGAGGTTTTCTTAATTCTTTAATATGTACTTCAGATTTTTTCTGTTTTTTATTCACAATTTCAACCTTATTGTTATCCAATAACCTATCCAATAACCTACCGGTCACCGGTCGTTTGGTTAGCACGCACGTTTGCAGTACTCTTGTGAAAATGTTACTTTAAAGTAGTTAAAAGGGCCTTAATAATTGTGAAATTAAGTGTGCAGTTTACTAGAAGTGCAATTAGTCGATACACGAGAAAAAAATACTAATACAAACTAAGTAAGTGGAGAAACTTGATATTTTACAAAATAACATTAAATCTAAAGTGACAAATACCTATCTTAATATCAGCACAAGCAAATAGTCTGGTGGACAATCGCCTGATGTAAATGATGACTGACTTCGAATCATTAAAATTATTTATACAGGAACAAAACAAGGATCTTAAAATACATTTAGTAGCGAAAATTACAGAAGTTAAAGACCTAGTGTCTCAAAGTTCTGCAAAAATTAATATTTTAGAAAAAAAGTTAGAAGAAACTGAAAAGAGAAATGAAGTATTGGAAAAAAGGATAAAAGAAAACAATATAAGTAATAATTTATAATTCACAATACAAGAATGAGGAACTGTTAGATTTTACGGTTAAATTGTTAAACAATAAATTAGATTTACAACTAGCTTCATCTGAAATCGGAAACATATATGCTGTTGGGGAAGAAAGTAAAAAAGTGATTGTTGTTAAATTTGTCAGGTATCTTATAAAAAAACTAGTGCTTGTAAACTGTAAGAAATTGGCAGGTACTGGAATAGCTATTACTGAAGACTTAACACCTACGGAAAAAAAAGAAAGAAAGTTGCTGGTAGAATTTTTAAAAGACGCGAAAAAAAAATCAGCATAAGGCTCATATATTTCGTAATAAACTTTATGTAAATAGCCAAGAATATACGTATGATGAGTTACTAACAATTAAATCTCAAGCAACAGGAGTGATTACACCCAAAAATCACAATTCGAATAAACGTCCTACCAATTCACCAGCTGACCAGGAAGCTGAAGAAGCTAACAGAAAAAAACCAGTCGCAATCGCCTCAACTATCGATTTATTTGGAGTAATGACCAGATCTAGGAAAAAAAGTAAATAAAATAGTTGTTCTCTTTATAAAGATATTATCATAAATAATAATAATAAACTCTAATAATTTCTAATTAAGCTAGTTTAATATTCGTTCTTTTTAGGTTTAGTGTTCATTTAATAATTAGTTGTATTATTTTTGTCTTAATATATAGGTACGCCACTATTTAGGTTGCTTATTAACGTTTATAAATTAATTCTGAAGATTTAATAATTAATAGTTGGGTATTTTAGGTATAGAATTAGATAAAATGAACCAATTTATCAGAGATTTCAACTACAATCCGGTACTAACTAAAGAATGTGATAATATTGTAGATGTTAATGTTCACTTAAATAAATACAAAAAATATTTTAATATTTTACTTCAAAATATACAAAGTCTGAACAAAAATTTCGATGAATTTCAAATACATTTGCAACAAATAACATTAAACTTTGATGTAATTGTTTTAACAGAGAGTTTCAAAATTCATGACATAAATTGTCATAAACTTGAGAACTATGAGGCTCTCTATAATGAAGGAGACTTTAATAAAAATGATGGAGTTGTCGTATATATCAGGAAAAAATATGAACATGTATCAAAAATAATAAATATAGCATACTGTAAAGCCATCGAAATAAAAATAAAAACAACAAAAGACAAATATGTACTTATAACATCTGTTTATAGATCTCCTGCCGGGGATAAAGATGAATTTGTAACTGCGTTGAGATCTTATCTAGAAACAACAAAAAATAAATTAGTCGAACATCACTATTTCGTTGGGGACATAAATTTAGATATTTCAAAAGAAGAAAAAAATGATTCTATCAGCGACTATTTAGACATAATGGGCGAATTCAATTTTGTCTCAATAGTGAATGCAACCACAAACGTACAGGGTGATTCCACTAGTTGCATCGATCATATTTTCGTTAAAACAAAAAATGAAATGCTAACAACTTGCTTATCTCTAACCTACAATTCCTCACTAAACAATCATAGAGCTGTTATTGGGGGCTTAAATATGGAAAATAAAAACAATAACAATATAAATAATAATTACGATAAATTTAAATGCTTCACAAACCACGAAAAACTAAAAAGCGACCTCTCAAATTTCGGATGGGAATCGTATTATTTATCTTTAGATCCAATATTTCTGTGCTCATATTTGAAAAATACTCTTACTACATTAATTAATAAAAACACTCTTAGAAAAAAATTAAAAAGATACCAACAACCTCGGAAAAATTGGATTACTGCTTCAATAATAAACTCTATAAAAACTAAAACTGATTTATATAAAAACCTTAAAGCTGATCCAGATAATATGATAAAAAAAAACAAGTACACGCAATATAGAAATACACTAAATAGGGTTATTGCTGATGCAAAATCAAAATTTTTCCAACAAGAAATTGAGAAAAATAGTCATAATACGAAAAACTTGTGGAAAGTTGTTCAAAATGTAACTGGAATTAATAATGAACAGCGTATTGAAGAAATAATAATAAAAGAGGGGGAAATTTTGACAGATTCTTTATACATTGCTAACCATTTCAATGATTATTTTGCATCTGTAGGGGAAACCTACGCATTAAAAATAAAAAAACCCTTATCTCCTAAACCAAAAACACTGTCTCTTCAGAAATCATTTTACTTGTCACCGGTTGATAAAAAAGAAGTTTTAAAAATAATAAAAAACTTAAAGAAGGGAAAATCCCCAGGCGAAGATAAAATCAAGAGTGATTTCGGAAGAGATAGCTCCGCTACTTGTGCATTTAATTAATTGTATTTTCAAAAGTGGTATAGTTCCCACTGAGTTCAAGAAAGCAATAGTGGTTCCCATTTACAAAAAGGGTGATAAAACACAAATGATAAATTATAGGCCCATTTGTCTGATTAGTACATTCTCAAAAATATTTGAGAAATCATTACAAAGCAGGTTAAACATTTTTTTTGAGAAACACTCCGTCATTTCAGATTTGCAATTTGGGTTTAAAAATGGGGTTTCTACAAATGATGCGACTGCTCAAATAATTGCGGAGTTATATAATCGTATTGATAATAAAAAATCCACACTTTGTGTTTTTCTCGACCTTGCCAAGGCTTTTGATACTGTGGATCACCCACAGCTATTTGGAGCCTTGGAGAGGGCGGGTATACGCGGGATTGCACTCGATCTTCTTAAATATTATTTGCAAGACCGCACACAAGCTGTAAAAATTGGAGAAGTTATAAGCTACGAAAAGAGATTAAACTATGGGGTACCACAAGGAACGGTTTTAGGACCTCTTCTCTTCTCAGTATACATAAATGGTCTACTTACCCAAAATCTTGCTGGAAAAGTTTACAGTTTTGCTGATGATACAGCAATTCTGTATTCATCAGACTCGTGGGATAATTTAAAATCAAATGCTGAGGAGGATCTAAAGAAAATAATTGATTGGTTTGATCATCATCTTTTAACCATAAATTTTGAAAAAACTTTTTTCATCCCGTTTGTGAGTTAAGAAAATCATTTACCATTGTACACCTCCCTAGACGTCGATATGTTGGAAAAACACATAGAAATTAAATGTACGAATGATATTAAGTATTTAGGAATAACGGTTGATTCACATTTGAGATGGGACCATCATATCCAACAAGTTACCAAAACTCTTAGAATAATGTTGTATAAATTCAGATATCTAAGTAAAATACTAAATACAAAGCAATTGAAAATCTTATATCATGCCCTAGTGGAATCACGCCTTCAGTATTGTATACTAAGCTGGGGAGCCTGTTCTTATACTCATTTACTCAGACTAGATGTGCTACAAAAAAGAATATTAAAAATAATTCATAAAAAACCATTACTGTACTCATCGGACTTACTTTTCCACGAAAGCCATGTTTTGGACCTTAGACAACTCTTTTTTTTAATGTATTGCTGTATTCCTACAAAAACAAAACACTGCTTCGTAACATTGCTCATCATCATAACACAAGACAAAAAACTAACAACTTTGTAACAACAAACATAGCAAAAAAGACAATAGGAACAAAATGTTTCACTTACCTAGCTGCAAAATTTTTTAACAATCTACCTGATGTATATAAAATTTATTTTTTGAGAATAAACAGTCTTAATATGTTTAAACAATATTTCAAATCATATCTATTTCAAACAAATAGAAATGCAATCCATTGTAACGAGTTATTTTTTTTTGGTACCGAATTGAGGTTTACTTCTTTTATTTTCTTTTTACGTTTTGTTTGTGTTTCACATAACTCGTTACATACATTCCGATTCCTTTTCTGTAACCGTAGTGGTTTCTTATTTTTTTTGTATCTAGTTTTTTTTATTAGTCCGGAGCTACGCAAATTCGAATTCTACCATAAAACTTTAGTCGTTTCCGATGTTCAAATTTTTTTAAAACCGTAGGGACATTCGGTATATATGAACTTTAATTAATTCAGAAAGACAATTAGTATATATAAAACTTTTTGCTGAAAAATAAAATTTAACAACCGATAGTGCCGAAATGGGAGTAGGAACGAGGATATAAATTTGAAAACAATTTGATAGAACGCTTTTTGATCTCTGCTTCTTAAAATATAAAAGTATTAAGTTAATCGTTTGTTGAGTGCCCGTATCCAGTAATCCGTATTTGTGAACTCCGAGAAATAGTTTTGAAGGTAATATAGTTTTGATAATAATACTATACGAAGACTTTCCGTACCGCCGATTGATATTCCGTAAATATTTTATTGTTTTGATTTTTCTTTATGACCAGGGTTTTTTTATGCATAGAGATAAAATTATTTTGTGATTATTTCTGGTTACAAAATTAAGATTGTTAGTTGAAATAAATATACAGTTTCCGATACGAGTATATTCGCAAACTTTCCGTAACGCCGATTTAATATTAAGTTTTGTAGATATTTTCTTGGAAAGTTTTAACTACTAGTTCTTATACCGAGGTATGTTGAGTTTTTTTTATTGTTTCTTTCTTTATTTCAAATAAAGATTTGTAGTTGAAGTATGGTTGGCTTTAATTTTTTTGTATTACAGCGTTTAACATTAATTAGTAATTGATTGAATTATTATAATCCGGCTCTCTGGTGGCTTTATGATTTTAGTTACTGCAGTTTTTATACATAGGTAATTAAAACTGGTATGGTTGGTGATATATTTTAACTTTATTCTGGCCTTGATATTTTTACTCTGTGCGTCGATAATTAGGTACCTTTTAAACTCGTGAAATTTATTACAGGAATAATAGTTTATAATATTTTTTTTTTCTTTCGTATTTCTTTTAAATCCAATGGTTTTCTCGGACTTGGAAGAGGCTTAGCCACAACTTGTTCGATTAACCGGCAGATTTAAGTCGTTCTTACGTCGTACCGTGTACCAGTTTATTTCTTTCTGTTTCTGAATAATTTTTTTTATTGTTTCTTTTGAATCCAAAGCGTTTTTCGAACTTAGAAGAGGCTTAGCCACAACTTGTTCGATTAACCGGCAGATTCAAACCGTTCTTTCATTTTACCGTGGACCATTTTGTTTCCTTGATTGCCTAAAGATTTTATTTATTGTTTCTTTTGAATCCAAAGCGTTTTTCGAACTTGGAAGAGGCTTAGCCACAACTTGTTCGATTAACCGGCAGATTCAAACCGTTCTTTCATTTTACCGTGGACCATTTTGTTTCCTTGATTACCTAAATATTTCATTTATTGTTTCTTTTAAATCTAAAGCGTTTCTCGGACTTGGAAGAGGCTTAGCCACAACTCGTTCGATTAACCGGCAGATTTAAATCTTTCTTATATAGTCCAGTGGACTAATTCAATATTTTTTTCCGTGCCTAAATATTATTATTTGTATTTCTTGTGAATCCGAAGGGTCTCTCGAACTTGGAAGAGGCTTAGCCACAACTTGTTCGATTGTCTGGCCGATTTAATTGTTTTCGCCGTCTCGTGTGCAATAGATATTGACTTTACTCTGGTTTTCTGTATTTCCTTTGAATCCTAAGGGTTCCTTGAACTTGGAAGAGGCTTAGCCACAACTTGTTCGAGTACCCGGCAGATTTAGAAAGTTCTTCCACCGTCTCACGAATCCATACCCTATCTCACTGTCTAAATAGGAAATTCCCGTGTCTCATTTGGATCCGAAGGGTTTCTTGAACTTGGGAGAGACTTAGCCACAACTCGTTCAGTTACCTGGCAGATTCAAGCTATATTTGACGATTCTGACCCGCTCTGATTGTTACGTCCGTTAAATCCCCGGTATAAGTAATAAATACCTTATTTTCTTTCCTCCGTTATTTTGCGTGTCCCTATATATTTTTGAATTAAATCAACCACAGAGTATTAATAAACAAAAGGTTTGAAGTGCTGTTTTATTCGTTGGCTACCGTAACTTAAGTACTTGAGTACCGATACTCGGCTTGTCCGAATTGTATACAATCCGTTAAAGTAAAATTCAACAAGACCCCTGGAATTCGCCGTAACCTCCATCTGAGGCTATCTGGAACTCTTGACGCTAAGTGTCAAGGGGCCGTGGAGCAAACCACGTTAAAAATCTGGCGCCCGAGCTTTAAACCGTAAATTAGCAACAAGGGTGTCCATAGTGACGTGTTCGGGTGGTAGCAACCACGTGTACGAGGGAAACGCGTTACACCATCAACTTTTTGAATAAAACAAGTCACCTTCATTAAAAACAAAAAAAAAAGCAAAAATAATGCTGTCACTAATATACCTAATTTTATTAATCTTCTTTTTTTTGTGTTTACTTTATTTTTTATTTTTTGTAGTTTCTTACATTATTTCGACCTTAATACACTGTTAGTTATAAAAAAAAAATTCCCCTGCACAACCACGGTTTCTTGGGGATATCTTTTTTATTTCAATGTTATCAATGTGCTTAATCAATATAAATGTAATCAATGTAAGCTATTTGGAATAAAAATATTATTATTATTATATTATTATAAATTTATTATTCTTTTTATTCCTATAATATGGATTTTTCTTATAAACTACTTGATTGATCTTAAATTCTAAGTTTTTATCACCAGCTGTATTATGTTTTGTTACAACCTGTTGTTTGTTATTTTCTAAATGATCATTGACACTTTTGTAAACGTGTTTTAGTTTTTCTCTGTGATTTTCCACATAACTTGAAAAGAGTTCTTTACTTTGAAATATTTCGTCAGGATTACGCGAATTAGTGTGTCCAAATACGAGTTCAAATGGTGTGAATACCGTTGCACTATGTATTGAACTAGTATAGGCGAGAACAGCATAATTATTGATTAAATCGGTATCATTGGGATAAACTTTTTTTAAAATGCGTAAGTGCTCGATAAGTGTCGAATGAAATCTTTCTATTACCTATACCGTTGGATTCATGATGCCCTGGTGTCGTGAAATGTACCTTAATTTTGTGTAAAGTGAGAAGTTCGCGAACTGTATCGTTTTTAAATTCAGTACCACTATCTAATATAATTTTTTGTGGTACTCCAAAACTGCAAAAGTATTTAGTTAACGCGTCGCAAATATTTATGGCTGTTTTGCCAGTGATTGATAATGATTGTGCAAATTTTGAAAATGGGTCCACTACAGTTAAATAGAGATTTTTATTGTAGTAAAAAATATCGGCATGTAAAATCTCAAATGGTTTTGATGCTGTTTCTGTTAAGTTTAGAGGGACATACGGGGGTTTCCTAGAATATTTAGTTCGTTGGCAAATGTCACAAGCATTTATGTAAGTACTGATTGTTTTCTTCATATTCACCCAAAAATAATGTTGTTTTAAATAATTTAGTGTTTCTTCGATACCACGATGATTGGTTTTCCCTTCATGTCTAAATTTAATCAACATTATTTGTTCGTCAGCGTCTTTTATCGTATTTATTAACAGCGTACACATAATTAGTTTTAAATAATCTTTCCGAAAATTTTCCGAATAAATGTGTACAAATTGCGGGATAAATCTCCTATTTTTAAAATAGATGTGATAAGTAGAATTGGGTTTCAGGTAATTTTTTAAAAGATCTATAATTTTTTTTTTTTTTTATTAGAATATAGTATTCCTTTTTCTCACACGGCATATTAGAGTTAAGAAATGAAATGCTATTTGTTCTGACCATTTCTACATAGCATGTCGTATGCCTTATATAGCACAATAACAATTTTACTTTCATCATCGGCGATCAATAGGAGTATTTATTCGAGTAACCGATGAGGTGTTGAAATTAAGTTGGTTATCAGTCTTCACACACTATACATTTATGTTCACCATCACCTGTTCGTTTCTTAATCAAGGTTTCCTATCAAAACTATGCTATGCTATTTGACTAGTATCATAGTCCTGGACTGAACAATTACGTTACAGTGAGGTTTATTCACTCATCGTTCATTTATAATATTGTCACTGAAATGAATATTATTGTACGTACCTCATTGTTATTTTTTATTCACGTTATTGTATTACTGTATATTTGTTTTCCATTGATAATATGTTTAATTTCCGAGCCACTCGATCATAATTCATGATGGTAATATTTTGTTTTCATTTGCCAAATTATAGGTTAAAATTCAGAGAGTATACAATTATCAGCTGTTGCAGCGATCACAATACCAATAAGTATTCTAGTTCCTTTTTCGTACTCTACCTATTTGTTCAGTATGACCTCTGGTGTGCTCAAATATTAATTTATTACTTGTTCCGTGCATGTTCTATCCTCTATTGAATGAGAGAGTTCATTTTCATTTTTTGAATATTGGGAATACTGATTGTCAGACGATTTCCGGATCGTGGAGGCAAGCAATTGACAGGGGGAACAAAAAATCCACGAGACGTCGAGGACAGCTGCGGTTCCTCACAATATCTTCAAATTTTTGGGATCTGCCCCATTCAGTCATTGGAATTAATGACTTTCAGATTTTGTGAACCCTCTGGAGTAAAGAGGTATGTATTTTTTTTAATTCTGGTCCAGTTCTTCCTTCACCATTTTTATTTCACTCCACACGTGTTGGGATAGGTTGTCATTTTACCTATTTCACAGGGTTCAAGGAGAGGCTAACTTTCAGAGAGGAGGTCTACTTTGAGGGCGGGGCCGGCTCTCAAGCCGAGGCCTATTTCTAACTGGGGCCCACCTTTTTGCGAGGCTCAATCCAGCCCTTACTCAGTTCCGTGCTCAACCATACGTTGTCATGGTCTACCATCTAGATGTCTAACTGTCTGGAATCTGAATGTTCATACTAGTAATGTTGCTGTTCACCGTTGGATAGCTAACTGCAAAAATTACCATCATAGAAGAATGATCTGAGGGCAGATTATCTGAGAGACCCTTAGATAATTAGGTATTTTAAGTTTATGATTATATGTGAATATTTTCATGCATAACTGAATATTACTATGTGTCCGACGATAATACCTAGAGGAAATATTTGATTTTGAATCTGATCAATGAATCGGTACAAATGGCGACATGCTTGGAAGGAGGTGAGATATGTTTAAAGGCTTGGAAAATGGTATACAGCTCACCAGTGTGAACACTACATGTTGAGGGCAACCGATAGGAACCTATAAGTTCGTGCTTGGTTGTGACTGAGCAGCCAACACCAAAAGAAGTTTTAGAGGCATCAGTGTAGAGAACTACATCATACGGTGTTTTTTGCAGTATTTCTAAGAATGCTTTCTTAATAAGTGTGTTAGGTGACTCATGTTTATCGAATTTGGTGAGAGAGGTATTGAAAAGAGGAAGATGTTTAGTCCAAGGAGGGGTATGTGGTTGGGGAAGCGGAGTGGTTATTGAAAGGTCGGTATTCTCAAGTAATGGGGAAAGTAGTTGGGCAACAGATTTTATGCTACGTTTGGAAATAGTGTTGGGAGGATGATGTTGAGACATTGAGGTGAACAGTGGGTAAACAGGATTAGTAGGATTAGAGGACGTTGAGGCAGCGTATGAAAGGAGGAGCGATTGACGTCTTATTGACGTCATTTGATTCACAGTATAGACTAGCTGCAGGACTAGAGCGGAAAGCACCGAGTGAGAGTCGAAGGGCTGTATTGTGAACAGTTTAGTGAATCGATGTCGGATTTGGAGGCTGACATGTGAATGAAGCTCCCATAGTCTAGCTTAGAACGGATGAGGGCTTTGTAAACTCTTGGTAAAGTGTTTTCGTCGGATCCCCAGTGATAGTGACAGAGAGCTTTGATGATATTAAGTCTTTTAAGACACATGCCCTTAAGTGTGTTGATATGAAATTTCCAATTAAGGCGAGAGTCGAAAATCAATCCGAGAATTTTGCAGTGATTCACAACAGGTAACGGGGAATTATTAAAAAAGATTAGCGGTGTACTGGTTGGGGATCTTCTGCTGAACTTTATGACCTTCGATTTACTTGGAGATAAGGAGAGATGTAGGTTGTTAGCTCTATCTTGCAGCATATTCACTGCGTTTTGTAAAAGTTTGCAGATGGTGGAAACGGATTTCCCATGACAGTAGACAATTAAATCATCAGCGTATTGAACATATTTGATGGGAGAAGGGAAGTTGGCGCATAAGTCGTTTATTGTAAGGATGAATAGGGTGGGACTTAATACAGATCCCTGAGGGACACCATCATTTTGGGAGTGAGGCTGGGAAAGTTTGCCATTTGCGGAGACTCTAAATGATCTTGAAGTTAAGAAGTTTTGTATGAAAAAGAAAATGTTGCCATCTAGATTATATTGTAATGGTTTATTCATTATTGCATTTCTGGAAATTGTATCAAAAGCACCTTCGATATCAAAGATAGTTGCTACGAGATGCTGTTGATTATTTAATGCTGAGGAGATCTGGGTTTGCAATAAGACAAGGCTATCACGAGTAGATCGGTGACGTCGGAATCCAGATTGGGCACTGGGTATAATTTTGTACTTGTCTAGGAACCATAGAAGTATTTTATTGATCATTTTTTCCAGAAGTTTGCAGGAAGTACATGTGAGAGAAAAGGGGCGAAAAGATTTTACCTCTGTGGAGGGTTGAGCAGGTTTTTTAATTGGTATGATAATAGCGTTGCGCCACGATTCAGGAAATTGATGAGTATTCCAGATGAGGTTAAATATTTCAGGGAGTTTGAGGAGAGAAGGATTTGAGAGTTTTTTTAAAAATATATATGGGACGTCATCGGGACCAGCAGCTGAATTTTTACAAGAAGATAAAGACGATTTCAGTTCGTTAAGAGAAAAGGGAGCATTGACATCAGTAACGTCATTTTGATCAATTGGAAGGACAGAAGGCGATTGTTGAAGTGGATTAGAAGAGAAAGTGAAGGGGTTGCTTCTGTTAAATTTATTCTCGAAACTTTGTGCCAGAGTGTCTGCAATTATTTGGTTATCATAGATAATTGTGTCGTTATATATGAGACTGGGAATCTTGAGATTAGACTTGTTGCCTTGTACCTGTCTTATTTTTCTCCAAACTTGGGATGGTTCTGTGTTAATTGAAGTGGAGGAGACATACTTTTGCCAGGAAGATTTTTTGCTTTGCTTGGTAATGTATTTAGCTTTTGCTCTGAGTTTTTTTAGTTCGATGAGGTTTTCTTGGGTTTTATTTCTTCGAAACTTATTGAGAGCAAGCTTGGATTGTCGGATGGCATTTTCACAATCTGGATTCCACCAGGGAACAGATTTGTGGGTACAAGAGATAACTGTTTTACCAATATGAATATCAGCTGCAGAGAGAATACATTTGGTCAGCTTATTTAGAGTCACTTATATTATCTGTGATGTCTAGGGAAGATAAATAATTTTGAGAGATAAGTGAACTCCGACCAGTTTGCGTTTTTTATATTCCAGAAGCTTCGGTTCACTGATTCCTTGTTGGAATTGTTCGAAATAATGATGGGAAAGTGAATGCTACCATGAAGGTCATCGAGTACTTGCCAAGAAAGAGAAGGAGTGGATTTAGGGTCACAAAGACTGAGGTCAATATTAGAAAATGTACCTGATGAAATGTTGAAGTGTGTGTTTAAGCCAGTGTTTTAAATCCATCGCAGTTCCATTGCAATACAGAGAATGTTACTAGTTAAAAAAAAAGAGTTAGTGGGTTTTTTATTGAGATAAAACGGAAGTATCGGAGGTAGTTCCGTCGTCTGTTGATAGTTCTTCTGATAGATTTTTTAGTTTAAGTTTATTTTGAAGTCGCGTGAGGCGATTCTTCAAAGATCGGTCATTAACATTTGAATAAATTATGGTCAAGTCATTAAGTAGTGCATCGGTGTCGGAGGTAAATTTATCAGCTTCACTAAGGACGTCGTTGTTGCCAAAGGTGTTTTCAAGGAACGCGATTATCTGGATTTCGTTTAGGGATAAAGACTTAGGGGAGGTTTCGTAAAGTGAGTGGATAGTAGTCAGTTTTGATTTTTTCGATTTCTTTTTAGATTTTTTTGAGGAAGTGGAAAAGGAGGGAGGGGGCATAGTATCAGTTTTTGGAGGAGGGGTAGACATAGGGGATATGAGTGGGGATGAATCTAGATTACTGTTGGCTGAACGACTTCTTTTTTCGCCAATTTTTGGCACTGAAGTTGCAGGACAAGAGGTGGAAGCAAGTGAATTTTCGGGGATCGATTCAGTAAGAATTGGAATGGTTTCAGACGGTGTTGGGTTAGTAGAAAACGTGGGTTCCGGGTTGGTGAGATCATATGGATTGGAGGGGTGGTCGAGGGAAGAGGGGGAATTTTGGGGGTTGGGACAGGACTCCGCGGTGTGTCCAGCCTGTTTGCAAAGAAAGCATTCTAGTTTATCAGTTGAAATGAATATTCTGTGTGATGTATTTTCATGATTGACAACAATCGATGTTTGTAAAGAAAAATCATCACTATTGGGTAATACATATGTTACTCGACGGAAACTCAAAACATGGGCGTATTCATCATCAGGTGAGCCGCATTTGACGTAAGATACTGGAGATGTAAGTATAAGTCCGAGGTCATGAAGTGCTTTTTCAATTAGTGTATGGGGAATGGAAGGGCTGACGTTAGAAATTAGTATTCTCTTGGTGGGAGAGATAAGTTGCCGAATACGAATCACATTGGAATTGACTGTAACATTTTGGTTATTTTTTAGAAGGTTGTCTACTTGTGTGGAAGAGGATAAGTAAATACAGATGCGGCCGTGGGAAATTCTGGAAGCGAAGTGTACGTTTTTGGGAGAAACAATGCTACCAATAGCTTTGATATAGTCAAATAAGACAGTATTAGGGATAGAAGGCAAAACGATGGCTTGGTCTCGAGATGGAACTGGCGAAGGGGGCAGTTTTGTTGAGATGGCTGCGGCATAGGATTTACTGTTTGAAGTGATGGTTAGGGTGTTCATGTTGATTTGTTTTTCTGACGTTGGGTTTTACATATTGTTGTGATCCTGGATACCAAAATCACAAACAATAAGTTGAAATAAAAAAATAAAAAATAAAACGTGGAAATTAAAGTAAATAGAATCTCAGATGTAAGTCTTTTTCTTGATGACTGGCCTATTTATTTCTTACATAAATAAATAAATATATTTATATTCACCAAGTTAGTAAACAGTGGCTGGAACTCTTCTTATCACATTTTGAGGATGATAAAAAACAAACTCGTTTTAAATTAATAATTAACGATGTGTACTGTATGAGCTCTGAAACGTGAATGATCTATAATTAAATCTGAATTATTTTCTAAAGGTAAAGTAACCGTAATTATATTTTGCTTGAAGTACTTTTCTGATTTGACTGTTAGTTTTTGGTTGTTGCGTTCATAGACTATAATTTGATTATTTTTATTATTGATTATTTCATCTAAAATTGGTATACCTTCATTTGCGATTTCTTTTGAGAGAGAACGGGAAGTTTCATCAGAATCTGACTGTTCACTATGATTGTGAATTGATTCTCTATAGTTTGGGGGAACTATTTGAACGTCTGATAGGACATTAACTTTGGGGATATGATTGCTTGGACCACTTTCTTCGAAATCTCTATCAGAGATGTAATTTCGTGGGTCATCAGCTATTTTTCGTTCTTTATTTATGTCACCTGGGTTATTTGCTATTGATTCTGTTTCTAGAGTGTTTACTTGCACTCGACTTAAAGCGTCAGCGTTGTTATTCAATTTTCCTGGTTTATAAGCTACTTTATAATAAAATTCTTCTAATCTAAGGCGCCACCTCACTAATTTTGAGTTTGGCTCATTTAAATTGAATAGCCAATTTAAGGGTCTATGATCAGTAACAATAGTAAATTGTCTGCCGAAAAGATAAGGCCTAAAATACTTACAGGCCCATGTAATGGCAAGAAGCTCTTTCTTTATTGTACTGTAATTTTGTTCGGATTCATTAAGTGTTCGTGACGCTTATGCCACAGGTTTATCCTGGCCAATAGTGCCTTGGGATAAGACAGCTCCAAGTGCCACATTCGATGCATCTGTTGCTAGTATAAACGGTTTTTCAAAATCGGGATATTGCAATACTGGGTTATTACATAAAATTTTTTCACAAGTGTTGAAGCTTTCAATGAATTTTTGATCATGAATGACTTTTGCGTTCTTTTTAAGACAAAGTGTCAATGGTTTTGTGATTTTTGCCAGATCTTTTATGAATCTACGGTAGTAGCCAATTAGAACTAAGAAAGATTTAATTTCTTTATGTGTTTTGGGAATGGGAAAGTTTTGTACAGCCGAGATATTATCCGGATTTGGTTTCACGCCTTCAGTAGATACGACATGTCCCAAATAGGAAACTGATTTTTGTAAAAAGTCAGATTTATCTAGCTGTACCTTAAAATTTGCCTTGCATAGGCGATCAAAAGCACCTTTCAATCTCGAAATGTGTTCTTGTAGGGATGTGCTAAAAATAAGTATACCATCCAGATATATAACACAAATGTCATTATTCAACCCTCTCAGGACGTTGTCCATGACCCTCTGAAAGGTAGCAGGTGCATTTTTAAGACCGAAACCCATACGGGTAAATTCGTATCTTCCATTTAGAGCTGTAAAAGCTGTTTTAGGTATGTCTCCTTCTTCAATCTGTATCTGGTGATAGCCGGATGCTAAATCTAGTGTTGTAAAAAAGTTTGCCCTACCTAATTTATTTAATAAATCTACAATATTTGGGATCGGGTATTTATCATTAATAGTTTTCTCGTTCAACTTTCTATAATCTATTACTAATCGATAATTTTGTTCTCCAGTTTTGGAATTGAATTTTTTTGGAACCACTTATGTATTTGAACTATAAGGACTAACCGAATGTCTAATTATACCTTGTTCTAACATTTTGTTTATTTGGTTACACACTTCTTGTTTGTGTATTTCGGGAAAACGATATGATTTACTAAAAACTGGTTTATCATCTGTTAATTTAATTGAATGTTTAATTTCGTTTGAAAAACTTTAAGGAATTTTATCTGAATAGAAGATATCTCTGTACTCCAAACATAACTGAGATATGGCTTTTTTTTCTTCGGAATTACAATGTTTCAAATTTAGTTTGGATAAATTTTCTCTTAGAATCTTATCAACATTTTGATTCACACTGTAATCTTTGTTATTTGGCATATAATTTAATTCACTTACATTTAATATTTCTACACTAAAAGGCGTTGAAATTATAATCCTCTGTGGATTGTCAGTATAATTTGATATTGTAGTTAATGAAAAAAAAATTTTTATGTTTACAATTCCCGTGTGAGTTACGAGATTATCGGCAAACTTTATTCGTTCTAATAATCCAAATCCATGTTCCTGATTTACGGGAAGTCTAACGACTTGCTCTGTGTTTCCAGGAATTGTTATTATATAATTATTTGATAATGTATTATTTTTATTTATATTAAATGATTTCGAATCGATATCAATGATAGCTTGTAATTTTTTCAATATATCCATACCTATTAAACCTTGGTAATTATTATTAAAATTGAATATATAAAATTTATGAGAAACGCATACTTTAAAAATTTCAAATATTGGTATTATTGCTATTTCATCATGAAACGTTATATCATGATGTTTGAATCTGGAAATGTTCATGTTTCCTTAAATTGGGGTAAAAACGTTGAGCTATTTCAGAATTTATTAGACTACGTGAACTACCTGTGCCTACTAAAAATTTTGCGTTTAATTGGGGTATATAAATAGATGGTAGTTCGGTTTCAAATAAATTATTGATTTTAATCACACTTGTTGGTTTGGTGGTGTCATGCTGTGAAAATTTATATCACCTGCCAACATATCGGACTGATATTCGTTGCAATCAGTTTTTTCATTGGGACAATAAACATTTTCGGTTGTATTTCCGTTATCATAAGTATTATCGAATTGGTCTTTGAAACTGACGTTTCGGTTATTTTGGGCTGTTTCTATGTTATAGAGTTCTTGGTGAGTAGAATTTTTGGGACCGGAGCTTTGAAAATGATTTCTATTGAAGTTATATCTTTGAATAGTGGGATTTCTGGTAGAAATAGACATTGGTTCAGGGTTATTTTTGGGAGTTTGACCCGTAGGTTTGAATACATTAGTTCGGGGTCCAAAAATTTGGCGATTTGTGAAATATTTGGGTGCAGGCATATTCTGTCTTGCCTGAACATTAATGGGTTGTGATGGAAAATTGCTATTTTGAATATCTTGACCATAAGATTTAGTATTACCATAATTTTGGAAATTCTGATTTGGATATTGATTAGATTTGGGGAATTGATGATTTTGATTATAAGACATATTTCTGTTACTGAAATTTTGTCTGGAGTTTGTATTTTGTATAAACCCATATTGTTTTTGACTTAATGTGAAATTTTCTTCTTCTACGACGTATGACATGGCTAACTCTAGTGAGTCGGGATTTCTTAATCTAACCAAATCTTGTGTACGGCCTGTTAAGCCGCGAATGAAAGTTTTTAGTGATAATTCATCATAATTTTTAATTCGAAATGTACGTTCCTCTACACTCAAATTCATTGATAATAATTTTGAAGCAATCGAGCTTCTGGCTTTTTGAATTCTTTGCCCAAATGTAAAGAATGATTCATTTCTAAAGGGTGTTATAATTATTATATCTTGAACAAGACAATCTAAGTTTCTTTGATCCCCAAAACTAAGCCTAAGTAAATTTTTTAGATCGTTCCAAGCCCTAATTTCTGGTCTAGAACCCACCAACATAAGAGCATTGCCAGATAGTTTACCTATCACGGCTCTTAAAAGAAAGCTGTTTATTGGATCATTAAGATTTTGTAAATTTTTGTATTGATTTATAAGGCAATCACAATGTTCCAAAAATATTTCTAAAGTGCCACTATCACCATTAAAATTAGGTATTGTATCAATGTATAATTTCATTAATTGATAATTTACAGGAGTTTCGTTATTTGGCATTGTGTTACTTTGTATTGATAGATTATTTACTATTTCAATTAATTCCTCAATTTTTGTAAATTGTTAAAACTTTATAATAAAATTTTATTCTGGTTTCTTAACCCTCACTTCAAAAAATATTATATTCACTAGTATTTTAAAAAAAAAAAACGAGAGGAATAAAGAGAAAAAAAAAATAATGTGAATTTCTATATGCTTGTTACTCACACCTGATTCAAAATTTTGCCACAATTGTAATAAATTCATATAATGAAGGAAGGATAATAGGATGGCTCACCCAATTTCCAAGTCTTCTTTAATGGTGCTCGGACGTATTCTCCGTCTGGACACTCACAAGGAAGTCTTTAAATCCTTTTTATTTATTTTTTTCGAAAAGTTCCGTTTCACAAAGAATTGAAATTCACGACGGTTCACGTTATGCACACGAAAACTGTCTCGAAACTATCCTACTGACTGCGCCAATTACCGTACTGTATAAGCCGGAAGAGTTTTTTAAAAAGGTTTGTATTAATTATAAATTACAATTGAACTTAACAATGTTATGACAAAAATTAGAATGAACTAAATTACAATGTTCTGCAATTTATATGCTCGGTAATAATTGCTGACAGTGCACCGAGGCTGATGTAATACCACTCCCTTATGGTGTAATATAGGGTAGAGGTCCTTCCATAACTTACTACACACCTCACATACTTCCAGAGGGCTGCAGAACGACTGGCTGTCAGGCGGACTACTATTGCTAAGTAGGCTGCTATTATTAATCACTTCTATTTCCTCAATTATTTCAAAGTGTTCTTCATTGTACACATCAAAAAATGCCAATTAATAATAAATTATGAGAAATATAATGACAAACTTAACCTTTGGTGTGGGCACATCGCAGTCAAATATACCCTCGGTTCCCGCCACCGACTTAATATTAATGATGCGCAGCACAGCCTCTACTACTGGATTTACATCGTATATACTTAATTGCAGTCCCACCACCAGTTCCCTTGATATATTTTTTTTTGTGTGCCGCTTCTTTTCTAGCTTTAGTTTTTAAATTATCATATTTGGACTTAATCTGCTCTAGTGTAAAAATCATGGCCACCTACAACACTAGGCCGGAATACTGAAATTTGACAACAGTGAACAGTGGGCCGATCAAGTCAGATTTTTATCATGGCGAGACCGTGAAATCAGTGGATATAATATGTATTTTCATAAATATAGCGCCTGTATTTATAATTCGTCATATGTAATAGGTGATCTGAAGTATGTAATAGTGTGTACAATCTTTTCAAATTAAGTTTATGAACTTGGTGCTCGCTATTTCGCAGTTAACAGACTGACAACTTCAACATAAAACTTCTGTTTGTGTTAAATTTTAGAGGTAAGATATTTAATATTATATATAAATAAAAAGATTTTTGCATCAGTATAATTTGTAAACATACTCTCTGGTCTGTGGACTCATATAAAATATAAGGCATAACATGGTAATTGTATCAAATAAAGTATGGTTGAAAAGTCTCTAAAACTCATTGAAAATGTTTAAAGGTGACTTGAACCAAGATTTATTTTTATATTATTATCCAATTTGTGATTCTAGTTAAGCCATTCCACATTGGACATAAATCAAGTATATAAATTAAGCCAATAAGGTTAATTACTTATGTAGGTACTTATAGGGTAGCACTTCTATTAAATATTTTATTTTGTTGTAGATGCCTGCGAAATGTTTGGTACCAAGTTGTACTAGTAATTATGCTTCCAACAGTGAAGGATATATTACAGTATTTAAGTTTCCACAAAGTGATGAGCTGAGGAACAAATGGTTAAATTAAAGATTAAATTTCATTCACTGATGTGTACAAGGATAAGGATGGTGATCTGAAGACCTTTACAAGGAAAAGACCTGAAGAAGAATCCAGCTGCAAGAAGTAATCCTGGAATACGAAGAAAAAGGATGCTAGATAGACAACAGGAACAACAAGAAGATTGGTTAAACAGTGATGTGATAGTGAATTTTTTAAATTTTTGTTGAGTTTAAATCTAAATTGAGTGTTCATTTAGAGAAGTGGCAGTGTTATCAACCAACAAACTGTATATATTTATACAAATCTGATGGGATTTGACAATGATGAACCAGATGTCAGGTGTACTTAGTATAAAAATATTTGAATCAATGGAAATCGAGGTAGGAATTGAGCATAATTTATTACATAAAAATGATTTAAACTGGATATTACCACCGTGTCTAAATGTGTCCCTTTGGTCATAGATTCAAAATATTTGTAAAGCTCAAAAATTCATTTTACTTACGTTAGTGAAGGAGTATGTTAACAAAAATAAAGATAAATTTCACTTTCGGGATTTCTGTTCACGCAATCAACCTCAAACTAGTTTTGTTTTAGAAATGATGTTACCTATTCTAGCAAATATTTTTATAAATAACTATTCAAAAACAATTCAAGATAAATTACAAGCTAGTAAGAAACATATAAATAATAATCATGAAACAAAATGTAAAAAAATAGAAAAATTCTTAAAATACAATAGTTCTATCCAGTTTAATGATATTAAATACCTACTTTTTATATTACTTCTTAAGAATTCTGTTGTAGCCATATTATTGTTTGTAGTTCAGTTTGTATTAATAAAAGTATAAGAAATAGAAGGTGAAGAAATAATTATTTTAAGGTGGTGTCTGGTCAGCTGCAATGGAATGTGGGGGCTGATTTTCTTCATATTTTATATTCTTATCAATAAATTGCCTTTTGCAGTTTTATTTTATTTAGTCTACCTATAAATATTTCGATTTTTATTAATTATCTTATAGCTTGATTTATTTCATATTTCTCACTATTGTAGTAGGCCTACAAGTCGTTCTCATCGGCCCACTATTTGACAGGTGCGCCACGTTGCCACATCTAGGATTTCGGCCTTGTGTTAGAGGTGGCCATGTACGAATACTAATATTATATGCATTAAAACTCCAGCACCATCTTCCAAGCCTTTTCCTATAACACCAATGTTATTACCTACAATGTATTTCAACAAGGATACTTGTATACACTTAATTTTTCAACACTGCTAATTTTATTCGTCGTTTTACATTCTATTACATTTTTGTGTTTGTTCTGTTAGGTAATTTGGCTGATGGCAACACTGAAACGCTTGTCGGTTGGCGAACCTGGGTAAAGTCAGCTGAGGGCTCTAGACAGAATGACCGGAACGGTTATGGTTCCCGGGTAAAATAGGTTATAGTACAAACTATTGTAAGCGACTGTTTTGCTAAATAAAGTCTGAATAAAGAGTGAATAATACACAATTACAAAGTGTTTACTATTACTGAACCCGCCGACATAACATGGTGGCAGCGGTGGGATGTTTTAATGTGCGTAAACTTGTTGAAATCATACAAGTACAAAGGCTTCACGTGTTACAATCTAAAAACCAAAGCATTTAAAAATCTAACATGTCCACATCAGTAGCAGCACCAACTGGAGAGCTCGGCCAAGCGTACAATAACATTAACATTGTACCACCTGTAAATGTCAGTCCACCCGAAAAACTTAATTTTTCCTTGCCAGCTGCATGGCCAGCATGGCGTAAAAGGTTTGAAATATACATGTCAGTGTCAGGACAATTAGGCAAGTCCGAAATAGAGAAAATAGATATTTTTACATACATCATGGGCGAAGAAGCCGAGGAAGTTATGGTCCAATTCCGGACCGTTCCTGCTACGTATGATGAAGCTCTAGATAGTTTTGGAAATTACTTTATACCAAGAAGGAATGTTATTTTTGAAAGGTTTAAATTTAATTCGAGATTTCAGAAACCTGGGAAATTTATAGACTCTTTTATCACCAATTTACATTATTGTGATTATGGCAATTTAAAAGAAGATCTTATCAGAGACCGAATAGTAGCAGGCATGCTTGATTCCAAAACTTCGGAAAGACTTCAATTAAAAGATAAACTGACTTTACAAGAGTGTGTCTTGCAGGCAAAACAAGCTGAATTGCAAGCTAATCAAAGCAAGGAGCTGCAAGGCAATCAACGTTACATTGGGAAAGTGCAGGTCCCAAAGGACAAAGCTGGGGGTCCATCAAATTCACGATCAAATTCTTCTATCAAGTTGGACGAAAAAGACAAATGTTACTCTACAAAGTGTGGATTTTGTTTAAAGCATGTTCGAGAACAGTGTCCAACTAACAAGCCTACCTGTAGAAAATGTCAGAAGAAAGGTCATTGGGCAGTGGTTTGTAGGAAAAATAAGGTTTTACCTCAACTGACTGGACTATAAGTCTAACATGAGCCTCTGTTTCACACTGCAATTCATCTTGAATAGGTGACTCAGTTTTCGGTGGAAAATTCCGCGATAGAGCATCGGTCACCACGATATCTATCAATTTAAATAATTTTGCAGAGTTGGAGGCCATATATAACAATGTGAATACAGACCCAAATTTAGATCAATCGGAAACTGTAGAACACAACTTTCTGGGATCTATTACTATTGATCATAATCGGGAGGTTAATCATATTGATTCCAGTGAGTGGGTAGATTCAATTTTTGTATCAAAACTAAATTTTCTAGTAGATACGGGTGCAGACATTTCATGCATACCTAAACATATACTTAGTCCTAGTCTATGTAAACAAATTAAAGTTACTGATAAAATGGTCACTGGACCGTCTGGAATTAAATTGATGGTGTAAGGGACTATTTCTGTTGTCTTAAAGTTTGCAGATCTAAGTTTTAGTACAGATCTATATGTCATTGAAAAGCTTACTAAACCTATTTTAGGAAGAACCGCAATTCAAAAATTGAATATTTTGAATTTATTTTGTAATCAGATAGCTCCAGTAAATTTAGATGATTCTGAAAAAAACCAGATTGAAGTACCCAAAAATTTTTAATAGTGTAGGTAATTTCAAAACTGAAATGCAAAGTAGATTAGTTGAGGGTGCTCAATCTTTCATTCAATCAGTTCCACGAGTCGTTCCAATTCCCCTTTTAAAGCCATTAAAGGAGGAACTGGAACGTTCAAAAACTCTTAAGATAATTGAACCTATTGAAGTTCCTACTGATTGGGTGAGTCCAATTGTTGTAGTGCAAAAAAATTCAAAAATTCGCCTCTGTGTTGACTAGAGTTCATATAATAGCCTTCTTGGTGTGCGTCATCGTTTGTGACGTATATCCGGGTTTTAGGCATGTCGTTTATTATATTTGTTATATTGACATTTAGCTAATCTTAAATTTGATAAATAAAATGATCAGGATCGTATTCAGTCATATTCTAAAATGATATGAAATTAATAATACTTGGGATATGAAAACACTGCAAAATAAAACAAATTGTATATTCAATTTACATATTAAAATAACTTCACATTAGTAAATATAGTCCTGCAAAAGAATTATACAGCCTGTTCAATTAGGTCTGCACCATATGGAACCCTATTTTATTCTAAAGTTTTATGGAAAAAGGTATTCTTCACTTATAATTCTTATTGTTAGTGAATTTCATTGTTTTACTTGTTTAAATGTGGCCACTGTCTTCATTAAAATATGTACAGGTGGTGTATTGAAAATTTATGTATGTATGTATTTTGCCATTCACTGAGACCTAAAAGATCTATTGGGCCCTCTTACTTCTACTGAGTTTCTGAGGAGAGTCTCAGGAGTGTTGTTAAAAGCTCCTTCTATGTCCAAAAATGCACATACTTCAGTTTCTTGGTTGTCTAAGGCACCTCGGATATATTAAAAATTTAACAAAATAGATACTATTCTATAGCTGTTTGAAGCTACGACCACTTGCTCTGCCGTTGAATAGCTTCTTTCCAAACACTAACTAGAGTATTCTATCTTCAGTTACACGTTCAGTAGAAAACAAACATAAACATAGTAAATAGTCAAAAAACCAACCAACTAATAAAAAATTAAAAAGAAGAGGATTATGAAAGTTCAATTTTCGCAGTCATCTTCCCATAAATCCCAATCTGATTCACATTCCAACTCATTCAAGTCAACAATTACAGGCGAAGTATCACTAGCGTCAATAATTTTTGCTGTTTCCCAATATTCCTCTATAATGTTTTGGGTATGCCTAACATATTTTTTCCATTTTTCTGGTGTAACCTACAATAATATAATTAAAATAATAGGAAATTTTTGTTCCAACTGAATTTTGATTTTTGTTCGGGTTTTCTGGTTTTCCCCCGCCCCGAATAGTTGACATTTTAACTAGATTTCTGACTTTTTGATACTCAAAATTAGTTGAGCCATAACTGAAGAAGCGGAACATTATGAGTGATTAAGTCTATCTAATCTATAAAACAGCACGCTTACATTAACACTGTTGATCCTTACCTCCTACAATAAATTACATACTTTCTTTATCCAGTACATGTTTCTTCACAATTTTCATAATTTCATCTTTCATGCTAGATGCTTAGTCCAAGATGAATTGGGGATTTTTTTCAACTAAACTTGAATGATAAGATGCATTGTCCATTATTATTAAAGAAGGTTCTTCTAAATTCGGCAGGAGCTGTTGTTCAAACCATTTTTCGAAGTTATTCGAATTCATCGAATCATGATAGTCTCCAGATTTACTCCCACTTTTGAAAATCAAACTACAATTTTCGACCAAACCATTCTCAGAACCTGCATGTAAAATAATGTACCGTACACCTTCACCACTCGTCTTCCTTACTGCCTTAGTGCTACCATCTTGCCAACTCTTGCGAAAAATACCTTTACTAAAAATCCAGGTCTCCTCCAAAAAAACAGGCTGTAGAGGGTAAGGAGAACTCTCATTGTTCTTGAATTCTCTCAGAAAATGTAATCTTTTTTGAGCTACATGTGGTTGTTCCATAAGATAGTTTCTATTGGAAATACTGCAATTTAGCCATCTGAATTTTAGTTCCCTTAAAACATTAGCCATTGAACCAACAGACATCCATCCAAATCAATGAGTTTTTTATTCAGTGTATGTAGAGTTACATGTTCACCTAAAATAAATAAGTAAATAAACAATATTAATGAATAAAAAATACAAAAACACTTTTTTAATTACACACTTTTATTAGGAAATGCACTATTAATTTCACTTATTGTTATATAAAAAATACTTACTTGGTGCACTGAAGTTAAAGGTATCAATGGTTTACCAGCTTCTTTTTCTAATTGAAAATATTTGATAACTTTCAAAATAAGATGCTGCTCTTTTTCCGTATATCTAGGCATATTTTTGTATTATTTAAATAAATAAAATGCTAACAATAAGATTAATATTCACTTTCCATAAATAATCGTAAACAAAGTACAGACCTGACGAGAACTGTCAGTGGGACATTAGAAAAAGAAGTAAGCTTCGAAGGGAATGTCTACATAGCATTTTGAACGATATAAATTCGCCCGATTGATAGGTCGCGCTTGCACGTAAACTAAACATCAACCAATCAAATACTTCTGTCAAAGATTAGGGTTAACGTTTGTAATACGTTTAAACAGTTCATTATTGTGATATTTTCATTAGGATTAATCACAGACCTGCCTTTTTTTCCATTTCCTTCACCGTAATGTGTTAGAAGGACATTAACAATCAATGACGCACACCAAAAAGGCTATTATAAGAACTCTATACTCATTTGAATAAGGCAGTTTTACGGTCACACTTTCCAATAGGTAAAGTAGAAACTATTTTAGCACAAATTCAGGGTTCAAACTATTTCTCTAAATTGGACACTAATTCAGGTTTCTATCAAATTAAACTTAGTCAAGACTCCCAATAGTTAACCACTTTTATTACTCCATTTGGGAGATTTTATTTTAAAAGGTTGCCCTTTGGTATTATTTGTGCTCCGGAATATTTTTCCATGTTACTCAATAAAATATTATCTGGCTTAGAAGGAGTAATAAGTCACATTGATGATATATTAGTACATGCTCCTACTATTGAAGAACATAATAAAATTCTGTTTGAGGTGTTACGGCGTATTGAACAAGAAGGTGTAGACACCCTGTAGATCATTGTACTAATTTCAACAGTTAGCTGACTTAACAATTAAATAAAAATATATTCAGATTACTTAATAAACATAGACACGAGTATTATAGATGGTCTTCCAATAATATAGGTAGAATATAATTAGACTTTGAGCGAGCTGAAACATCAACTCGATGTTTACAGTAACAGTTATTTATGTACCAAGGTAGTATTTCCATAGATAGATATGGTGAATTCCAACTTTATTGTTCAAGAAAATGCTATCTCAATTTCTGGAGACGTGAGGATTTTGGTTTATATCCTAGTGATAGTTATTGTCTTGAAATTTTGTGTTTCGGTGTGGAAGACTCACCGAAGGATAATTAAAAGGAATATACGAAGAGACATAGTAAGATCCAGAACAAGTGTTGTGTAGACAGTGAAAAGTGTTGGGGATGGTTATTACCCTGAAAATTACTGCTTCACTGTGGAAGATTCATCGAAGAGTAACCAAAAGGAACATAATGGAGAGACATAGTGAGATCCAGAACAAGTGTTGTGTACAGTGGAAATATTTTGGGTAAGATTTTATTTTTGTAACCGACATATTATTATTTTATGCTAATTTTTTTTTAATATCATATTTATTTATCCACTTATTCATTTATATTGGTTTATTGAGCTATGAAATTTTTCTATTTTGTTTGTCGTCCTTATCGTTTGGCAATTTGGTCTATTCAGTAGTGTCAGTGCAGTAAATGTCTTCCTCATGGGAACAACTAATCATTAAATTAAATTTTTGACGGAAGACATTAGAGGTCAAGCAAAAAGGGCAATTAAAAAGAGAGTTCCAAAAGGGGAAAGTTCTGGGATAGATATACGAAATAATCTTACTAAGTTATTCAATGCTTTTACGCATACTGTAGCACTAGAATGGAATAATTTAGACAATACGCAGAAATCAACTTGTAATGTAAAATTTCAAATAATAAGGGATAAAGTAGTTCAATCATTTCAGGTCTTGAAATATAAAGTGAGAGTACCTATCTCTTGTTCACATTAATATTTTGGAGGAAGATAGTGACGAATACGATACATCTGATAGTGACACGACAGACGCAACTAACGACATGCCTCTTACACCCGTAGAATTTTTTAGCCAGCAAAATCATCCCAACAGAGTATGATGGCTCACCGGAAAAGCTTTAGACAATATTAGACGCATTGAGTCTGTAACGATGTCCCCCTGAAACATCGTTCTAGAGACGACTATGGTTCGATACAAAGCTGTTTTTACCAAGCCAGTGTAGATATAAAAGGACGACCGGGAATCGTAGCAGGCAGTCTAGCGAGGTATTGACTCGGTGGGCTTTCCTCTCCAGTTGGCAAGGTACTGACTTGTCGACAATCCCTCTTCTCGTTCAGCAGGGTATTGACCTGTCTAAATAAACCTGTCCGCGCTGAAGGTATTGACTTCAGCGAAAATCCTGAACCTGCTAACGTGCGAAAGGTATTGACTTTCGTACTCCTCTGAAGCTCCTGTCCCTAAGGTACTGACTTAGGGATACTCCACCCTCGCTGAAGGTATTGACTTCAGCGTACATCCAGTAACCCGATAGAGAGCGGAAGGTATTGACTTTCGCCCTCTCCTGAATTTCCCGTCTCTAAGGTATTGACTTAGGGATATTCCGCTGCGTTTACTGTACGAACCGTTAGACACTCCTCCGATCGAAACCCCACCAACAGAAGACGTCACCTTCGGCGAAATCCCAGGAGCAGAAGCCTTCATTTCTAATTAGCTGTTTAATCCGAATGTCCTTTTTGTAAATATCAACTGTACATAGTGTTTTTAAGAATAAACTTTTATTTTATCTTGGAATCCTGTCTCTGACTGTACGTACCTACCCGGCAAAACGTAACTACCCATACGGAGGGTTACAAGTCTATTGAACAGTAATGCTGCTGATCAAGGTGCCAACGCGGTAGCTTTCGTAAAGACCAGATTAACCGGGAAGGCTCGCACGTTGTTAACGAACGAAACCACGGTTGAACAAATAATTGAAACTTTAAGAAAATGCATAAAAGGCGAACCTTCTACTTTAATAGTGGCCAAACTGAATAAGTTGAGGCAAAATTTCAAGGATACAGGCAACTTTGCGACAGAAGTTGAACAGTTGGCTGAGAAACTTAAAATTTCATATTTAGGAGAAGGAATGCCACCTGAGTTGGCAGAAAAATACACTACAGAGGCAACTGTTAAGACTCGGGAAAATAATGCGGCAAACGAAAAAACAAAACTAATACTGGCAGCAGGCAGTTTTAGCACGGTGCAAGAAGCACTTACGAAATTTGTTACAGTTGATACACCTCAAGCACAAGCTAGTGTTTTATTTCATAGAGGCAATAGACAGTATCAGCATCAATTTAACAGGGGGCGTTACAATTTTAACAGAAAAATTAACAATTTCAGGCAATCTAATAATGACAGCAATCGATCCAATAATCAATCAAATAATGGTCATCAAGGTAACTTTAGAAATAATAATCACTTCAGAGGTAATTATCATAACAGAGGGAATAATAATTTTAGAAGAGGGAATAGTAATTCTAATAGGGAACCGTATAATGGAGATTTTGGACAAAGAAACATAAGAATGTGTAATACAATGGAGGAGTCGGGAAACTCTCCCGAACCCCAGCAAGAGTTGGGGGCTTAGAAAATAACTTAAAACATGTGTTTACTTTTGACCTATCTCTTTCGAATTTTGTAACTCTTTATACTGACATCATGGACTGTATGTGTACTTTTATTATAGATACAGGGGCAGATATTTCAATATTTAAGAAAAAAGGGAATTTTTTTCCTTCACAAATAATTAATACAAATCGTAATATAAAAATCAAAGGAGTCATAGAGGGTGCTGTACAATCTCTAGGCACAATTTACACAGTACTTTTTATAAATAACTATTCAGTACAACATACATTTCATGTGGTTCCTGATAATTTCCCTATTCCCGCTAACGCAATCTTAGGCAGAGATTTCATCTCAAACTTCAAATGTAATTTAGATTACTCTCAATGGTTGTTATCATTAAATGTGGGTAGTAAAAAATTAAAAATTCCTATACATAATAGTCCGGATGATGATGTAGTAGTAATACCGCCAAGATATGAAGTAGTAAGATTAATCAGTAAATTCAAAATATTAAGGCAGGATGTTGTAGTTGAACAACAGGAATTAACTACAGGGATATTTGTTGCTAGGGGTATAGTTTCAAGGGAAAATCCGTATGTAAGAATACTTAATTCAACAAATGAAAGTGTATTAGCTTCAATAAAAACATTAAAGACAATAGAATTAGATAGATTTCATATTTACAATATTAACGAAGAAAGGAATAATAGAAGTCAAGAATTGTTTCAGTCATTAGAACAAAATGTGCCTGATTATGTAAAAACAGATTTTTTCAAATTGTGCGCTGAATTTTCCGATGTATTTGCTCTAAAAAACGATATATTAACGTGTAATAATTTTTATTCTCAGAAAATAGCATTAAACGATAATTCACCAGTTTATATTAAAAATTATAGAACACCTCATGCCCATACGGCAGAAATTAACTCACAAGTGCAGAAAATGATCAAAAATGGTATAATAGAACCATCCACGTCTCCATACAACAGTCCAGTATTGCTAGTGCCTAAAAAGTCTCAAACAGGAGATAAGGCATGGAGACTATGTATAGATTTCAGGCAAATAAATAAGAAAATTACACCCGATAAATTTCCGTTACCAAGAATTGACTCTATATTAGATCAACTAGGTAGGGCCAAATGGTTTTCTGTGCTAGATTTAATTTCGGGGTTTCATCAAATTCCTTTGGAAGAGGATTCGAGAGATCTTACGTCATTTAGTACTGAATATGGGTCATACAGGTTTACCAGATTACCTTTTGGATTGAATATAAGTCCAAACAGTTTTCAAAGGATGATGACAATGGCATTTACTGGGTTAACGCCAGAAAAAGCTTTTCTGTACATGGATGACTTAATAGTTATAGGATGCTCAGAAAATCATCACTTGAAAAACCTAAAACACGTATTCGCAACTTGTAGAAAATTCAATTTAAAATTGAACCCACAAAAATGTAAATTTTTCAGAAAGGAAGTCACTTATCTTGGTCATCTTTTATCGGATAAGGGAGTCTTGCCAGACAAATCTAAGTATGATGTTGTGCAACGATACCCGGTGCCGAAAACAGCTGATGAGGCTAAGCGATTCGTAGCGTTTTGTAATTACTATAGAAGGTTTATCCCGCAGTTTGCAGAAATTTGTTTACCTTTAAATTCATTGACGAGAAAGAACGTAAAGTTTAATTGGACAAATGATTGTCAAACTGCATTCGAAAAACTCAAAGATTCATTAATTAACCCCCCAATTTTGCAGTATCCAGATTTTACTAAACAATTTGTTTTAACAACTGACGCTTCTAATACGGCTTGTTCTGCCATACTTAGTCAAAATTTTAATGGGATCGATTTACCTATAGCATTTGCATCACGGGGCTTTTCAAAAAGTGAATTTAACAAACCAATTATTTTGAAAGAGCTTACAGCCATACATTGGGGTATTAAACATTTCAGATGTTACCTGTATGGAGCGCCTAAATTCTTAGTTAAAACTGACCAAAAACCGTTGCAATATTTATTTTCAATGAAAGATCCAACTTCAAAATTAACTAGGATTAGATTAGATTTAGAGGAATATGACTTTGAGATTGAATATATAAAGGGTGCAGACAATGTGGCTGATTCGCTCTCAAGGATATCTATAACTGACCTTAAACAAATCCATCAGAGTAATGAACAAATATTAGCGATTACGAGATCAATGACTAAGCAAAACAACAAAAAAGATAACCTAACACAAGTCAGGGGTAAACATGTAGAAAGTAATGAGAGCAACATTAAAATTCATAAAGCTAGTAATTCCCTAGACATATTAAGATTGCCTATCTTACGTTTTGAGTTAAAGCCGACATCACTGAGAATGGTCGTACGGCATAAAAAGAAAATGCTCATTGATACATGTATTGATATTGTAAATGACAACTTTGCTCTGGGTCAAATGTTGTCTCAGTTAGATGAACTGGCAGTAATCAATAACGTGAATAAAGTGAAATTATTTATTAATGATAAGATATTTGTACGGTGCACCGAAAGTATATTAAAAAGTGTAGGCAATACAGCATTATAACATTTGCATATAGTAATTTGTGAAGAACCAAAAAAGGTAACAAGCAAGGATGAAATAAATGACTTACTGAAAAAATATCACAATGATCCACTCTTAGGAGGGCATTGTGGACAGAAACGGTTACTCAAGAAACTTAAAAACTTGTATAGATGGAAAAAGATGTCAAAAACAGTGGCTGATTCTGTAAAATCATGCCACAAATGCCAAATTAACAATTCCAGAATAACTCATTTAGAGCCATTAGTTATAACTCCTACTCCGCAAGAAGCATTTGACTTAGTGTGTATAGATACAATTGGTCCTTTCTTGAAATCTAATTCTAATAATGTTTACGCGGTGACTACTCAATGTGAACTTACGAAGTTCGTGGTCATGATACCTATTCCTAATAAAGAAGCGAAGACAGTAGCCAACGCAATTTTTGAACAATTTATTTTAATATACGGGCCGATGAAAGAAATCAGAACTGACATGGGACTGGAATATAAGAACATATTACTAACAAACATTTCTAAATTATTGAATATAAAAAATAATATATCAACAGCATATCACAGCGAAACTATAGGTGGATGTGAAAGAGATCATGAATATGTCAGAAGTTACATAAACGAGACACACACAGACTGGGACGTATGGTGTAAATATTATGCTTTTTGTTACAATACAACACCAAGTTCGTATCACAATTATACACCTTTTGAACTTATATATGGGAGACGATGTAATCTTCCAGAGGAATTAGTTAATGGTAACATTGAACCAATTTATAACATTGACGCTTATGAGCTAGAGATAAGTAATAGGTTAAAGGCAGCGCATATACGTGCTAAATTATTCCTAGAAAAAAGTAAAGAAATTAGAAAAAAGTCATGGGATTTAAATATCAATCAAATTCACCTAAATAAAGGGGATGAAGTGACTTTAAGAAATGAGAATGCTCATAAACTAGATGCTAGGTATGGTGGACCGTACATCGTACTTGATACAATAGGCCCTAATTGCACTATACAAGCGAGGAATGGCAAACAAAGTACCGTTCACAAAAATAGGTTACAAAAGTACTATCCTAAATAAATTTTAAAAAAAAGCTGTAGATATATATGCATACCTAATTGACTTTATTTTATTTATTAGTGCTAATGTACAATTCTCATTTATGTAATAGGTTATTGGGTACCCAAAAATCAACATGTTATATAGGTATTTGTATTTATATTGTTTATATTCCTCTCTGTAGTAATAATACACCTATTTTTATCTATTTATAGAATTTACTTGAATACAATATATTTCTAATCTTTTTAAATGCAAAGATCATCTAAAAGTAATAAGTAGTTAAATTGCCTAATCATTTGTTTACCATTTTTTGAGTCAAATTCAAGATAGTATCTTATTACGCAATATGATACATTGTGTCAGCAAATAATCACTTACCTACATTAATAGTGTTTGAATTGAGATATCAGCGTTAGTTAGTTGAGAGACGAAATTCCAGGTTTGATCACCCTGTAATTTTGTCTTTCAAAGGGTGGGCATGTAGACACCCTGTAGATCATTGTACTAATTTCAACAGTTAGCTGACTTAACAATTAAATAAAAATATATTCAGATTACTTAATAAACATAGACACGAGTATTATAGGTACGTGACTTTATTCAAAACTATAATATAGTACATTATGTTACTAGGAGTAGAAGGCTATCATTATTGTTGAGCCCAGATTCTTGCACTGCCGAGGCGCTAGCCGAGGCTGTGCAAACTGGGCGAAACATATAATGGGTCTTCTGCTCCGAGTGACATATACTATTTTTTCTTCAAGCGTAAAAATAATGCAAACGTTGAAATAAGTAAAAAAAGAATCGGCTGGTGCTGAGAATCGAACCGCAGACTACCGAGACGGAACACAAAAGCTCCACCGCTGAGCTATCGTGGTATAAACGTTTTAAGTTCGCAATACGTTAATTGTTGTCAATTTAAATATTAATCTTCTAAGGGATATTATTGTCAACGATTTAATAAATATAATAATAATAAAAAAATAAGAAAGTACCTACCTACTTTTGTTGCTAAATAAACATTATTCGGTGCATCCTGAAGAAATTTATCAAATTGGTCTTTTGTTAATACTTTTGTTTTTTCGCGGTACAATTTTTTCCTTGTCGCTTTAAAAATGCAGCTAATTTGGAATAATTTTCCATTTTTACATTATGTTCGATGTTTAATTGAGTTTTAATCACTGAATATTGTACCCATAGTTTCGAACTTTTAAATTTTCTTGACAAATACGTAAAATAAGCAAGCATAACATTTTTTGTGTATCTTCGTACAATATTTTCTTTGCACCATTTTATAAATTTTTCATAAGCAAAATCATACACTCTTCGTGACTGCGTCGGAATTAGTGTTTCAATAGTGGAATTCGCTATTTCGACTAATTCCGGAGGTGTACATTGAAATTCTTGTTTTTGAGACATTTTTACAATACACTTTTCAAAACTGACAAACATCAAATTAAATAGAAATTAAATGACAGTTCCTACCTACTTGGGTATAACGCTATAACGCCCATAATAAGACCTTGCTATCGTTTCTCATTATTTTGTTACTAGTACAATAATGAGCGTTCATTATTTTACTAGTAAAGGAATAGGTTATTTCTAAGATTTGTGTTCCCGAAAATAATATAGATATTATTATACACTTGAAGAAAAAATTACTTATAGATGGTCTTCCAATAATATAGGTAGAATATAATTAGACTTTGAGCTGAAACATCAACTCGATGTTTACAGTAACAGTTATTTTTGTACCAAGGTAGTATTTGCATAGATAGATATTAAAATAAATAGAAAAGTACAAAAGGACTTTTAATCCACCATAAAGGCATTACTTTAAATAAACAAAAATGCGTTTTTGCTACCAAATCCCTAACGTTTTTAGGACACACTATTGCCAATACTGGAATTTCCGTTGATCCAGATAGAATAAAATCAATTGTTCAGTTCCCTGAGCCGAAGAACAAAAAAGAAATTTTGCAATATCTTGGTATGATAAATTTTTCTAGTCGCTTTATACCCGACCGTTCTCATTTGCTTGAACCATTAACTTCTCTTTTAAAGAAAAATGTAGATTTTATTTGGGGAATTTCCCAAAAGGAGGCTTTTGAAAATTCAAAATCAATACTATTAAAGTGCCCTACTTTAGCATACTTTGACCCCACAAAACAAATTTGTATCCAAGCAGATAGTTCATCCTATGGACTAGGGGCTTGTCTACTTCAGACTTCAGAGGACGGAAACACTGAAGTAGTTGCATATGCTTCTTGTTTGCTTTCAAATACAGAAAAGAGGTATGCTCAAATTGAGCGTGAAGCATTGGCTTTAACCTGGTCAGCTGAAACATTTGATGAATACATTTAGGGAATCCCAGTTTTAATGCAAACCGATCATAAGCCTCTAATTCAGGTTTTACAGACAAAACCTATTGATGAATTAACCCCAAGATTACAGCGCTTTAGAATCCGTTTAATGAGATACAATTATAAAATCTATTATTCTCCGGGAAAGGAGCTCGTGGTGGCCGATGCTCTATCGCGGAATTTTCCACTGAATACTGAGTCACCTATTTAAGATGAATTGCAGTGTGAAACAGAGGCTCATGTTAGACTTATTATATAGTCCAGTCAGTTGAGGTAAAACCTTATTTTCTAGACGAAATTAAAGCTAAACAAGAAAAAGACCCTATTACAGTTCAAATAAAAAAATATACTGAGACAGGTTGGCCAAATAAAAGTATTGGGTAATGATTTCTTGCCTTATTATAGTACAGATTTGATTTTTCATTTTCTGAGGGGTTTTTATTGCGAAATTCTCGTATTTTTATTCCGGCTTCACTTCAATTAAAATGTCTGAAATTTATTCATGATGGGCACCAAAGAATTGTAAAGTGTAGATAAAGGGCAAAAATGTCTGTGTGGTGGTTAGGTCTTTCTACTCAAATAGAAAACTCGGTTAGAAATTGTCCCCAATGCGTGGAAAATAGAATTAACCTATGATCGGTGAAAGTTTTCCTGACCGTGCTTGGCAGAAAATTGCGTTAGATTTGTTCAAGAGCAATAATATTTGGTATCTTATTGTCACAGACTACTACTCAAGATTTTTTGAAATATTTCAGCTTACAAAAATGACCGAATTAGTCATCATAAACAAATTGAAACAGTTATTTTCTAGATATGGAATTCCAGAAGTAGTTAGGTCAGACAATGGTCCGCAATTTCAGTCTGAATTTAGAAAGTTTTCCAATGAATATGAATTTAAACACATAACGAGTAGTCCTTACTTTACACAGTCAAACGACTGTGTTGAGGCAGCTGTTAAAATTGCAAAAAATCTTTTAAAAAAAATGATGACCTTTATAAAGCCTTACTGGCTTATCGAACAACACCCTTAGAGTGCGGTTTTTCTCCAAGCAAGTTGATATTTGGGAGAAAGGTGCGCTCTTTTATGCCATTGTTGCCAAGCCAACTTAACAATCCAATTGAACAGAAGAGGATATAAAAAATGAAATTAATAATGTTTTTGCCATGTCATGTGTAATATTAGCATCTGTCTTTGTTTTAATTTTGAAAATTATTTTAAAAATTGTAAGACGAAAATTTGAATCGTCATGTGATATAAAAGTTGATGAGTATTAGATTAGATTAGATTAGAAATGGAGTGGCTCTCTGTCCTATCCCACTGCGACCTTTGCAGATCTATTGTGGTCCCCCCTATCCTTAGAGCTCGATATCTAGCTTTATTCTTTTTATTAGATTTATTAGCCTGGATACCGCCTCCCGTGCATAGCTTTCTGCCCTCGGTTTTTCTTCTCCGAATAGGTGAAACCGCACCCTTACTAGGCCTTCGCACTCACAAAGTATGTGCTCCGTGGTTTCGTCTTCTTCCTGGCAAAACCTACATAGGCTGTCATCTGCTAGGCCAATTGCATGCA
This sequence comes from Lochmaea capreae, assembly GCA_949126875.1. NCBI lineage: Eukaryota > Metazoa > Arthropoda > Insecta > Coleoptera > Chrysomelidae > Lochmaea > Lochmaea capreae. The sequence goes on from OX421406.1 coordinate 29,588,499, forward strand.
TATGCTTCCTCAGCCTACAATGTCCGGTCATCATTCCCACCATCATCCTCGTCGTTTCTCGACTTTGACATAGTAGGTCGCGTGACAGTTTGGCCGAAGGGCTTTTAAGGAATAGTTTAGCGTGCCTTTGTCCTGGGGTTTCATGCCACCAGCACAGCGCCTGATTGTTTATCCATTGGTGGATGCTCTCCTTAGTGAGGTTTTTTGCAATTCCACAGGAAGGTTCTGTTGGATATTCAATATTAAGTAATCACCCTGTTTATAGATATGTTGATTTATAATATATGATATGAGTTGTCAGATTTTGATTAATTATAAAATAAAAAGTCAGTTATAAAATTCATTCTTCCAAAGTTATTTTTCGGTGATATCTGATTGTAAATTCCACTAAACTCAACAGGTTCTGGTCCTATCATGACCTCAGTAGCTCCCTGCTTGGCTAATTCATCAGCCTTTTCATTGCCTTTTATTCCTTGGTGACCTGGTACCCAGGCTAGGGTCACTCTATTATGACTACCTAGTCTGTTGAGGGCCTTGCGACACTCCCACACCAGATTTGACGTTGTCCGATATGAGCTTATCGCCTTTAGTGCCGCCTGGCTGTCGGAGTAGATGACGATTCTTTGGCTATCCACCTTCCGTCTCATCAACTCTTCTGCACAGCATTGCACTGCCATTACCTCTGCCTGAAAGACAGTGGCATGTTTCCCTAGGTTTAGAGAGATCTTGATCTTCTCTTGTACCCCATATATTCCGGCTCCTACTCCAGGGTCTGTTTTAGAGCCATCAGTGTACCAGTTGAGATTTGCTGTTATAGGAGGCCCTGCCTCCCAGTCCTTTCTCTCTGGAATAACTACTCTGTATTCATTTTTGATGAGTATACAGAGTGTTTCAATAAAAACCAATCTTTAGAAAAAAAACTAGTCCTCAACCAAATAATCCCGATAAAAATGTACGTGACATAACACCGGAGTATATGTTTATTGCGATGGCTGGAGAATTTAAAAATTATCATTCGTATATTATTATTGAACATTACCTATGGAACATTGATTTAAACTCGAAACTTATCACCAGAAATACTCGATGATTATCTACCTAAAGAAGTGCGCTCCTTAATTCAGATTTTTCAAAGTTATTCCGGCAATTTAATAGCAGTCAATAACGATGCTCGTAAATACTGTGTAGCAGATTTTTCTGATTTGCGAATACTTGAGGAGAGTAATTTAATCATACTCAAAAATTCTCAAATAAACACAATGCTTCAAAGCAATCATGGGAAAATATATGTATTTTATAATACCAATAGGTAATTATATTGAATATGACAAGAACTTAAAAACTGTTCAGAATAGAGGGCTAATAAAAGATATTTTTCCCGGACTACTGGCAGGAGCATTCCAATACATTGATGGGCACGTGTACTTTTTCAAAAACTCAACCTAAATATAATGAATTTACCAAAAAAAACTTTTTAATCATCTCTAGATCTTATTAACAGAAGAAATTTCTTTTTAATGTGTAATTATTATTTCAAATAATTAAATTGTTTAAAAAAAAATCACAATCTTAAAACTGGAGGCAGTTTTGCTTCTTATCAAATCTTACCGGAATTTCAATAACAAAAATAATAATTAACAATTTGATTATTATTTAAAGTTGTGAGAGACCGAAAATTATTTTTGCATAGGGTATGTCACAAATTAAGTAGTCAAAATTAGCATAAATATCGTTTAACATATGTATACATAGTGTAGCGGAGAGTACAAAGAAAAATAGTGCCGTAGGGGTATTAGCAGGAAGTTAAGAGTCACAAGTCAAACGTTAAACGTCAAATGTCGAACGTCAAACGTCACATGTGACGTCAAACGTCAAAACGTATAGGGTCTAACCAAACAAGTTGTTGAGAAGCATCTAACAAAAATTGCTGTGTGTGTGTGTGTGAAAGTGTATATAACAAAGGTGAGTTAAAATTTCTAACTTATAAATTATGTATTGAAACTTTAAAAAAATTAGAAAACTTGCGTTGGGCACTTTATAAATGTTTAAAAAATTAATTTTAAATTGACATGTAGGGTTGGATTTAAATTCCGAGAAAGGGAGTAGAGTTAAATGAGGTTAAGTTTTGAAAGTACATATGATTAAAACAGGGGCCCTAGTTAATTTTGAACTGATTTGAGGAGAATTTATAGTTATTTTTCGAAATAAAATTAAAAAACTTTTGACCAAAAATGTGTTAAAGTTGCTTAAGGACTGTGTCAAAGGCAAACTATTAAATAAATTATTGGAATTTGCAGAAAAAGAGTTGGCATTATTTAAAATTATATCATCGATAGTGAATATAAATAAATTGAAAAAACTTTTAACAAAACATTCAGCATTTAAAGTGAATACTACATTTTGTAGGGAATTTTTTAAAAAATATGGAGAAAATGAACGTTCAGACATAAAGTACTTCAATACCAAAAATCATGTAATTGATAAATCAACTGATATATTAGAGTGATGCATTATTTATAAATAAATTTGAAATTGAAAACGGTTCGTCTTACTTTAAACTTCCTAAACAAATTTGTGAGAAACATAGTTGTATAAATATTATGAATATAGATCAATCTTGCTTTTAATGGTCGATTGTTAGTGCCACTTATCCTGCATGTACACATGTAAACAAGTCCCACTCCTATCCATAGTACAGTTTTGAAAAACTTAATAATATTTCTGTGGACGTTTACGCTTTAGAACTTATGGAAAAGAAATCATTTTATGTAGTAGTACCAGCTAGAATAGCAGAAAAAAAGTTGAATAAACATGTAAACTTGCTTTTAATTCGAAACAAATATTATCCAAAATTGAATGATTATGAAGCGCCACCTGTAGATGATAACGACGAAGAAATTAAATTTCATTATTGTTAGATTGAAAATCTAATCGCGGTTGAGCAGTGATTACCTTCCTGGTATTATGCAATACTCCAAGCTATGAATGTATATGGGATATGGGCTATTAGTAGTATTTGTTTGATAATATTTTTAGAAGAGCTATACAACACTATGGGAATTAATTACATTATTTATTTCAGAAGCTATGAGTACTAACAAATCGGAAGAAAATGAAGAAGGAGAAGAAGAAAAAGAAGAAGAAGAAGAAGAAGAAGAAGAAGAAGAAGACGACGACAACGATTTTTATGAACATTGTCCATTCTGCGTGAATGACAGTGGATTATGTGTGTGCCCTTGTGGCACAAAAAAAGATGTAGAAAATTACTGGACACTAAAGGTCGATTCAAATACATCAGCCCCGTCAAGTCACAGTTCCGACGCCAAACCGAACAATTCGTCATAAAAAATATTCTTTAATAGAAATATCCGGCGGCGTTCACATTTATCCGTTGACGAACAGTTTAGCCTGACTGCTTGGAAACTGTTCGGCAACGGATTGTTCGGTTCGGCGCCGGAACTGTGACATGACGGGACTGATGTGTTTGAATCGACCTTTAATAATAAAAACAATTAAAATAAAATATTTTACCCAGTGCATCGTGTTTTTATATATCCTAATGGTTAATGCGTTAATTGCGAGGAAATTTTTTAATGAGGGGTCACTAGCAACCTCCGATTAAAATATGAAAAAAGACGTTTAACACAGCGCGTGACGTTTGACGTAACGTTTTGACTTATGCTACGTTAATTTGGTGTCGTCGTCATAGGCTGGGAAGAGGAAGAAAAAAAACACCCACACAAATTACAACTATTTATTTAAATCATTGATAACTTTGAGTTTATAAAAGTATACAAATTCTCTAAGAGCATTGTTTAACATATCGTTTGGTGTTATGGAACAAAATTCACATAAAATTTGTAGAGGACTTACAGTTTCAGAAGTGATATTTTTACAAAAAACCAAAACATTGTAATAATATTGACAAAAATTTAAATTTTCCAACTCTAATATACGTTGTATAATCAAATTATTCAATTTTAAAATTTGTGATACTTCTTCTTCGGCCATGTAATACTCGACACCATGTTTCCTGACAAAAATTACCTTACAATCGTAATAGTGTAATGGGGTAATGGTACAGTACTCTCCGCACGAAACAGGTTTGAATCTAATGCGGATGTATTCATCTGTTGCGTCATTATTGAAATAAAGGTCTGCCATTCGTAAGTGCTAAACGATATTTTGCTGAACTTGAGCTGTTGAGATAGAATAACAGCAGGAGTGAATGATCTTGCAGGACTTATTCCACATTTTACTTCATAACCAGAAGCTGCGTATTGTGTTTAAAGCAGGTACACACTTTCAGATTTTGCAGAAGACTGATAGTTTTCCAAAATTCTATCGACCTCTGCATTGTAGTTAATATCACTACTACTACTGGCTGAACTCATGTTGCTAACTGAGTTTGAGATCTGAAAATCACTTCAATTTATAGCCTACAGTTGTGTGGCCTCCTCCTACGTTATAAAACATCAACTCCATCAATCCAGCTGTTGTGTTTTTTGTCTAACCCTGACCATTTCACGAACATTTTTTTACCCTTTCTTCTGAGCACTTTTTCCACCAAGTAAATGTCCGGATTCGATGTTTTCTGCAGTTCCTCTTCATAGAAGCAGCCGTTGATTGGTGTACCTTGCATGTCTTCAAGTAAATACGTAGCAGGATTGGTAATTTTAGTTTTAGTGACCTTGAAGAGTTCAGTAGTCCAATTGGGTGTATAACCTTTTTCAAAGACATGTTTTGCCCTGGATATGCGCACAATGTCACCAACTTTGAATTTTCGCGTTCCAGCTATCTTTAGATGACTATAGGTGTTATTCAAAATAGATTTTTCGTTGGATTTGTTGACTTGAGAGGGCTTATATTTTGTTGTAGAATGTTTTGTATTATTGTATTCTCGAGTAATTTCAGGTAAAATGTCTATCCATTTGTGGGTGCCATTTAAACTGAAATACTTGTAGAGTTTTGATTTCAAAGTTCTTATAACACGCTCAGCCATAGAAGCCTTCATAGTACTAAACACACTATAATGATTTATACCGTGTTTTTTCATTAAATTTTGGAATTTGCTATTGTAAAATTCCTTCCGCTGATCAGATTGTAGATTTTTTGACATTTCGCTAGTGTGAACGAGAATATCCGAGAATGCATGAGTGATTTCCTCTCCGGTCTTCGTCTTTAGTGGGCGTGTCCAAAGAAATTTTGAAAAACAATCTATAACGATTAGTATCACTTTATAATGTTTATTTTGATGGGCAACATTTCTTATGTCCAATAAGTCCAATTGAAAAAGATCAAACAAACACTTAATTATAGTACGGCTTCGAGGGATTTTTTTTCGTATTGGTTTGTGCAGCTCATTTACGAGTTGAATCTTCTCCTTGGAGTGCATTTATTATGATGTACTTCTACCGGCTAGCTTCAGCTCCAGACCGTGAATGAGGTTATGGGCATTCATATCCATAACCTTTACATTGTTCATAATACCTGAAATGCTACTTTTCAAATCAGAGACGGTTCTGATATTTTCTTTAAATTCTTTTTTCGATTCACGTATGCTGTCAACACACATGTTCGTGGAAGCAGTCAATTCTTTTCGAAGAAAGACTTTTGCTGCGGTAATTGATTCGTCAACGAATTTCTTCGTAGCCATATCCCTACCTGCTACGGGGGGATTTCGCGAAATAAATACATCAATTTCGTTAGTTTTATTTTGTAAGGCAACAATATGTTCCTGCCATATGGGAATTTTTGTGTTATGAAGCTCATTTCTTATTTCGTTCAATCCTACTGCTAATTCCTTTATATTATGATCCTGTTTCAGCAATACCACACCATGTGCTTGAATTAATGGTGAGTTGATAGTACGCAACTCATTCAATTGTACATCGACATATTTTTTGGTTGCAGCATCACTATTTGTCGACGGTTCCCCAACATTACAAATTTTCACATTTTCAATATCAATATTACCTTCAGGCGTATGAGGCAACGTGATTTTCTTCGGTAAACGTGCATAGGACGTTTTATATCTATGTCCGAATTTATCGACGGGCATAATTGAAATGAATTATATCAGCTTCTTTAAGCTCATTGATAATTGCTACTATTTCGTTGTTGTGTGACGTATTACCTGCCTCTTGTGAAGCAATCAACAACTTGAGACGTTCAACCAACTCGTTGGGATCGTCCCAATAGATATACTCCATGGGATTTTCGTTGTATGTCAAACGAGAATCGAGAACTTTTTGGAGATGGAATTTTTGATAGACGATCCATTAGGTGCTGATGTGTTCGAGAAGAGGGGCGATGTTGCGATCTACTCAGTTCCGATTCAGTTCTAAACAAAGGTCTGATAATATCACGATATTTGTATGTGCTTGAACCCTTAAGACGGTTTAGTGTATCTCGGTGAACATTAGTATACTCTAGCAGGGTTTTATAGGCCGCTAAATCCTGCCGGGTGTAGCCTTCCGGATCGTGGTAGAATAAAAGCTGGTATAAGCCAGGTGTTCCAATCACGTGCCCCCCTTGTTTGTTTCGTTCTTGTAGGATGTTGAGTTGATATTGCCGCTTCTGCTATCAAATGCAATTATACGCGTACCTAAACTCCAACCGAGTTCATCATTGTAGATTGGGCCGTAATTTTTATCAATATTTCCATTATCCTGGTAAAAATCTTCAATAAACGATCGAGCAATTTCAGGATATTCATCTAAATACTCTTCGATGGATTCTTGTGTAACCTCAGGACGCATTATTTCTGGAGACTCAGGTATTGGAAGATTCCCCGCTTCATCGTTTTCGGCTACCGGTTCCGTTTCGAGAAAAGGTGTAAGCACATCGTCTGTCATAGATTCTTCTTCTTTCTTTATCTCCTCTTTTGGATTTAAATTCGTAATAGTTTTTTGTAATGACTTTGAGGATCGCACAATTTCTTCAAGTGGTTTGGATATTGGTTTGAATAGTTTATTAAGAGACTCATCTCGCTCTGATTTACCCAATTTCAATGCCAAGTATTTTTTGCGAATTGATCTAGCAAGTTCGGACACTTTTTTCTTGCGCAATGCGTTAGCAACCTTATCGTCAGACATATTGACGTAAAATAAAGACACAGGTTACAATTTTATATATTTATCGAATTCTTTGCGATACCACCCATCATTAAGGGGGAAATCCTTCATAATCACCAAAGTACCATAGCGTTCAAACCAGCACTTTGAACACAAATTTTTAAATGTATCAAATGTCATGTCTGGAGACACGTGTTCGTCAAATATATGTTTCAAGTTCACCTCATCTTGTTTGAATAGCACAATTACATTACAATTGTCACGTATAAGCTGTTTCGGTATTTTTGAGTATGTTTGACAAAGATATGCCGCATCAATATCTTTATGTCGGCACATAGAATAATATTCACGAATTTTCTGCTGACCGTCACAGGCTACGTCATCGAATAAAAAGATGGAATTTGGTCGAGCTTTATCTGGACTAATTATTTCCTCATTATGTTTGAATGGAAAATACCCGACGTCCTTGACTTGTGCTATCACTTCTTGCAGCAATTGATACTTCGGTTGAAATAACGATTTTAAATAAACATAAACGTTTTGGAATTTCGCGCCATTTGGATTAAATAGGAGCGCCAGCACGACATTCATCTTTCCACACCCACTGGGACCGCATATAATGGCGCGGCAAGAATTTGGTAACAATTTACCATGTTTCCGATCGATGGCGTTGAGGTAAAATCTAAATTTTCAATGGGGATCGTCTGCTCTTGTTGAACGATCTTCATGTGCGTTGTTTTTCTTGGTGTTACTCTATAAATGTAGATGCCGCCACTTGTGCGTATCAGTCTTAATGTTGGTGTTTGAAGGAGATGGTCTTTTAAATCCTCTCATCAATAAACTTCCAATTGAACTTCACTTACCTAGCTATCAGTACTGTGGACGTAAGTTATTATTTCTACATAATATATAATTTACTAAAAAGGTGTTTTTGCAGCCGGCACCAAACTAATAAAACGCATTGCACGCGGTGATCCTGGCATTAACCCTTTAGACTCTGCATGTAAAGAGCACGACATTGTTTATTGGCGAAATAAGTCTCTCAAAGAACGACATAAAGCCGATCAGATACTCGAAGACAGAGCTTGGGCTCGTGTCAAATCAAAAGACGCATCTTTTGGTGAAAAAGCTGCTGCATTACTTGTGACAGGTGGCATGAAGGTGAGAAGAAAGCTGGGAATGGGAAGTTGTCGCCGCAAACGACGTTCTTTTCATCGAGATGTTGTTTTGAAGGTGGGAAAGTCCATGAAGAGAGGAACATCTTTAAAACAGACTGCAACGTTTGCCTTATTAAAGAATTTGGTGGTAAAAATGGAGTTGATGTTCCTCGAGTAATACCTGTAGCAAAATCCGGAGGTTTCCTACCACTTATTCCTTTGTTTGCCGGCCTTTCGGCACTTGGAGCTTTATCGGGGGGTGCTGCTGGAATTGCAAAAACCGTCATTGATGCTAAGCATGCACAAAAGAAATTGGAAGAAGATGTACGTCATAATAAGGCTATGGAACGTGTAGGATCTGGACTATTCCTGAAAAACTACCCAAAAGAAGGTTTCGCATTGTATTTGAAAAAAAACCAATAAAGCTACCCAATCACGCACTATCCGACTTTGACATAGCACACTATGCAAAATTGCTTAAAATACCACATTTTTGAGGAGTTTTAATGCGAGACTCTCTACCTAAAGACGGTCCTCCCCGAAAACACGAATGTGCAGTGGTTAATTTGGATATCTCTAAGAATAGCGGAAGTCATTGGGTGGCTTACAGAAAGATAAACAACAATGTAGAGTATTTCGATTCATTTG